>JALJEV010000469.1:1200000-1800000 GCA_026586105.1 Hylodesmum podocarpum
ACAATAGTAAGATATTGGTCATTTTGGGCCTAAGCCTTCACGATTTTGCTCTTGGACTTTCTCCAAAAGGTCTCTCACTAATGGAGTTACATGTGTTTATATACTCATGTGACATCCTTTGTTTTTCCGATATGGGACTTTGTTTGCGAACAATATCCCAACATCTCCCCTCAAACAAAAGTCCACTTAACCAAGCCCACTTAACCTTCTCCCCTCAGGGTTCTCCTCCCCTTCTCCCCTACAACGGGGTCTGCCTGACCAAGTCGAACCATTGGCTTTGATACCACTGTTAGGCTATAAGGGGAGGACTTCACACACATATCTCCACTAGTAAGATATTGTCCGCTTTGCGCTTAAGCCCACACGGTTTTGTTTTTGGGTTTTCCCCAAAAGACCTTTCACTAATGGAGTTACATCCGATGTGGGACTTTGTTTGCGAACAACATCCCGACAGATCGATCTTAATAATTTTGAGATTTAAATTAATAAATAAGATTGAATTGAGGTATTAAGTGGTGACCTATTATTTTACATGAGATAAATTAATAAGATTTAAATTAATAAATAAGATATACACTTAATGTTGGATTTAGTGTTCATCGCTCATCAAAAAGTAAAATTAAAAAACATGTACGAAGGAATGAAAACACTTTTTTTCTCAAAAGAAGGTAAACCAAATGAGATAAATAGTGGTGGGAAATGAATTAATGGTTAAAGTCCAAAGTACAGAGGTTTCAAGAGAAGATTGTAAAGCAAAGGCTGTTTAAAATCGGTAGAGGGAGGTAATATAAACTTATTCTATTTCATGAAAGTCATACACAAGCACTTGCTTCACCTACGAAGAGATAGTTTTTAAGATCTACAAGAAAGTTGAATGATGTGCACAAGAGTTTATTACATGCCTATAATAGAGCAAATATTGGGCCTTCAAAATTATACCAATTATTTAAAGAATAATTTGGGGTTTATGAAAGTGTTGGGTGTACAAAATATTATTTGAAAGAATAATTAAGAATCGTCACTTGGTTGGTACGTGGCACTTATAGTATTGCAATTTGCAATTCTTAATGAAGTAGTCGCGGGTGCCTTAAAAAATAATTTGCACGTGGTGTTTAATATATTCGCAAGTGTGAATTGTTTAATTAATGCCGAATTAATCAACCATAATGGGCAAGTGATTTAAAACCATCGTCATGTACAATAGTTATTGATGGGTCGCGTGGCATCACGCACATTGTATATTTTATATCTCATACATGACATGACTGCCACTATAAGAAATTGAAATGGTATTGCTTTTATTTTTACTAAAAATGAAAAGTAATAAAGGTGAAAAGATGTTTAGTTAATTATTTTAAAAAAAAAAACTTATAAAAATATTTTAAAAATTGAGTGAAAATAAAAAAATATTATATCTCCATTTTTCATAATTTTCATAAAATAAAAAGTTAAAAATAAAAATAAAAAATAATTCCTCAAACCAAATACTATTTAAATATTTGTCTTTATTATTTTCAATCTAATATCACCAACCAATCACATAAATCTTCACCCGAATTCACGCCTATCTTCATCAAAATTTTCCTCTTTGAAAAACTAGGCAAAAAGTCCTAAATATGGCAAACAACAAACCATTTTACTCCATTACGGTTAATTAGAAAGTATTTACGGGGAAGGGGTTGTTTAGTGTAGTCGAATCAGAAAATTCAACCAACAGTCTAAAGAAAACGAAAAAAAAGAATCGACTCCTTAGGGTGGTGACACGTGACAACTGAGATGTTTTGGGATCATGACATGTGGCACGTTTTGATTAGTTGCAAGAAGACGTGGATGAAGATGAATCGGAATCTTCATCTTCACTGGGATCGTGACACGTGGCGCGTTTTGATTGGTTGCAAGCTGACGTGGACAAAGACGAATCAGATTTTTCCTCTTCACTGGGATCGTGACACATTACATGTTTTGATTGATTGCAAATGAAGATGAATGAGTTTCTTTGTCTTCCTCTTGGTGCTGACACATGGCGAAATCTGATTGGCAGAGTAGGAGTCGAAGCTGGATTTTTGTCTTCGTGTCGGCCAATCTCGTCCCTTCTCGACTCCACAATGTTCGACTCCTAAAAGCTATATATACACCCTGTTAAGTCAAGATGACTTAGCATCTTAAGTTTTGATAATTACAAAATAAACAAAATAATTATTAGACGCAAACGGAGTAGTGATCAGATGATAAATTAGTGAGTACAAATGAAGAATACACCATCAAGCATAGACGCACAAACATAAGCGAAGTGTTCTTAAGTCATCAAACTTCAAAGCACTCTTAATCAGATGAAGAACCTTCATAAAGAATCAAGACGAAGTCAAACTCAACTTCAAGTCACATTGATATGATATAAGCTTCAATTTGAAGAAATAAAGATTGAAGTTGAAGAAGAAGAGGATAGACGAATGACACCAAACATACTAAGTCAAGTTCATTCGTCTAATGAAGTTCAGATGAAGAGTAACACGTGCATCTACTCAAATCAAGTCATTACTCAGAAGCTTCTAAAGATAAAAATAGATTTGGATTTAACCTCTACAACTAGAAAAGTAAATTGCACTTTTCAGTGAAATCTCCGAGCATATCAGTCAAAGCCTGATCTTGCATTAACATTCGCTGCTGAAACATTAAATGTTCTGATTGCTCAAGTCTGTCATTGTCAAAGTACCCAAGAAAAAGGACAACATTCAAATTCTTCAGTCTAACAGATACTTCAAAAAGCTGCCTATAAAAGGACTTCATTCCAACGATTTCAAGTTTTCGAAATACGCTACAAGGCTATCATTATATATTTCGTTCTGAACTTAATTGTAAACACCTCTCTGCGTAGAGGATTATTTTCTCTGTTCAAACACTTGTAAAACTCCACTGTTGTGGTGTTATAGCTTGAGGAGGCTAAATGTTGAAAGAATACCTTTATTTTAGTCTAAGGTTCAAAGAATACTTGTTTAGCTTGAGGAGACTAAGATCCAAAAAATATCTTGTTTTAGCTTAAGGAGGTTGAGGTCTAAAGAATATCTGGTTTAGCCTGAGGAGACTGTGGTCCAAAGAATACCTGTTTAGCCTGAGAATGGTGGGTTTAAAGAATATTTGTAATTGGCCAGAAGTGGCTGGGTTCAAATAATATTTGTTAGTGAAAACTTAACAAGTTGCTAGATAATTAGACGTAATCTTTGTAGACGAACCAGTATAAAAAATATCATCATCTTATGTGTTCTTATTATTGACTAACATGGGATAACAACTTAAACAAAAGTTTTATTAAAATCAATCTTTCTAGAGAAAATCATTTTTGCGTCTGTCCTAAGCTTTAAACTACCTACGTAAAATACATCGTCTGAGAAGAAAAATTTTAATTAACACAATTCAACCCCCTTTTTGTGTTTTCTATTTTACACACCCCCTACACTTCCATTGCATGCCGAGAATACATACTGGTACCCATTGCACAATGAAAGAAATATACTACTATGTGTTTTTTTTCTACGAATCTGATCTTTATAATTTTGTTTAAATTGTGAGATTTTAATTTTATTATTTTGGTAGTTTTTGTTTAATTTTGATTTATGTGGTATATTTTGTTAACTTATTTAATTTTTTGTGTAGATAAATTGAAAAGATATGACGTCTACAATTGTTATTATTGTATACATTAATGGTAGAATTGTTGACCGTGAAGAAGGAATAAAATTCGAAGTGTCTAGAAGGGTTATACAAATTGAACGAAATATTAGTTTTCAATCAAATCAAGTTATAGGATCTATTATAAGTAGATATTTTATAGATAATAAATATGCGACATTTTAAGTAGTAGATGATTTTGTTTTACATTTCAAGTAGTAGATGATTTTGTTTTTTCCTCTCTCTTCATTCTTCGACTAAGAGCGTTTTTAATTCCCCTATTCGACTGACAAAGTTTTTTAATTCCCCTCCTTCTTTCTTCTCCAATTTTCACCCCTTGCTATAAAGTCTAACAATTTTTAATGTTTATATTCTCTTCATAAATATATTATATTAAAATTTTAACATCAGTTGAACCAAAATAATTTTAACTATAATGAAAGTAAATCCAATCTAGAATCTAGGACTTTCTACAACTAAATTAATTATGATGAAAAGATAAACATTACTTAAATATAAAAAAAACTTTATGTATTACGTAATTTTATTATAACTAAAAATATATTTAAATTTAAATAATAAGTGTTACATAAAAAATAATAAACATCACGTAAAAGTAAATAAACTTTACATATTATGATATTATATAAAATATAATATAATTAATATTGAATTGTAATATTTTTTTAATTTTTTAAAAATAAATTTATTTAATTTAGCTGTAGAAGGTCCTAAATTATGCGTTAAATTTACTCTCATTTTAATTAAAATTATTTTGGTCCAACTGATATTAAAATTTTAATATAACATATTTATGAAAAAAATATAAACACTAAAAATTTAATTGTATGATGTAGTGATAAAATTATTAACTTTTATAATAAAAGATTTTGGGTTCAAATCCCACCAGTTCTTCTACAATCATTTCGAGTGCAACAATTTTCACTAAAATCATCTTAGCTAACGATTATTTCTTGTGATATATTTTATTTTAATATATAACATGATATATATATATATATATATATATATATATATATAGATAAATATAAATATTTTATTAGATAATAAATCTAAAAATATTATAAAATTTTATATATACAATTTTAATAATAAAGATATTAAATTAATTATTGATCATTTAAATTTAATTTATACATTAAAAAATTACTAAAAATAGTATATGTGTGTACGCTCAACGAGGGATCCTAGATATCTCAGTTAGATGAATAAACTAATATAAAATGCCAAATTCTAAAATACACGATGACGGACAATAAAATCAAACACGGAAAATAAAAGAATAACAAATCAAGTTTTCAAAGAATGGTTCTAGTCTTATAATTCCGTACCCTAAGGTTCTTCTGTCTCCATCAATTATCTATCTGCTCGCCAATTCACGGAGTTATCTCTTCGTAGCTGTTTCAAAGGAATTCTCATTTCAACTATATGCAAGAGACAACGCAGCATACAAATTTTTTTCTTTTGTTGGGATGTATAAATGGCCTGATTAGTCTAAGAAAATATATATTGAGGAACACAATATTGAAAACCAAAGCGATAGATTGTGAGAAAACTGGAATTGGTGGATTCATCATCCTTTAGGAGATGAATGGTAGAAAATCTACTTTCTTCATCTCTTCAAAACCTATATGTATGTTTCCGGAGCAAACAAAAACTATACGGATAACATTTACAAAATGTTCATGCATTATGTAGGGTGGATTAGCACATGTAAAGTTATTGCATAATTTATGATACACTTTTAACTTCTCTGTATCATAACTTAAAGTATCTTATATATGATTCATATGTCATGTTTGAACAGAAAGATATAAATGAAACATAAACTGTATGTTATTATTTTTATTTTTATTTTTTTTAGTTGTTGGCTTTTTTGTTTAGTTCTAACAATTACAGTGGATTAGATTGATTTATGAATATTAATGAGACAGTTCCTTGAACACAATCAAGGTTTCTATTTCTTTCACATGCAATCGTGGGGAAGCACCGAATCCAAATAAAAGAAACATAAAAATATAAAGTTTTTGTCTTGATATCTATTTTATACATGCACTACCAAAATGTCTAGACTTAGATTCCAATTTTACATGGATACTTATATACAAATTAAGCAAAACAATTCGTAGTTACAAATTATTATCTGAACACAAATCAAATTTGACATAATTTATCATAATTTTATTATCAAAATTAACAAATTAACTAACTATATTTATAATTTCATATTTTTCTCATTTTTGATTTAATTTTTAAAAGTTAATTAGTAAACTTAGAAGATAATGGAAATTAAAATAATAAATTTTTAATGAAGAAATCAAACTCAAAATCATTAAAAGTTTTGAAACTAAATTGATTTTTCTCTGTATTTTCTTTTTCACAGAATATATGATATTTGAATAATTTTCAAAAGAAATTTTTTTTTCACACTTATAGTCTTCCCTTGCGCAAATCCTTTCATCGCTTTCCTTTCCACAAGGTAAAGAGTTCAGCGTTTTTGTGGACGGGTGAAAATTCTTCAAATATTTCAAAGTCTCTTCTTCTTATTTGTAAGTTAATAATTTTTTTTTAATTTTAATTATTTATATGTTCATATTTTCTTAATTATCTAGGAAAGCAGGTAATTGATTATTGTTAGATATTATTCTATTAATATATATGATTAGTTTGTTACTACTTCCGTACCTAGATAAATAGAATATATTTTGTCAGCAAAACTGTATTACTTTGATTATTTTGTTTATTATTAAGATTTAAAAACCAGTTAATGGAATTAATTTTGTTATTGATTATGATTAGAAATATTCTATTAAGAAGATTATTTTCTTATAACTTAAGGACCCAATCAAGTAAGAAGTTGCTGTTAGAGAAATTTTATTTATTTGATTATTTTTTTATTCTTTAAGAACTCAATTAAGTAGAATATATTATATTAGTTATTTTCTTAGAGGTATTTTATGTAGTTTGATTATTGTGTTATTATTTGGTATCCCAAAGTAGAAATAATATGTTCGTGATATTTTATCAAATAGAGTATTTTGTAAGTATTTATGAACCTAATTAGTAATTAAAATTTATTTTTCAACTGTTTTATATTATTGTTGTTATTGATTTTTTATTGTATTTATAATTACTATCATCAATTTAAATATTCTTTAAGAATATGCTTTTTTTTATTATTGTTAGTGTCTATTTGAATTAATTTTTATTTTTTTATGGTTTTGAGTACGAAATATAAGAAATGAGTTTTTTAGTCCTTATTTTTGAAATATTTCTTTAAAAATATTTTATAAAACACTCCGCGCAAAGTGTTTTATAGCATCACTATCACTGGTTCAAATTTAGAGAAAAGAATTGAGTACTCGTGTTAATGGGACTGTAGATTGGCAAAAGGATTTTGATCACAAAAATGTGGTTTATAGCTCCATTTCGTCGTTTATGAACCTAATTAGTTAAAACCTAAATGTTGGATAAGATACTATTATTTTTTTTAATTATCGCTATTTTTTTTAGATATAGTTTGGGTAGTATTTTATTAGTAGGTAGTATTTAAATAATTAATTAGGTTTTCTAATGTTTGGTATTATTTAAAATTTTTAATGTTTGATATTATTTAAATAAACATCAGCCGTGAATAAACTGCAGACCTTCTTTTCAAAGGGACGTAAATCTTAATAATTTTATATTTTTGATAATTTTAAATATAAATTAAATTTAAATTATTCAATTATTTAAGTTGATATTCTGAGTGAAATTATGTGTATTAATATTTAGTTGATCTTAAAAATTAATTAATTTTTATGAAATTATTGTATTTTAATATATAACATAATATTAATATATATATATATAAGTATTTATTATTAGATTATTAATATAAAAATATTATAAATTTTATATATAATTTTAATAATAAAAATATCAAATTTAATTATTCGATCATTTAAATTTAAAATATAATCAAGAAGGAGCCCTTTACCTTAAAACAGATAACTATCAATTTTATAACAATTATTATTATTAATTATCTTCAATATGTCATTACTAATTAGGGTTAGGGATGGATAAAGAGATCTAACCATCACGTTTAAGACCCGCACACATAAGTCAGTGAAGGATTAAGGATGGATAAAGAGATCGAACCGTCACGTTTAAGACCCACACACATAACTCAATGAAGAATTAAGGATGGATAAAAAGATCGACTCGTCACATTTAAGGCTTGCACACATAAATTACAGTGAAATATTAGAGATGGATAAAGAGACTAACCTGTTACGCTTAAAACTCGCACACATAAGCATGTAAAAAGTTTGATATGATACAACCCGTCACACAATATCAAACGAATCTAATTTTTGGTGGTCACCCGACAATAACAATGATATCAACGTCTTAATCATAATTAAGAAAGAAAATATCATAAAATAGTATTGGTGATAAAACGTATCAGTAGGAAAAGAATAATTAGGAAAAAAATATTACAAATGGTATCATTTTCAGAAAGAAATAAAAAAAATTAATCCCAAAATAATTTTTAGTTACAATCTAACCGTTATATTAAAATATTTTTCATCTTAGAAGATTTCTCATTTAAAACCTGTTTGCTGTATGGGTAACTATATTAAACATAAGCATCAAAAGCAAAGCTGTAATAACCTGCCAAGGTTAGTACCTGTTTACGACCATTTGTCACAAATAGGATGTAAATGTAAACCAATGTCTTTTTTATCCATATATATAGTTTCCTGCCAAATGAAAAACCTACATATTTCCTTGACCTCTTCAGGTTTATCCTCTTTTTCAAACTCGTTTGTTTTAATTCCGTTATTATGATTGCTAAGTTGTTAGTGGGGAGGGTTTGTTTTGGGAGATTTTATTTTATTTATAATAAAAGGAATGTAAATATATGTATTTTATTATTTCTTTTACATTTTATACTTTACAATTTACTTTTTCCTTTTTTTCTTTTTTCGAGTTATTACAATTCAGAGT
This sequence comes from Hylodesmum podocarpum, assembly GCA_026586105.1. Taxonomy (NCBI): domain Eukaryota; kingdom Viridiplantae; phylum Streptophyta; class Magnoliopsida; order Fabales; family Fabaceae; genus Hylodesmum; species Hylodesmum podocarpum. Next base: position 1,208,683 of record JALJEV010000469.1, read on the forward strand.
TCATATCATGCATTCCATCTCAATCTCATTTATCAGTTATTTCTATCTCTGATATCTTTTCATAGTTAATTTTTTTAGTTTGAATTCTATTACTTGGAAAAAATTATATTTTGTTTTCTCTGGATGTGCGTCTGTGAATTATGTTAATGTCGGTTAAAAAATATACGTCTTCAATAAAAGATTTGATGACTTTGAGGCAAACAATCTCACAATTAAAAATTTTTATTTTCCACGTTAGAAAGTATTTTTTAAAAGAATTTTGAAATACTTTTTGTGTCGTATTGGAATGAAAATGATGAATGTTAATTTTCTTGTTCCAAGAGATAGAATGTCCTATATATAGTTAACTGAGCACACTAATAACATAATATAGAAACGGAATGTAAAAGCCTAACAACAAAATAACAAAGTATAGAAATTGAATGTAACAAACTAATTGAATAGCATTTACGATAAAGTCCCAATATTCTCCCTTTAAGGTGGGAGAAATATGTTTGAAATATCCATATTGGAAAGTATCATATAGAAGTTATTTTTGGGCAAAGCTTTGGTTAAGACATCAGCCAATTGATGTTGAGATCTAACATGGACCAGCTTGAGAGCACCACTATCTACCTTTCCTCGAATGAAATGAAGATCTATCTCAATGTGCTTTGTTCTTTCATGAAAGAAGGGATTGGAGGTAATATGGATGGCTGCCATGTTGTCACAATAAAGTAATGTGGATAGAATAGAAATACCAAAATCTCACAACAAGCTTTGCAACCAAGTAATTTCACAAGTGACTGAAACAAGGGACCTATATTCAGCTTCTGCAGAGGATCTGCTAATGGTGGCTTGTTTCTTGGACTTCCAACTAAGTAAGGATTCTCCTAGAAAAACACACCAACTATAGGTGGATTTTCTGCAGGTAGAGGATCCCCAATCTGCACCAGCATAGGCATGGAGTTGGAGATATGAGTTTGCCGAGAACAAAATGCCTTGGCCTGGGGAGTGTTTGATATATCGCAGAAGCTGGTGTGCAGCAACCAAATGTATAGATATAGGATGAGAGACAAACTGGCTAAGTTTTTGCACTGCATAGGATATGTCAGACCTAGAAATGACCAAGTATAGCAATCTACCAATGAGTCGTCTATAGCTGCTTGGATCAGAGAGAGTTTTACATTAAGAATCTTGTAGCTTCAAGCGTGGATCCATGGGTATAACTGATGGCTTGCAACCTAGGAAACTAGGATCATCTAACAGAGATAGGGAATATTTCCTCTGTAACAGAAAAATACCCCTATTAAATCTAGCAATCTCAAGTCCTAAGAAATACTTGAGAGACCCCAAATCTTTCATCTTTAAATGAGCTAATGAAATGTCCTTCACCTGTTGAATCAATATAGAACTTGGGCTAGCAATTATTATGTCATTCAAATATACTAGCAATGCTACAAATGAGTCATCATGTCTATTGGTAAAGAGTGAATAGTCATTCTTAGACTGTTTGAAGTCATGTTGAGTAATAGCTTATTTGAACTTGTCAAACCATTGCCTGGAAGCTTGCTTCAGGCCATAAATTGATCTATTTAACTTGCACACTAGAGGGCCAGTGGATTATGAGTTGGGAGGAACTTGAAACTTGTAACCTTTCGGAACCTCCATGTAAATTTCCTCATTCAAATCACCATTCATTGTTGATATCCATTTGAGCTAAGTGCCAAACTTTAATTGTTGCCAAGGAGAGAAGAACTCTAAATGAAGTCTAGACCAGCCTGTTGAATGAAACCTCCATGGAAGCCTCACTAGTTTTGCCCAATCTTCACTTCTCAAGACCAAAGTTCATGGATTGATGTAATTCTTTGCAGAATTGGAACTCAAAAGAAGAAAGAAAGTAAAAAATGGAGAAGATTAGAGATGAAGGAGTGACATGCTACGCAATAAGCTCAAGGTAAAATTGTCACATGGAGAATGCACCATGATAAGACTCAAGAAGGTTCAGTCAAGCAACCTAGAAGAAAATCCTCTCTTTTAGCAAAATCCTTTCATTTATCAAATTGTCAAAAGTCCTCTACAATTCATAATTTTAAGTATTTATACTAGCAAAGATTGTGGGAAGGTTTAAATTAGTGATCCAACTAAGATTAAATCTTAGTACTTGGATTGGATGAGTGATCAACGCATGGTAATGAGTCTTGCAAGAGGCACATGGATCACTAATCGTATCCGTAGGATCTAGATCTCATCTTGTGGTCATAATTCAAATAGAAGAGGTGCTAAACATGTGTCTTAAGTTTGAATTTCAATCCTTGGATTAGATCTAATCTCAAAGGCTAATATTCAAATTTAAGTGAGTGTCAAAAGTGTGACTTGGCTGGTTTTGAATTTCATCCCTTTGATCTAGATTTAATCCAAGGGATGGAATTAAAATCAAGTTAGTGGAATTAAGTTTAAATTCCAGCCTTTAAGATTAAGATCTCATCCTAAGGCTCAAATTCAAACTTAGTTAATGGAATCCCCACTTACTTGCACTTGTTCACGTAACACTCTCACTTAAGCAAGTGTAGCTCACTCTCCCTCTCACACACTATATTATTTTCGGTCCAAACCCTGGACTAGGCCAAATACACTTTACAAAGATAAGACCCAAATTCAAGTCTTAGAACAATTACATAATTGAAATAAAACTAATCAATTCACTGTAAACTCCTGGCAGCATTCCAATGCTAGCTTCAAGCTCATTTTCCTACCTGATGTAGTCTGAACTGGTATTTGGAGTCTTCATAGCTTTTGTAGCCCTTTAAGTCTTATTTAAATTGACACCAAAAACAGCTTAATCTGAGTTGTGTAGCTCAGGTTATGCTCAAAATACTGTACCTGGTCAGATACTAAAAATCAACAGCGCCCAATTAAAAGAATAAGGTTGGAGAATAAACTCACCCATATGAGATTTTAAATAAACACATAGGTGGATTTTTTATATCAATTATAAAAGAACCGACATATTGGGACTTAATCATAAATGTTATACACTTAGTTTGTTACATTCAATTTCTACATTTTGTTATTTTAGTGTGCTCTGTTAGCTATGTATAGGGCATTCTATGTAACTCTTAGAACAAGAAAATGAATAACATTCATCATTTTCATGCCAATATGGTATTAGAGAAAAATGTTCTACCCCTTTGATCCTTCCTCTTTTTTTTCCGTTCCTATGGTATTCAACCTTGAACGCGGTATTCAACCTTGAGCGTTGATTTTTCCTGCAACATATCATTTGATTGCAGTATGTTTGTGTGCAATACTTCCAATTGCAAAATTCTTCATTTGTTTCTGTGTTGAATCTTGATTTGAGATCGTGGCTGATCCATTGTTTCTCCACCAATCTGACGGATCGCATTTCGTTTTGGTTGGCTAACCACTCACTCGCCCCAATTATCATACATGGAGCAGAGCTATGTAGGTAGCGCTTTTTGTGGAAAACAAGATTGGTTTTATTGATGGTTCCATCCTGCAGCCAACTTTTGATGATCCGACTCATAGTGCTTGGGTCAGGAACAATAATATGGTGTTGTCCTAGATTTATAATGAAAGAGATTATTCCCAATATTATGTTTTCAAATTTGCAAGTGAGATATGGCAGGATCTTAAGGACCGTTTTCAGCAGAAGAATGGTCCACAAATTTTCCAGTTGAAGAAAGAACTCATGAGCATAACCCAAGGTACAAGTTTTGTTAGTTCTTATTACACCAAGTTGAAGATCATTTGGGAGGAATTAGCTTCCCATAAGCCAGTTTTTTCCTGTACTTGTGCTGCACTCACTACTTTGAAAGATTATGTAAATTCTAAGTATGTTTTGTCATTCTTGATGGGATTGAATGATTCATTTGCTCATGTAAGAGGTCAGATTTTGCTCATGGAGCCTATGCCTTCAATTAACAAGGTATTTTCTCTGGTGATACAAGAAAAGAAACAAAGAGAGGTTGGCAGTGAAAATGCTAATTCTGGTTCTCAGAATGGTTTAGCTTTTGTAGTTTAAGGTAACTCTGCTGGAAAATTTAGGAATTCTTCCCAAAATTTTGGAGTCACTAGAGGTACTTCTCAGTTTACTTGTTACTAGAGGGCTCGACAAGCTTCTGCATGTGCCAATTTCAAAAGCAAGTTCCCAAGGAAAAATCCTAGACATGTATGTTCTCACTGTGGAATCATTGGTCACACTACTGATAGGTGCTTTAGGATGCATGGATTTCCTCCTGGATTCAAGAAGGGAAATTCTTCTTCTAATGTTGTTGTTGAGAATCAAGTATCTACTCAAGAAACTGACAATGCTGCTACAACTTCTGATTTGCTCACTCCTACACAATGCCTACAGTTAATTTCTTTGTTGTCTTCTCAATTGACAAGACTTTCTACAAACAAGTCAATGCTTAGACTGATGAATCCAACATGGCAGGTATAATCATGTCCTCTTTTGCTCTTTCTGGTATTCCTCACATATATGTTACCTTACACACTTTTTTTGGTCTTTTCATCATTTGAATAATCAATTTGTCATTTTACCAAATTCCACCAAAGTTCCATTCATAGGAATTGGTAATGGACAGGTCCTACCTTCATTAACACTTCATAATGTCTTATAATTTATTGTCCCTCAGTTCCGTATTCAAAATTAGCAATTATACAATAGTGTTTGAAATTGATAAATTTTATATTCAGGAACATTAGACTTTGAGGAAGATTGGAGTGGGTATCTCAAATGATGGACTATTCATTTTGAACAGTTCAGCTCATTCAGCTAATATATCTTTTTCTACAGAATATTGTAATTTTACTTCAAAGAAACCTAGTTTTTTTACTTGGCATGCCAGATTTGGCCATTTGTCCAATAATGTTTTCAATTTGATAAATAAGAAATTTCAGTTGTTTCCTTCCATTGACAAGTCATATCATTATGATGTATGTCATTTAGCTAAACAACATAGACTAGGTTGTGTTTGATTCCTATTCAGAAGTTGTGTTTGATTTACTTCATATTGATGCATGGGGTCCTTTCAAAGAGGCTACCCATGATAGTTTCAAGTATTTTCTTACTATTGTTAATGACAAAAGTCGTTTCACTTGGATCTATTTACTCAAACATAAATCTAAAGTCATTGTAGTTATTCCCAAATTCTTTCAATTTATTAAAACATAATTTAACTGTCAAATTAAGAGCATAAGAAGTGATAATGCTAAAGAATTTGCCATGCCTGAATTTTATGCTTTAAATGGGATCCATCATCAGTTATGTTTCGTAGAAAGGCCTCAACAGAACTCAGTTGTTGAAAGAAAACATCAACAATTACTAAATGTAACAAGATCATTAATGTTTCTGTCTTCATTCCCATACTAGTTTTGGGGTGATTGTGTTAGTACAACCACATTCTTGATTAATAGAATCCCTTCTCCATCCTTGGCTAATCAATCACCATATGTTGTTCTATATGGCAAAGATCCTTATTATGGACTACTAAGAGTTTTTGACACTCTTTGCTATGCTTCAACATTGCCTTCTTCTAGACACAAATTCTCTCCCAGGGCTACAACTGTTGTATTTCTTAGATATCCTTCTAACCATAAAGGATATAAACTCTATGACATGACATTGAAAAAGGTTTTTATCTCAAGGGATGTACAATTCTATGAAGATATCTTTCCTTTTAAGCAATTACATCACAAAGAGTCTCCTCAACAAGATTTATTTGCAGATGTGGTTATCCTGATTCCATTGAACATGCAATAAGAAGTAGTTCAAGCACCACATGCCCTTGTAATTCAACCAGGCATTGAAGTCTAGAGTATGTCTTCTTCTTCAACTTCATCTCTTGTCCTCCATGATGATTCAAGCAAGACTAAAAGAACAGTTAGAGCTCCTGCTTATTTGAAGGATTTTCATTGCTATCAACTTCAAGATTCTATCTTTAATGTGTCTACTGCTCATCCAATCCAAAATACATTGAATTATGGAAAGTTGTCTGCAAATTACAAGAAATTCATCTGTCAGCTAAGCTTGGAAAATGAACCTTCCACTTATGCTCAAGTTGCACAACATTCCCATTGGCAAAAGGCTATAGTTGAAGAATTACATGCTATGGAATCAAATAACACATGGACCATTGTACACTGGCCTCCTAATGGGCGAAGCATTGGATGTAAATGACTTTCCAAAATCAAGCACATCGTTGATGGGACCATTGAGAGGTACAAGGTCAGACTAGTAGCAAAAGGTTTCATTGAACAAGCTGGTCTAGACTTGACTGAAACATTCTCTCCTTGGCAGCAAGCTCATTTTTCTCCAAGATTTAATCCGAACTGTGTGACACCCTGTCTTGCCGTCACTAAAATACTTTTCATTTTCTTCTTTTATTTATTTATTTATTTTGAAAAGGTTTCCTTCCTTTAGATTTCTTTGAATGAAAATTTCAAAAAACTTTATATTGCCAAAGAAAACGTCACCATCATTAAGAGCACATCACATAAGTCATAACATAAACATACAACAAAGGTTATCCACAGAAAGTTACAAAAGTACGTAATATTGTGATAATTATAATATACACATTATTCATAAAAATCCTTATGTTAGCTATCCTTCCTTCACATCTCCAAATAGAATTATCCTGTTAATTTGCTCCCCCAAATAAAATTTAGGATCATCACAGGTGTCAAACCACAGGCACAAACACGCAAGGGTAAGTTCCAAAATCTCAATAAGAATACAAACCATATAAAAACAACAATAATAATACACATCATGATCAAATAAATAATGAATTATGACTAAATGAAATTTCTATATGATGCATGCTCCAGGCTCAACTCCAAAATTATGCAATGTGATACCATCTCAGATAATGTGATCACTTTTTAATTACTTTTAGTTGCTGCCCATTCCATTTTGGTTATTCATACACCTTGGTTGAATGGTTTTAAGTGCCAAAACAACTTAAAACCATGTTAAACAGTATATTTTTAGAATAGGTAAATTTTCCTGTGTAACAATATATAGTTTTTATATATTAATTCTTAATAGGTTTCTCATACTAAATACAGAATAAAGTTGTCTACAGATAATAATATAATTAAAATAGTGAATTTACAGTAAATTGAAAATATTTAATAACGTTCAAAATGTCAAATAGTAATAAAAACATCAAACAGTAAAGTTATTTTTCTACTACGTTTTTATTTAGAAACGGAATCGTAATTTTCTCAAATTACATAACAGTATTGCTATAAGACAACAAACTGTTTTGAATTACGTTTTTCTTCCTAGTTAAATTATAACAGTAAACAGTTAATATGCATGTTTTTACGAAAATTTTAGTAAATATTTTAACTATGTTTTTAATATACGTAGTTATTTACGGAAATTAATTTTTGAGGGTGTTACAAACTGGGCTTTGGTGTCTTCCTAGCTTTTATAGCCCTTTAAGTCAGCTTTAAAATGACACCAAGACGAAATTAATTAGAGTTTTGTAGCCCATGTTATGCTCGAAATACCGAACCTTGTCAAGCACCACATTGGAACATCCTGGCAGTATCCAAACGTTAACTTCAAACCTGATTTCCTCTTAGATGAAATTCAAACTGGACTTTGGTGTCTTCATAGCTTTTGTAGCCCTTTAAGTCAGCTTTAAAATGCCACCAAGAACAGCTCAATTGGAGTTGTGTAGCCAAAGTTATGTTCCAAATACTAAACCTGGTCAGACAGTCAAAAACATAGCGAATTTTATTAGAAGCTCAATTTATTAAAAAGTAAGGTTGAAGAGTTTGTTGAGCTTTTGGAGATGGTCCTCCATCAAACCCTCCTTCTAGTGACCAACTTGCCTTCAAGTGGCCTTACGTTGTTACCTACAATAAAAATGATCACCCGGATCAAATACCACAAAATCATGTAAAATAAGATGTAAATTATTCCATATAGCATTCAATGCAAATGATTTAATGTGTAGGTATGATTGCATTCTATAGTTAAAATAAGGTGGTAAAAATAATTGATGCTCCCAAATCAACCACCTATGTAATTTGTAAAAATTTCCTATTTGAATCCCAATCATACATGTTTTGGTTACTAATATTATTGACACATTGTAATAGAGTAAAGGAAAAATTTAAATGGTTCATCAATGCATAATCAAGACTCATAGGAGCATCTACTTCAACTCCAAATTGTGTAAATATTAGTCCTTTACCATGTGTGGAAGCTTGTATTTAACCCTTCTTCTTTAACTCTTCCAACAACCTAGATAGATATTGATCATCATGAGAACAAAGGTCATTAGGATCAATTAAAAGATTCAAATTAGAAAACTCAATCATGATCCAGGATTTAAAGCCAAAAGAGTCTAGTGTGAAATGCTTAATGTTATTCAAATTACAAGTATAAAGAGTAACAAGTGACAAACAAATATTCTCTAGTGGTTGCTCCAATTCCATGGGTGCTTCATTATGTTGAAGATGTGTACTCCATGGAAAATTTGTAGACAATTCACCACTAGGTACTAAGGTAAAAAGATTCTTGTAAGGAATGTCACAAACAACTTCACTATGTGCTTTGAGTTCTATCTCTTCCACATCTTCACACAAGAAGTTGTTTTCTTGTATTTCTTCCTTTGGTGTCATTTCTACATCATCCTTCAAATGTGAATCATCAAAAACAAAGCAAGGATTAGTACAAACAATTAAAGTATCAATTATTTCTTTCTTTTGTTCTTTCAACTCTTTCTCCTTTAGCTCTTTTTCTCTCAACTCTTTCTCTTTTATCTCTTTTTCTTTCAACTCTTTCTCTTTTAGTTCTTTTAGCTCTTTTACTCTCAACTCTTTCTTCTCTGTCAAAATTCTCTTTTTAAACTCACATTCAAGTCTCTTATCTTCCTTCCTAACTCTCGGTTCATTATCACCAAAGACCCTTCTAGGTGTGTGTGGGTTTCTACTATGGTATGTGTTTTGGTCATACCTTTCCTTTCCTCTCCTCTCCTCATCAAAGACTCCAGAGGCATACTCCTCATCATATTTACTTCCCCCACCACTTTTCCTAGGTGAACAATGGTTTCCCCTTTGCCTTTCCCTTTCACATCCACTCCCTCTATTCACTCCTGTTATTCTTTCATGCTCTTCCCTTTCTCTTCTCTTATGGTTTTCTCGCAAGGTTCTCTCTCTTCTCTCATGATACTGCTTTCTCACCCTTCTTTCAAATTCAATCCTCTTATTTTGTTCTTCCCTAAACCTTCTATTTTCTCCTCCCTAATGCGTCTACTCTCCTCCCTCACCTCACTTACACTCTCTTGAAGCTTATTCTTGAGGTTGTGTTGTATGTGAATGAACTTCTCCATCATGGCATCCATAACCTTTTGGGTCCTAGGAGATAAATCATTCCCAACACTTGGGGAACTATCAATTGATGCAAGGAAGATGTCAGAAGCAAATAGTGAATGGTCTTATCAATACATAAATGTATAACTCCCCAGGAATTTTAATTGCACTTATATTCATCACTGTAGGTATTGGGTTCAAGCTTTCCCCAACCCCTTCTCATCAATGGACTCTTGACGTATACGAAGGAGTGCGGTTCGTTTGTTAAATTCCTATCTCTCTCTTCTCTCATGATACTCCTTTCTCACCCTTCTTTCAAATTCAATCCTCTTATTTTGTTCTTCCCTAAACCTTCTATTTGTCTCCTCCCTAATGCGTCTACTCTCCTCCCTCACCTCATTTACACTCTCTTGAAGTTTATTCTTGAGGTTGTGTTGTATGTGAATGAACTTCTCCATCATGGCATCCATAACCTTTTGGGTCCTAGGAGATAAATCATTCCCAACACTTGGGGAGCTATCCATTGATGCAAGGAAGATGTCAGAAGCAAATAGTGAATGGTCTTATCAATACACAAATGTATAACTCCTCAGAAATTTTAATTGCACTTATATTCATCACTGTAGGAATTGGGTTCAATCTTTCCCCAGACCCTTCTCATCAATGGACTCCTGACGTATACGAAGGAGTGCGATTCGTTCGATAAATTCCTATCTCTCTCTTCTCTCATGATACTCCTTTCTCACACTTCTTTCAAATTCAATCCTCTTATTTTGTTCTTCCCTAAACCTTCTATTTGTCTCCCCCCTAATGCGTCTACTCTCCTCCCTCACCTCATTTACACTCTCTTGAAGCTTATTCTTGAGGTTGTGTTATATGTGAATGAACTTCTCCATCATGGCATCCATAACCTTTTGGGTCCTAGGAGATAAATCATTCCCAACACTTGGGGAGCTATCCATTGATGCAAGGAAGATGTCAGAAGCAAAATAATAGAAAAGAAATTGGAAGTCCTTACGAATCACTAAATATTTCTCTCAACACTCTTGTTTGCGCACTTAAGAGGCTCTTTCTAAAATGTACTCTCTAGACTTTTTCATCTTACTCTCACTTATCATTTATCAAGTCCAATTAATCCAAGTGAAAGAGTAACAATTCATCCACAAACCTTAAGGAGATCAAAGAAGACAAAACTCTAGACAAAACTAGTAGGAAACAAGGAAGACAAGTAATAAAAAGGACAACTCAATGAACAAAAATTGTTACTCAAAGAGGAAATTAATATGAGACAATTACTGCAACTAGAATGAAGGAAAATTTAATGTAGAAAACTGGAAAAAATTTCAAGACAAAAGGATTCAAATTTAACACAAAACACAAGTACCAATTGCTTGGAAATTTCAGAAACCGTCACAATTTTTCCCTACTTGTGAGCACTCAAAAGCATATGAAATGGTGTTGGAAAATTATGAAACCTTCCAGTTGAGCTTATATATGTATATACTATCAAAATAAGTGCCAAAAAGCCACCAAAACCCAGATTTACACGTTGAACAAGAATCAAAACGAAAAATGTCACAAAATCGGAAAAACCATCACTAATGCTAGGAATTTTGCTTCAAAACTTGGCCAACTTGTCAAGAAATTTTGGGGGATGTTTGTGATGAATTTAAGGAAAAAAAATAAGATCAAAATAGGTGCAGGGCAGCCACAAATCAGAGGTCCAAAAACAGGGCAAAACAGGGCTTATATATATAGGAACATACAAAGCTCACCACAAGTTCAAATATCAAGCTATTAACAATTTTGATCCAATTTATGATGATGATGCTTGAGCCTAATGATAATAAAAGCCAAAATTAACATGAAAACTAATTTTGTGGGTGTTTAAAGAGCCCAAACAACCAAGGTACTGCACTCAAAATTTGCACAAATTTTCACTCACAAGAACTATTAATTTTAGCACTCTATTTTCTTCAAACTCATTTTTCTTGTATTTTCTTTTGCTATGTTCTTTTGAATATTTTCTCTTGCTATTTTCTTTTCTTTTAATTTTATATATTTTCTTTTGGCTATAATCTTTCTGGAATTTCGAATTCAAAGGCTTCTAGCTCAAGCAACTCAAGTTCAATCTTTGCTAACAAACAAAATAAAGCATGATAATGATGATTTGAACTTCTAATGAGTTAAGCATATAGTATTGGTACATATAAGCACAAATTCAGCCACTTAATATGCAGGGGTTTCAATTTCTAGTCATATAACACATGTTACACATTGAGCTAAAACAACAAACACATGAAGGGTATGGTCTAAAATATTTCTAACAAGTGAAATAATATATGATTTAGAAAATGATGTGTAACATATTCCAAATGAATTGGATAGCCAAGACAAACAAACAAGACTCAAAAACAATTCTAATTGAATCAAAAATTGAAATAAAAAGACAGGCACAAGACTCAAGAGGAATAAGAAGGTGAAGAACAAACTCTTGATACCAAATTTAATGCAAACCCGTGAGGAACTTGTAAGGGATATTCAAGGATTAGAAAAGGGATGCCCCAATCTTCATTTACCTATCATTCAATACTCAATTGATTATGAAGAAGCTTGCAGAATAAGCACTCAATCTCTCGGTTTAGAACAAAGAAGAAGAATAACAAAAATGGAAGAAGGTAAGAAGTAAGGGAAGCGCTATGGATGAAACACCCAATAAGCTTGGTTGGAGAATCGCCACTTGGATCATGGATCCATGATAAAATTCAAGGTTCTTGGAAGAATAAGTCTCCACCTCTTGATGAAATAGGATCATAAGGTCGAGATTCTTTCTTGAGTTGGCATGTAAAATGTGACTAAGTTTGAATCTTTACCTTTTGATTAAATCTAGATCAAGAGGTCTTATTTAATCTTGAAGGTGGTGCCTTAAGCATGCAAGCCTAAGTGGGATGTAGCAAGGGTAGAAAAGGAAAAGGATGAGTGGAATTTCCACTCACTTTTATCTCCCATCTCTCCACTCTCTCCCTATTATTCTAGAATATTCTCTCTAATTCCTAAGTATTTGGTCGTGACATACATACCATGCAAGGTCTAAAATTCAAGTTCAAATTTAATTACAACTACTCATAAAATACTAAGACTATTACAAGTTGTTGACCAAGAAAAGTCTTTGAAGAGTTGACTGTTGACTTTGAATTTTGGTCAACTTCCTCTCTTCCTCTTCTTGTATTCTTCTAAGCATGGACCTTGTAATCCCCCTAGTGTCACTGTATTCTAATGTTGTTGTGGACGGACCTCCATCAAACCCTCCTTCTTGAACACAACTTGTCCCCAAGTTGGTCTCCTCTTCAAAACCTACACATAGTGAAAGATCACAAATATTAAAAGAGTTACTTCCACCAGATGTTAAAGGAACTAATTTCTCAATGATCTTGAATGGTCCATCTCCTCTTGGGAGTAACTGAGACTTTCTCAAATGTGGAAATCTTTCTTTCCTAAAGTGTAACCACACCAAGTCTCCCACTTGGAAGTTTATAGCTTTGCGACCCTTGTTGTGAGCTTTAGCAAATTGTTCATTCTTCTTCTCAATTCTTGCTCTAATCTTAGCATGAAGCTCCTTGATCTTCTCGGATTGATCCAACCCTTTCCTATCACTCTCAAACTCAAAAGGCAAACAAGCAACATCAAGTGGAGTTAAAGGGTTAGTACCATAAACAACTTGGAAAGGAGATAAAGAGGTTATAGAATGGGCTACTCTATTGTATGCAAATTCTACATGTGGTAGACATTCCTCCCAAGACTTAATATTACCCTTCACAAAACTCCTAAGCAATTGACCCAGTGTTCTATTCACTACCTCTTTTTGCCTATCCGTTTGTGGGTGGCAAGTAGTGGAAAAGAGTAGTTTGGTTCCAAGTCTTCCCCATAGTGATCTCCAAAAATGGCTAAGGAACTTGGCATCTCTATCACTAACTATGCTTTGCGGCACACCCTGCAATCTCACTATCTCCTTGAAGAACAATGTAGCTATGCGAGATGCATCATCCATCTTGTGGCAAGGTAAGAAGTGAGCCATTTTGGAAAACCTACACACCACAACAAATATAGAATCCGAGCCTCTCTTGGTCTTAGGTAATCCTAGGACAAAGTCCATGGATATGTCTAACCAAGGTGAAGAAGGCACGGGTAAGGGCATGTAAAGGCCATGGTTGGATAACTTATACTTTGCTTGATTATAAGTAATTCATTTCCTTACAAACTTTTGAGTTTTCATTTTAGGCCAAAAGAAATGATCATGTAAAATAGCAAAGGTCTTGCCTATACCGAAATGTCCCATGATTCCTCCTTCATATGATTCACATATTAAAAGTTATCTTAAGGAGCTGCTAGACACACACAAAAAATTTCCTTTTAAAAGATAATCTTTATGCCTAAAGAAATCCTTGAAAGCACATTTAGTACACTTTTTATACACTGGGCTGAAATCAACTTCATTTTCATATAAGGCCTTCATATGTTCAAAACCAATTAATTTAAATTCAAGCATGGAAAGAAGGGTATACCTCCCACTCAAGGCATCGGCTACAATGTTTGTTGACCCTTTCTTGTGCTTAATGATGTAAGGAAAAGTTTCTATGAACTCCACCCACCTAGCATGCCTTTTGTTGAGTTTCCCTTAGCTCTTTAGATTCTTGAGTGCTTCATGATCCGAATGCACTATAAACTCCCTTGGAAGCAAGTAGTGTTGCCAAGTTTGGAAAGATCTCACCAAGGCATATAACTCCTTGTCATAGGTGGAGTAGTTCAATTGAGCTCCCTTTAACTTCTCACTAAAGTAAGCTATAGGATGGACTTCTTGATTCAAAACTGCGTCAATTCCTAGGTTAGAGGCATCACATTCAAGCTCAAATGTGAGTGAAAAATTTGGCAAAGATAGAATAGGAGCATTAGAAAGTTTTTCTTTAAGTGAATTAAAAGCAAGTTCTTGAGGTTCTCCCCAAATGAAAGGTACTCCCCTCTTGACTAGCTCATTCAATGGTGAAGCAATGGTGCTAAAGTCCTTGACATATCGTCTATAAAAACTTACTAAGCCATGGAAGCTTCTCACTTCCTTCACACATGTAAGGGGTCGGCCACTCCTTGATTGCCTTGACCTTTGCTTCATCCAAAGTGAGTATAATAGAAATGTTGACCAATTTAATGAAAGTGTGATGAGCCTAAGGTTAGAAATCCGAAATGTTCTCCACCCTAGGATGAAATGAGTGACCAATGGTGAGATGAGAGGCACCCTAGGCTGTACACACTTTACAATTACAAGGCCCAAATTCAAGTCTTAAAAATAAATACAGAATTGAAAGAATCTAATAGGCCTAAACACTTAAGCAATTCGTTGGAAAATCCTAGCAACATCCAAACGTTAACTTCAAGCTTATTTTTCTCCAAGATTCAATCCAAACTGGGCTTTGGTGTCTTCTTAGCTTTTGTATCCCTTTAAGTCAACTTTAAAATGACACCAAAACGAAATTAATTGGAGTTTTGTAGCCCATGTTATGCTCTAAATACCGAACCTTGTCAGGCACCCCGCTAGAACATCCTGGCAGTATCCAAACATTAACTTCAAGCCCGACTTCCTCCTAGATGAAATCCGAAATGGACTTTTGTGTATTCATAGCTTTTGTAGCAGTTTTAGTCAGCTTTAAAGTGCCTCCAAGAACAGCTCAATTGGAGTTGTGTAGCCAAAGTTATGCTCCGAATGCTAAACCTGGTTAGATAGTCAAAAACATAGCGAATTTTATTAGAAGCTCAATTTATTAAAAAGTAAGGTTGAAGAATTTGTTGAGCTTTTGGAGATGGTACTCCATCAATGATTGATTAAGAGGATTTGAAGATTGTTTTTGGGGTGGAATTACTAGTGGGTATAGTTCCAGTCACTAGATCCTCATAATACTAATGCTATAAATTTTGGAGAAAAAAATTTGGATTTTGGGATAGAAAACTTTTCGTATGATCTTAACAATGATATATTCAAAATAGCAAATCACTATGATCCACCTTACCAACTTACATCACCTCGCCCAAGCATTTCACCATCCAACCTCCTTTAGACTAAGAATTTCTCACTGAATAACCAATTAATCATAAGCGAAGTAGGTTTGAGTGTGGAGGGAGTTCTAAGTCAATTAGGAACAACAATGAAGCTAATGTTCTAGAAAACTTATCTGCTAACATTCAAACTATAGCCATCAATTTTGAAAAAATGTTTAATTTGATGGAGAAAAGAGAAAGATAAAAAGAGGCAAATGGAAATATTTGGAGTGTCATAAAAGAGATCCCAAATTTTGATGATTGAACTCGCTACATGACAGCTGATTTGTTTGATACTTATACAAAGAAAAATTTCTTCTTGATGATGTTAAAAAAAAAGAGCTCTTAGATTAGATAAAGTACATGTTAGAATAAACAATGTTGTTTAGGTGTTATTTTGGTTGCATTTGATTAAAGTGTTTGCTTTATATTTTGGTGGTGTATCAAAACATTTTAGAATGGTGGAATTATATTGTTTTGTTGTTATTTTGGTTGTACTTGATTGAAATATTTTAGCATGTTTTATATTTTTTATTAATAATTATTTTTAGTTGTATTGTTTTATATAGGCATAATTTAAATTCGAGCAAGTATGAAGGTAGTGGCATAGATAAATAAGAAATGATTGACGAAGAATTTCATGAAGTCACTTACGCATGTGTAATGGTCATTCATGCATTAATGCATGTATTCATTCAGTTTCTAGTTATGATACATAATGAAAAAAATTGAGCGTCTATTAAATAGACCACAAGTTACTTACATGGAGAGTGACTATATACACAATGCATTAAATGATGATCTTGCAATATTTCAACAAGTTCATAGGATGTATTCAGATGTGTTTCAAAAGTTACGTGCAATTCTTAGTGATGTAGGAATATCTAGCTCAAGAAGGATTACTAGAAGCATGCAAAAGAAGCTTGAGGAAGAGGTGGGAAAGCTCCAAGACAAGCACCAAAGTATAGGACTCAAGACTTGTAATATCATTGTAAATTTGTATGAACAAAAATAGTCCTATGTAATAGCTTTAGGGTACATGGCAAAAGGGTCCAAAGCCCACAGTTTTCCTAGGTGCTAGGTAAGGTATAAATCCTTAAGCAATAAGGGTTCACACAAGGTCTTTTAAACAACACAAGTTTTCAAAATAACCTAAGTTTCAAAATCCCCTTGTGTGAAGCCTTGGACACTTAGGATTAAGGAGGAACTCTTAATTAAGTCAATGATCCATGCCTTCACTTAATTAAGAAGATCTCACCCTTAATCGCTAAGAAGCAGGATTGATGACTTGGCTAATCACATGGCACAGATTGGGAGACAAGCCCACGTGCTCCTATGTGAAGGCCATGTGTAAACCTAACCAACTTAATTAACCCATTACTTGTTAGTCAAGTTAGGTTATGACTAAACCTTGGGACTAACTAAGATTAGCTTAGTTAGTAACCTAAGTTAAGATAGGATTAACTAGGATTAGTGAAGCTTGCCCTCCAAGCAAGCCTTGTGTATAAATAGGCAAACTGAAGCCTTTGTAGAAACTTTTGATGAATTTGAATAAAAACCAAGTGTTTTTGAGAGAGAGTTTCTCTTATCTTCCTTAGGGAAATCCTTGAATTTTATCAATGACATCATGCTTCCATTGTGGCGGTTCCTCCTAGACTTATTGGAATTCCTCCATGGCGCAACCCTTCCATTCCTAACCTTTCTCGCTTGCCTTTAATTTCTTTAGTTCTAAACACCTTAAACATTTCTTGGTCGGGACCACTCCTTGCATCTTCCATTGATGACCCTTTGGAGAAGCTAGATTGGGAAACGTTTGAAGCCTTGTTGGATCATCTCCAAGGAGGCCTCTATCAAGTGGTATCAAGAGCTTGTGTCTTCTCTAATGGATCATCATCTCAGTTAGTTTTGAGTCTTCCATGAGTTCTTAGTTTTTTTTGAGTCTTTCATCTTGAGTCTTCTTTCTTTGAGTTTCCTAGTCTTTTTGATTCCTTGAGTAGTCTTGTTCGGTTAATCTTTGTGAGAGCATGTTTTTTTCCTTTGTTGTAGCATTAGGTCGTAACTCCAATAATGCATGTTCTACTTGTTCATTGAATACATGGTTATTTTGACTTGCACTTTTGATTCCATGATCTTTGAGAATGCTCCTTCTTGCAAGTTCTTAGTCCATATATGCTAGTAGTTTTGTTTAGTCCTTTCTCATATGTTCTTGACCATAAGGTGTGCTGGAAGTTTTTACTGCACTTGTGAGTTGATAACATGTATAACATGAGTTTCAAGTTTTAGTAGTAATAGCTAGTATATGTTTCACATGTTCATGCTTTGGAAAATTTTAGAGCACCTTTGAGTTTTAATTTTTTGAGTAGCCTTGTAGTTGTTGTGAGAAGCTAGGATTTAAACTTAGAAGTGGCTCTTAGTTCGCTAAAGGTTTCGGTCCAGCCATAGTAAATACAAAAGAGAGAGTCAAAATCAAAAGAAAAGAAAAGAAAGAAAAAGAAAAACAAGTGAAAAAGAAACTAGTAGGGAAAAGAGAAAAAGATTGGTTCTAGAAAAGATTTGAAAGTATGAGAACCACAAAAGAGTAAAATCAAAAAAAGTATACAACAAGAAAGGAGTTAAGAAAGTGAAAGTGAAAAGAGTTACACAAAGGAAACACCTTGGACATAGGAGAGAGCACACATCATTCTAGTTGAAATTCTAGTTTTGAGCTTCCTAGTACTTTGGGTGTATTTTGATGCTTTATATGTAATTTCTATTTATGCATATGTACTGCAATTTCTGGATATCTTTATGTACTGCACTTGTTGGCATTAAATTGATCTTGCATTAGATAATATGAAAGCTAGCCTATATTGGAACCTAGGAAAAATCGGTTGCTAATTTTTTTGCTGATTTTTATTTCGGTTGCTAAATTCGGTTGCTACAGTAATCTTGGCTTGCTGTCCAGTTTTGAATGCCATGCTATATGCCTCTGTTTTAATGTGTTTTCTTGAGCAATTTCATGATATATTGTTGTCCTAGTATGTGCCTTTGCCTTATTAAAATTTCTCCACAATTTGAGTAGCCTCATTTTAGCTTTCATTTCAAATTTTAGCTTTTATTGCTTGTCTCCTTTGGAATCCTTGGTTTAGTCTTAGAGTCTTTGTCTTTTTGGCCCTCTTAAGCCTAGCTTGGTTGTTGTTCCTCTTTCATAATGGTTTGACAAGAGCTTGATAATAATTAAAGGATAATTTCTAAGTGAGAATTAAAAGAAAAGAGTGAATTGCAGAGATGTGCTTGAATTAAAAGAATTAAAAGAATCAATAGGGATACCTTGATTAACATGATTGAATGTAAGTTGTATGGATTTGATCATATTAAGTCTACGTAAGCTCATGATGATGACTTCGGTCTAACTTGGGAATCAAGTACCAAGAGTGCCTTCAAAGACTACTATTGGCACAATGTATATCTCTTTACAGGAAAAGCTTTATGTGTGCCTAAGTCTTCTTTGAGGGACCTTTTGGTGATTGAAACTCACGAGGGAGGTGTAATGGGTCATTTTGGAAGAGATAAGACCTTAGCCATGTTACAAGAACATTTCTTTTGGCTTCACATGAGGGACCAAGTAGCTAAACACATTTCAAAATGTATCACTTGTAACAAAGCTAAGTCTAAGGTCTCTCCCAATGGCTTATACCAACCTTTACCGCTAGCTACCACACCTTGGATGGACATTTCCATGGATTTTGTCCTTGGATTACCCAAGTCAAAAAGAGGTATGGGTAATATATTTGTAGTTGTATGTCGCTTTCCGAAGATGGCTCACTTTATAGCTTGCAAGAAAGTATATGACGCATCCATTATTGCAAGAAATTTCTTCAAAGAAGTAGTGAGACTTCACGGAGTATCCAAAACCATAGTGAGTGATAGAGACTCAAAATTTCTTGGGCACTTTTGGAGAACCTTATGGAGTTGCCTTGGCACAAAGCTACTATTCTCTACCACTTGCCACCCCCAAACGGATGGGAAACTGGAGGTTGTCAATAGGACCTTGGGTCAACTATTGAGGAACTTTTTGGGAGAGAATATAAAGAGTTGGGAAGAATGGCTACCTCATATTGAGTTTGCCTACAATAGGGTAATGCATTCCACTACTAAACTTTCTCCTTTTCAAATTTTTTATGGATTTAACCCACTCACCCCACTTGATCTAGTGACTTTACCTATTGAGTTTTCTTGTAATAGAAGTGGTAAAGAGAGGGACGAGAAGATCCAAGAAATGCATGCTATAGAAAAAAAAAAAGAATTGAAAAGAAGAATGAGTAAGTGGCCATAGCATACAACAAGAACCGAAAAGCTATTGAGTTTAAAGTAGGAGACATGGTGTGGGTACACCTAAGATAAGAGAGATTCCATACTTTAAGAGCTCCAAGCTTCTTCCTAAAGGAGATGGGTCTTTCAAGATCATTGAAAGATTGGGTCCAAATGCCTTCAAGCTAGAGCTTCCAAGTGAGTATGGTGGTAGTAACTCCTTTAATATTACTGACCTTTCCTTATTTGATGTAGGTCCAAATGAAGATACCAACTTGAGGACAAGTTCAAGCAAAGAAGGAGGGTTTAAGTAAGAACATCTTGCTCAAGAAAGATTACTAGAAGCATGCAAAACAAGTTTGAAGAAGAGGTTGGAAAGCTCCAAGACAAGCACCATAGTACAGGACTCAAGACTTGTAATATCATTGTAAATTTATATGAACAGAAATAATCCTATATAATAGCTTTAGGGTACATGGAAAAAGCGTAATTATTTAGGGGACATTATACTACGGGTAATTATTTATTTTTTTATTAAGATATTAATATATTTTTTATTATTTTTGTCTTTGAATGTCTGAAAACAAATCTTGCACAATTCATAAAAATTCTTCAACTCCCACAAAATTCATAAAAAATTTTACTTAAAAGTCTTTCCGAATCTATTCAAATTTTAATTTAAAGTTTTTGAAAAATCTTGCAAAGTTTTAGTAGTTATAAAAATCATTCAAAATCCAACTAAAAAAATCCATTGAAATTTTAATCCATTGAACCAGTAAATATTTACTATAGGACAGATTTGTCAAACATGATTATAACAAATATTTCTAAACAATATTATGAAATTTGATAATTGTCAATCTATAATTCGTTGAATTATAAGGATTGCAATTATTTTTTATATAAGATACAAATTGAATTTGCTAGAGTATTTTTATTTTAAGGATTATCGAAGTTCATCTTTAAATAAAATTTGTATGATCTAGAAATTATGCTACCAATTGTGAGATGATTATTAAGCTAAGACCACGACGATAATGAAAAATTCAATTTCAAATGTGTAAGTTAATGAATCAAATTTGAGTAATGGGGATATTTCACTAGTACAAAAATGTCAAACAACTGACATAGTCTATTTTTTAATTATATACCCTAAACGCAAGCTTCTTCTTCTTTGCAAAAAAACACTTCCAATTTCTTCCAGCATTGGCGAAAAACCCTTGCTCCTTCGTCATCGGCGCCTTGCTCCTTCCTCTCTGTCATCGACGCCTTGCTCCTTCCTCTCTGTCACCGGCGAAGGCGTTCCTCCATTGTTTTGCATCACCGACGAACTTCATTACCACTGAACCTCCTTTCACAAAACTCCTGCATTTCTCAAAACCCCATCCAAGCTCCCTTTCGTTCTCCGTCACCTCCATTCCATCAATCCGTGAATCAAGTTTTAATAGGTGCGCAGGATTTTGCTTATTGTTTTTTTTTTTTTGTGTGAATTTGTAGTATGAAATTGTAGTGTGCTTTTGTAACATGCTGTATTTTGAAGATTCATATAATACATAGTGCGCCGAATGTTGAATGTTGAATGTTGAATGTGCTGTATTTTAGTGTTAATTTGTAGTCTTAGTAACAAAGCTGTGAATAATTTGAATGTGCAGTGGGAAGGCTTGGTGCAAAAATTAGTAAAATGTTGAATGTGCAGTAGGAAGGCTTGGTGCAATATTCGCATAACCATTTTGTAAGGCTTAGTAATGTTGAATGTGCATTAGGAAGGCTTAGTAATGTTGAATGTTTTATGGTTAACCGTTTTTGTGTAATATTCGCATTAACTTATTAAAATATAATTATGTTCCATCTGAATTTAATCATATGTAAATTTAATTAACTTAAGTATTAATTAAACATCTTAATTTATATCATTTAATTTTATTAGTTTTAATTATAAATTAACTTATATTTTAAATTATCTTTTATTAAAACTTATATCAAGAATTAAAAATTAATGAAAATAGAATTTCAATTAAATAAAAAGACTTAAAATGTTTATTATTAAATAGATTAAAAATACTTACATGTTTGGAGTACATTTTCATTAACTTTTTAAGATTAGAATATCTAGGACAGATAAGAATAATGATTGTGTGAGTACTTGATTTCATTAGCTTTGGTGAATATTGATGTTTGTTGACCATACCTTTGATTAAGGTATGGATCATAGTTGGATGAATACAAGTCGAATTAGTATGGAGTATGAGACTGGAGTTGAAGAGTTTTTGGAATTTGCTAAGTAACATGATAACTTTAGTAGTGGTGGGAAGTTTTGTTGCCCTTATGTCAATTGTTTGAACGGTGTACGACTGAAAGTTGAAGAACTTCGAGAACACCTGCTGTGTGATGGGATTCTGAGAAGTTATACAACATGGACCTGACATGGTCAGTTATTAGACATATCGACAACAACTAATGTGTCTGTATCGGAGTTGGAAACAAAAATTGATGAAAAACTGGAAGACATGATTCGAGATGTTGGTCTGGATAACTTTTTTAAAGCCCACGTATATGACACGCTACATAGTAATGCAGAGACACGTTTGTATGAAGGGTGCTCTACCTTCACTCGTATGTCTGCGGTCTTAAAATTGGTTCATCTAAAGGTGACAAATACGTAGACTAACAAAAGCTTTACTTAATTGCTAGAGTTGTTGAGTGAAATGCTTCTAGAAGGTAACACATTGCTAACACATTGCTGAGGTTGCTATTATATTGTGTGAATTGGAAATGTTTTTTCCTCCATCTTTTTATGACATTATGGTACACTTGGTTATCCATCTTGTTCGAGAGATTAGATTATATGGGTCCATATACTTAAGATGGATGTACCCTATCGAGCGTTACATGAAAATCTTAAATGGGTATGTCAAGAATCAGTATCATCCTGAAGGGTCAATTATTGAGGTTCAATTATTGAGAGGTACATTGCTGAAGAAGCGGTTGAGTTTTGTTCAGAAAATATGTCTACAACCTTTCCTGTTGGGGTTCCTAGGCCATGTCCTGAGGGTAGACGTTTTGGCCAATGCATCCGAGGTGGACAATGTGTGAAAAAACCTTGGGATTTAGTGCAGCAAGCTGATTTATATGTTTTGAACAACACTGAAGAAGTTCAACCATACTTGGCTGCTCACAAGGCCATTGTAAGGAAGCAAAACCCGAGACAATCAGAGAAGTGGTTGTTGAAAGAACATAACAGTACTTTCAGGAAGTGGTTTAAAAATCAAATATTGAGTGATGAAACTGCTTTAGAGACCTTAAAATGGCTTGCATGTGCCCTTAAGAAAGATGTTATTGTTTGTAATAGGTACTACATAAATAATTATTCATTCTACACAAAGTCACTTGATGATAGAAGTGTGGTACAAAATAGTGGAGTTATGGTAGAAGTTGAGTCTATGCATTTCTCCACCTCCAAAGACAACAATTTGTTGTTGGGATCCATGCCATATTATGGAATCATTGAGGAAATTTGGGAGGTTGTGTATTGTAAATTTCATGTGTCTGTTTTAAAATGTAAATGGGTTGATAACAGGACAGAGGTGCACTTTGATGATTCAGGTCAAACCCTTGTTAACTTTTGTAGAGTTGGTTACCAGGATGAATCTTTCACAATGGCACAACAGGCTAGACAAGTTTTCTATGTCAAAGATCCTTCAAATGAGATGTTATTTGTCGTAATGCACGGGAAAAGCAGCGAACCTGAAGTTAACAATCTTAACATTGATCACATTCCTGATTTTTCATCTCACATCCCAGTTATATCCGAGGAAATTGATGTTGATGATATACATGTAGTTCGTCATGATCATAATGAAGGAATATATATTTGACCGTTTAAGGTGCTAATAAATAAGTAATGTCATTTTTTAAAAAAATTTTACTTTTATTCTTTATGTAAATTTGTTGTTTATCCAGTTATTGACTTTCAATTGATTTTTATCCAGTTATGAAGGAATTAACAGTTAGATGTGGTAAAGGTCAACAGACTCACGATGATGTAGATATTCGCACGGGCATTGCTACTGGCAATAATGGGCCTATATTTAGGAGTTATTTGGGCTTCCTTGTCCATGAGCACATATCTATCCTAACCCCTACTTGGGATGATGTTCCGATGACTCAAGGAAACATGCTATGACAGGATCTTCTGCTAATTTCTTTGCTAATAATTATTTGGTATTCATTTTGGTATATTATTCTTTATTGTATTGCAAAATAATAATAATTTTATTCTTTTTTATAGGTCACTTTTGATATTCCTAATGTGGAGTCCCTAAGCCTGAAGGTCATGTCATCCATGGCTACCATGTTTAGGCAATGGAAGTCTCAAATGACCCGATACATATATAATAAAGAAGATGGAAACATTCATGTGTCTAATTATAGGGGCATAGATGAAGAAACATGGGAGAAGTTTGTTCAGATACGTTTGTCTCCTGAGTGACAGTTTAGTTTGGTTAGTTTGAAATGATATTTTCTAGCATTGAACAATTACTAAATGTTTATTTTTTGTTACAGACAAAGAGGAATAAGGCAAAGGAGTGTCAAACAACAAATGATTATCCCCATATTTTGTCTCGAGGGGGTTATAAAGTGTTAGAGGAAAGGATCTTGACTAAAAAACAAAGGCTGCGAGAAGAAGCAACTGCAGTAGATCTTTTTTTATCATTTGAAGGTCCCCCATCCCCACCAAAGAGGCATGAAAAATGGAAGTTAGTTAGGATTAAGAAGTCAGGCGAGTTCACATCTTCATCTTCCAACTGTATTGCTGCAAAAATTGTAAGTTTATTTACATTCTTAATTGATGACATTCTTTTTTGAAAATTTTGCATGTTTTAATTAAAGTAATAACAACAACTATTTCTTACTTGCAGGATTCCCTAGTTGAGCAGAGCAGTCAGGGATCATTTGTGGCACATGGAAGGGATAACATACTTTCATTTACCATTGGCAAACCCGAACACCCAGGGCGTGTTCGTGGCGTTGGTCAAGGTGTGGGGATTGTTTCATACTTTGGAAAATCTTCACACCATCGATGTTTTGACTCTACAATCAACCAACAAACAATGGAGTCGTTGAGGCAAAGTATCACTGAAGAGGTTACCATCAGGATGAGGGATCAAATAACAGAAGAGCTGGCTGAAAAAGTTTCAAAGAATATCATGCAGCAATTAAGCCTACAAGGTCAGTGTCTAGGAACTTCTACATAGGTAAGGCAGACTGTTCGTGTTAGCACGAAATTTAGTTGCTCACCAGACGGGGGCATCCCCAAAGATGGAGGTCAATGTGGGTTTTATGTTGAAGAAAACCCAATTAGATTGGTGACCATTAGAAGAGTTGTAGGAGGTGGAGGCCCCATACATGGGAAGCCCATGCGAGATAATGAGCTGAGGGTCACCGTTGACGAAGCACATGACCCTAGTGCTCCACTACCCTTGCCCACTGAAGAGCTGCATGTGGTGGGACAAGCTCTTGGTACTTTCATTGCACGGCCAAAACATCTTGTTAAGCAATTGGGTGCAATGTTGTGTATTCTTTTTATATTTATATTTTATATTAACATATAATATATGTATCATGTTTCTAACAATTTATTTTATTAGATCAAATCCCTAAAGAAGAAACTTACACCTAGGAAACCACCACCAGAGCCAGAGCCAATTGATGATCCTCTACAGTGCTTGATGAAGTTGGCTAATAAGATTAGGAGTAAAAGTTTGGAGCTCAATTGGGATCCAAAACTCTTTGGTAGAGCTAACAACATGCCTCTATACATTTACATGTCAAATTGCATGGAGATGTATTCAGGCATGGACGAGATGAACCTAAGTCACATGCAATTTTGGATCATGTAAGTACTTTAACTATTAATTAATTAATTAATTTTCAAATTTATTACATTTTCTAACATGTATTTCAATATGATTAAGGTATTTGAATAATATATCTATTGAATTGGGCAACAACAATGTCTATGGATTCCTTGAACCACAATCCATATTGGGCTTGGCAGATAATTCACCTGATGTCAAGTCATATATCATGGATTGGATTGGCCAATCGAACAAGAGGATTTACCTTGCACCACACCTTCACAAGTAAGTATAATTTAAATTGATATCTAAAATTCTAAAAAAAAGTGTACACAATCATTTATGTTACATGTAGTGGGCATTGGCAACTTATTGTTCTTTGCCTGGTGGATCATCTCTCCCTCAGAAGTTGAAGAAAGTGCTTGAAGGGTATGTATTTGTTATTTAATTGTTATCTTTCATTTGACTTATATTTAATTATTATAGTATGACATTAATGTATAATTTAATTTAATTAGTAATCATATTGGACATCATATGCTCACGAGCAATAGTCGTTCCAGACTAAGACTTGATTTTGTAATAACAAAGGTAAAAATGTTTCTCTTAGGAAACACAATTACAACATTATGTACACTTCTAATACAATTAAGGTGTTATGATATATCATCCAATTCTTTGTAGGCTAATAAACAAATGGATCGACCGCAATGTGGTTTCTATGTCATGCAGTGGATGGAAAGCATAATTCGGATGGGGATAACAGACCATTGGGTAGAGGTACATAATTTTTACCTATATTCGTTTGGTAATTTAATTAATGATACATACTTGTTAATTTTTATTCATTATTTTCTAGACTTTTAGTGACTCAATGTCATATGCTGAAGAAGCCATCGACTACACTCACAAGCAATGAACGACATTTTTAGTGTATTGTAGTAAGAAACAGAACACAAATGAGTCTTCTGAAGCTGATAATTAGAAATATATATATAAAGTTTTGAATTTAATATTTTTTAGTTAAGTATTTGGATTATATCATCATTTCAGTGAGTATTAGTTAATTACAGTCCTATTAAATACAAATTTGTTATTTGGAATAGTTTGTAAGTTAAAGTTCAATTTTTGGTTTATTTTGGAGTTGGAATTATGAATCATTTTATTTATTGTCAATTGTTAAATTATTGGGAAATATATGTATGAAATGTCTGTGTGGATTGGATAAACAAGTACAATAAATGTGGGAAAACCGTAATGATGTTATTATCTTTTCATTTTCTTGTGCTTGAGTGGCTGCTGCTATTTAGGAATTGTAGAAGTTTAAGGTTTCTAGTTCAAGGCTAGATATTTTCATTTGAGGGACACTTTTATTTTTTATGAAATATACATTTGTAGAAATTTATTTTGAAAATTACTCTATGAGATAAGATTTGATTTGCTTTACCAAATGAAGTAATTATTTTTTTGTGAAACGTAGAGAAAGTAGGATGTTGTAATTGAAGGAATTGAGGGGTGTAATTGAAGGAATTTTTTCTTTTTAGTTCTTCTTATATTTCTTATATTTTACATTTTACATGTAGTTGTTTGAATATTGGAATTGTTTACCAAATATTTCCAAATATTTCTTGGAATGGTTGTTGCGCATGAAAGTTAGCCCTGTGAAATAGGCTACAGTGAAAGTTATCTTCACACTTATAGTCTTCCCGTGCACAAATCCTTTCATCTCTTTCCTTTCCACAAGGTAACAAGTTCAGCATTTTTGTGGACGGGTGCGAATTCTTCAAACATTTCAAATTCGTGAGTTGATAATATTTTTTAATCTTAGTTATTTTTTCTGTTCATATTTTCTTTGTTTGATTATTTTATTATTTATCTAGGAACGCAGATAACTGATTATTCTTAGATATTATTCTATTAATATGTATGATTATTTTGTTACTACTTCCATACCTAGATAAATAGATTATATTTTGTCAGAGAAATTTTATGTGATAATTATTTGGTTTATACTAATTTTTATTGTTAATATTAAATATTGTTGTTAATGTTGTAATAATGATAATTTGTTAATTTATTTTTTTGAAGTTTGAGTCAGTGTTAACCTTGTAAAATAGTGATATTTTTTTATGTTAATAAATTTTACCCTATTTTTGTTTTATTAGATAAATTTATATAAAAATTATATAACTGGATTAATGTTTACACACCAAAAAAAAATAATAAACTTAGTGAAAATCACCACTTGATAATTTCACACGCAACTGAAATATAATCTAAAATGTGATATGCATGATGTTATAATATATTTAGGTCTAATATAAGTCAATATCCATATCTAGTTTTCCTGTATTGCATAAGTCTTCAAGATCTCCCGAAATTTATTCTTATACATGTCTACCTATTAATTCAAACAATAAAAGAAAAAGAAAACAACTACAGGCGGATCTCTATCAAATGAAGAAAGACAAAAGAAAAGTTCGACATTGGATGACAATCATACTCAAACCTAGATCGATTTTATCGGTACGTGTTAAAGATATCGGAAAATAGGTACGATCTTAATAATTTTTAGATTTAAATTAATAAATAGGATTAAATTGAGGTATTAAGTGGTGTCCTATTCTTTTACATGAGTTTTCTAGTCCCTCATGTCTCGTGCTATTCTTATAAATGTCTCATACTCATTCATCTCGACATTTTTTAATGCACACGTTCTCAGAGTGGGTTTGACAAAAATAAAAAATGATTGCAACCACAAAAGCTGACTCCAACAACTTTCACTAGCATGATCTTAGCTTACATTTTATGATCTACAAGAAAGTTGAAAGTTGTGCACAAGAGTTATGAAAGTATTGGGTGTACATAAACTGAGATATGAAGTGACGTGCTTATTCTTTGACATGGGTTTTCAAGTCCCCAATGCACTCTCCCTCTCATACTCATTTTAGAGTGGGTTAGATAAAAATAAAAAATGATTGCAACAATAAAAGACAATTGCAACAACTTTTACTAAAATCATTTTAGTTTATATCTATTTCTTTTGTTGCTTTTATTGTCTCTGGTTTTTTTCTTCCTAATCTTATCTATAATTATTTATATAACTATTTTCAAACATATTGATAATTCAACAGGAGATTCACAAAGAAATAATAAAGGAAAGGGAAAAGAGAAAGAAAACTATGAAACTTGGATTAAGAAAGATTATGATGAGTTAATATTTAATAAATTTATGTAAAAGTAACTACAGTAAATGTATAAATAAATTAATTTCAAACAGATTAATTTATTTTATTTAAAATTTATTTTAAAACAGATTCTTTTGTTCAAAATCAATTTTAAACAAAAATAAATTAATTAATTTAAAATAAAAATATAAAATAAACAACATAAAAAATATTATATTATTTTAATTTAGAGTGAATTAGCTTATTTAAGAATTAAAAATAGAAGATAAATTAAGCACACATAAAAGATAAAATATAAGAAGGGAGGTTGAATTGTGTTAATAAAAAAAAATTTAATTCCTTTCATGTGTGGGTTTAAAGAGGTTCTGACGAAACAGTTCTTATCTTCAAATGTTGATTTTAATAGACAGCCGTTACAAGTTGATTATCCTCGTTAGTCACAAGTCCAGAAGAGAAAACGCAGATATTTTTATACTGGTTCGTCTATTCAAGACTACGGCTAGTTATCCAGCAATTACTGAGTTTTCACTACAAACCGTGAAATAGTTATAAGTATTATTTGAACTCAGCCACTTCTGGCTAATACAAGATATTCTTTGAACACAGCCTTCTCAGGCTAAGCAACTAGGTATTCTTTGAACACACAGTCTCCTCAGGCTAAAACACCATACAAGTGGATTTGAAAAAGTTTTCTAGAAAGAAAAGTTCCTCTTCACAGAGAGGGTTATACAATATAGAGCAAGAGTAGCAGTGAGGGAAATCACAATAGCTTAGAAATATGAAGCGTGTTCGCCAACTAAGGAGTGAAGTCCTTTTATAGGCAGAATCTTCAAAAAGTCTGTTAGGAACAGAAGAATATCGTTGAGCTTTTTCCAAGTGCATGCCAAAAAGGTGTCAGAGCGCAATCAAGTGATGGGATAGTGTGTGCAGCGGATTTGATGGCTTGCTCAGTCCTTTTTCTGACTTGTACAGAGATTTCCTGGAAAAGGGTGAAACCTTTTGTGTTGCATATGAAAGCTCGAATTCCCATACTGATCTTGGAAGCTCTCATGGGTAACTTAGAAGATTTGAATCTTGGTGCGAGTTACTTAAGACTTTTTCTTCACTTCCTTGATAGACGATGTGAATCTTCAGTCTTAAGATTGACTTGTAAGCATCATTTATCCTTCCGTTTGATGTCTTGGCTTTGAGACAGACGAATGACTTCAACTTTGAGGGGTCATCTTGTGTCTGTACTTGTTCCGTCTGACTTTGCTTGCAATGCTTTGTTTGTGCTTGTTCCGTCTGTCTTGTAATTAATCAAAACTTAGAGACGTTAATCACTTTGATCTAACAACATAGTTATGGTATAAACTAACTAGATGGAAAAGAAATTTGGTTTCTGCTTTCGACGAGAACATGGAATCTAGATTTAAACAGAAGTTTAAAAAATGGTTTAGTCTACAAACTCAATCAATAAAATTAGATTTATAATGGACAGAATATGGTGGAAATAAGGATCCGTTACAGTGAAACAAATCTTTTGTTCAGGCTTAATATATATAATAACTCTTATGTAGTAAAAAAAAACTAAGAAATAAGATATGAGAAGAAGGCAGAAAGAAAAGAAACAAGTTATTTTATCGATAAAAAGATCATTCGAATGTAAATATATAAATATATAAATATATATATATATATATTAATTTGTGTGAAAAAAAAAGAACATATAAGATTGAAGGAATAATTAAGAATATTTTGCATTGAAGGAATGTCATTACGCCATGCAAATTGCAATCTCGAGGAAGAGAGATGACTAAAGAATAGCAGGGCCGAGGCCGTTTCTACAAGTCACTTCGCTCCTATATAAAAGGAAGGCAATTGAAGAATTACTCATGTCAAAGTTAAAGTTAAATAAGTAAGAGTCAAAGTAAGAACCGATTCATATTTTTGCCCTTATAATTTTCTTATAAATTGTAATAAGCCTTTGTCTTGTTTAGGACTTGTTTGTCAAACCTTTAGGAGTACTTGGTGGCTCATGATCAAATGGAACTTGATTTTTATAATAATTTATTAAACTTGACCAACTTGTGATGCAAGAATGTGTAGAGAGGGGATTGAATATTTGTCATGAGATTAGATGATAATCCAAAAATTAATAATGCATTTTAATTCACGTTTTAAAAATGAATTTTGACCCTTTAATTTTAACTTGATCCAATAGGATAAGAGTATTTTTATTTAATAAATTATTTTTAGTCTTTAGTTGTTCATGCTTTCTTGTCCATCCTTAGATGGATTCATATTCTTATTTAACTTATTATATGCCTTAACTAAACTTTTGTATTCATATTTGAGAATATATTGAAATTGATTTTTTGTTTCATTATAAGATTTTGCTCGTTGAAGGTTTCTTGATTGAACCTCAAATCTTATCAAAGATCATTTTTTTTAGTGATTTATCTTAGTTTATTAATCATAATCATGACGATTTTCTCCTCATAATTAAATTTTATTTTCTATTTTTTTTTCTTCCATTTTTCTTTACCCAAACACATAACTCATAAAACCCTTGAGAAAATTATAAGAATTAAATATTGAATAACAATTCCAAACTGGTGAGAGAAAACTTGTATCATCCTATAAATTAATTAATTATTGATAGGTATATATAATTTTTTATATTTTAAACTATTTTAAGTTTCAATGAATGACTAAACTAATTAAAATGGTGGCGATGTTGCCAACTAAGAGATTACACAATAGTAAATACTTAATTATTTTTTGTACTTATGTTTTGTGCTAATCTTACTTTTTTTTTTAGGCAAAAGCTCCATGAATTTTATTTATTCTTTTTATTGTAAGTGTTTTCATCTTGATAAATGAGACCTATTAAACTTACCAGGATTTAGAATAAAACAGACTTTTTATTTTTCATTCCACTTTTCACATAGTTGCTAATTTTTTTGTCATTAAATATATTTAAATTTTAATTACATCTCATGAAATATTTTATAATTATATATAGAATAAAATTACATTAATAACATAATATTTATAAGTGACTTTTAAAAATTGCTATAAAGTATAAATAATTAAATATATAATGACAAAGAGGTGCTAAAATTCCACTAATCAAGTAATTGATAATTATTAATTACTTAAGAAAATTATATTTTATAAAGTTAAAAATTCAATTTATAACTAGATATTACAATCATTCATAATATCTTTTTAATATTTCAATCTAATCTAGCACATTTATTAGATAATTTAAATTAAAATAATGAATACAAAATGTTTGGTAACGGTAAACATTCGTAAGATCGAAACAATTAAATTTAATCTTTAAATAATTTAGGACATTTTAAAAAAATCAATTCATAATCACTCTAATGAAATAACATGATATAGTATCATATATTTAATTAGCTAACTAACTTAAAATAACTGAAATTTAATAACATTTTACGTTTTTTTTTTTTTACTAAAGGTATAATTTTTTTTTAAGTAAATCTTACTATACTTTGTCCTTTATTATAACCAATATTCTAATTTTTATATATTATTTTGTAGATTATACAAATATTTATTAGTAAACACAATAAATCTTAAATTTGGAATCTTAAATAAACTAAGATAACATTAAAATTGAAAGCTA
The DNA here is from genome assembly GCA_026586105.1 of Hylodesmum podocarpum. Taxonomy (NCBI): domain Eukaryota; kingdom Viridiplantae; phylum Streptophyta; class Magnoliopsida; order Fabales; family Fabaceae; genus Hylodesmum; species Hylodesmum podocarpum. Next base: position 1,241,082 of record JALJEV010000469.1, read on the forward strand.
CGCGCGTTGAACAATTTTACATAAAATCATGCGTTTATTTATGTTTTTTTATTTGTTCTTAAACTGATGTTCATTTTCTCTTTCTGTTTACAATAATTGATCTACTTTAATTATTAGTGAACATAGAAATTAGGTTTAGTTTTTTACAATATTTAAAAATAATCATTATATAATTTTGCGTCGGAAGCTTCTTCTTTTTTAATTTGTAACAAACTGGTCCAGTAAAAATAAATTACTTATTGATATACAAATAGTAACTATTAAAATATAAAATAAAATATGATTAATCACTCTTTATAACTATGAACAAAATAAAAATACATTAATAACATAAAATTTTAAACTGATTTTTAGAAACTTCAATAACCTATAAATAGTTAATATACAATGATAAAGACGTTCTTTAACTCCTCTAAACAAGTAATTAATGGTCACTTAGTACTTCAAAAAATAATTTTTTTTTTATAAAATTAAACAATAAATTTATAATTACCTAATAAAATTTACAAAATTGTACCATTTTCAAGTCCAAATATTTAATATTTTAATTAATAAGAATATTGAATGCAAAACGTTTGGTAACGGTAAACATTCATAAAATCAAAACAGTTAAATTTCTACTCATTAGATGATTAATTACATTTTGAACAAATCAATTCATGATCACACTTATAAAATAACATGATATAATATCATATATTTCAATAACTAATTAACTTAAAATAACATCCTCTAAAAAATCATATAAAATACTAAATTTTATATGTATTTGGATGTTCTCTCATTGATTAACATCCACGCTTTTCCCCGTCAGTTACTTCAATAAAATATATAAGCATGTTACGAATGCTTAGTCCATTAATAATAAAACCAAAGTTTAAATTGACATAATCATGCAAACGTTTTGCCCATAATTAAATATAAACACAAGACATTTGTACACGGGAGCAAGAGAGAAGAGTGCGAGACTTCCGTAAAAAAAAATAAAAATATATAGATTTTATTTACTTGCACTACACTCTTAAATCTAGTAAAGATCGTATTAAAATTTTAGGGAGTGTATCAAACACTCTCGAGAGATTTGGTGAGGATTTATAATTTTTCCATTTAAAAATGCTCTACTCACAAAACTAGTGGAAAAACGATTGCAGCAAAATCACCAAACAAATCGCACGGATGAGCACGGTCGAGCACGACAGGGAAAGGATGAGAAAAACCCTAAAATGTTCTCTCTGGTGAAAAACTGAAAAGTTGTTGCTCAGCCAATAAAACTGAATGAATCTTCTCAAGTTCTAATACCTTAGAGTCTAAAACATCATGGATCCAATGATATCGAACATCAATATGTTTAGATCTACCATGAAAAGTAGGATTCTTACCAAGATGGATAACACTTTGACTATCACAAAATAGAGCATACCTTTACTGCTTAAAACCAAGTTCTTGTATAAATTTCTTCATCCAAAGCAACTCCTTACAAGTTTCGATAATAGCAATGAACTCAGTCTCAGTCGTAGACAATGCAACACACTTTTGCAATCTGGATTGCCAAGCCACGGCTCCTTTAATTCAAAGTCTAACACTATTACAAATTCTACAAAATGTGGGACTTTGTTTGAATCCCAACATGAATGACCCTGAGTTTGTGCTTGTGTCATCACCATCCGTGAAAGTGAGAGCTATCATCATCTTCTCCCTCTTTCCTGTGAGTAATTGTGTGCTTTAGAAGAGGCATGCTGCAAGTTTCTTCTTCTTTCTTGTTTTCTTCATCAACCAACAAGCTTTCTAAGGTAAGGGGGTTTCTCCACTCTCGGATGCTTTCATGCAGGTGATCATGCATGTGGGTGGATCTTTGGGCCTATGCATGCATGCCACAGTCGTGGGTGTGTGGGATGTTGCGAACTTGCAACAAAGGTTGATCATGAAAAAAAGTTAACCATGAAACAAAGAGGACTATTTTAAGAAGTGGTTATGATGAGGATGATTGCATTGCAAAGGAAACTTTATTGGATGGTAAAGAGACCCACAGTTTAGGTGATTCCCTTACAATGAGAGTGTTGATTATAAATTAAATATATTCTTTAGGTAACCTCTGGTAATTTGGAATTAAAAGAGTAATGGTTGTTTCGATAGAGGAGAAGTGGGATCAACACATTACGGTATCAATGCTTGAAAATGAGAGATTTTGGAGCCAAATCGCTTAAGGGATTAAGGTGTCGATTACTGTCTTGGTTTTATTCACGGCCAGTGTTGATTACGATTTCGGGTTAATGTAATGTATGTGTGATTTATGGTTCATGTGGTGGTGTGGTTTTATTGATATCTAGGTTTTGAGTGTTTGGTATGTTTCATGCGAATATGTTTCCTTTATGTGCTTATGGTTTCGTAGGTTTAATTGTTTGATACTATGTGTTCCTATGATGTTTTGGTTATATTTGGCATGTGGAGTTCGTTATCTTTAAGTTTCTATAGGTTGTGCTTTGAGTGTTTAGGAGTGTTATGGTGTTAGAGTAAGGCCTGTTCGGTTTGGCTATATGCCTTGGTTGTGCCTATTACATCTGAGTGTGCACCTTGGAGATATGTGGTTGTTATCCTTTTGATAAGGGTTATGTGTTGCAGAGGGAGTATGAACATAAACATGTTGAAGGTTGCATAGGGGAGTTGTTCTGCATTAGATTGTTTGAGAATTACATGTTTAGGTGTTGTTAGTTTTGGCTTTGGTTGGTTGGTTTTGGGTTTGAATCTAGGCAAGATAACTTAGATTTAGGACCAATGGTGTTAAGCATTAAGAAATGGGTTTAAGGTTCAAGGGATGAGTCCAATTGGAAATGGAGAACCTAAGTTGGAAAACTTGTGATATGTAGTTCACAATTTCCAATTCGAATCATTCCATTGAGGATTCTTTATTGGGAGTGTAAAAGATAAACACAAGAAGGGGGGTTGAATTGTGTTAATTAAAAAATTTATTCCTTTCGTCTGTGGGTTTTAAATCTGTTCAGACGAAACAATGTTTGTATTGAAATATTGATTTTAATGAACAAATGTTATATTATGATTATCCCATGTTAGTTGAGCAGACGAAACAAATAAACACAGATATTTTTATACTGGTTCGTCTATTCTAGACTACGTCCAGTTACTCAGCAACCACTGAGTTTTCACTACAAACCGTGAAAAGGTTACAAGTATTATTTGAACCTAGCCACTTCTGCCTATTACAAGATATTCTTTGCTCCCAGCCTTCTCAGGCTAAACTAATAAGGTATTCTTTTAACCCAGCCTCCACAGGCTAATACAAGAGGTATTCTTTGGAACACAGCCTCCTCAGGCTAAAATGCCACACAAGTGGACTTTGAAAGATGTTTTAAAAATAAAGATTTTTCCTCTTCGCAGAGAGGGTTTTACAATGAAGTTCTAATATCAGACTTGAGCGAATTCTTAGATGAAGGATAGAGATAAGCGTATTCGCCAACTGATTCTTGAAGCTGTGAAGTCCTTTTATAGGCATCTTCTTCAAATGGCCGTTAGACCCATTTGAATGCCGTTGAGAGTCGTTGAGAGATCTTTTAGAGAGCTTTCCAAAAAGGTTGTCAGTTGTACTTGATTGATAAGAGTCGCAGCGGATATAGCAGACTAGGTTGTGCGCAGTACTACTTCTGACTTGTATAGAGATGTGATAAAAAGGTGAAGACCTTTTTGACTTTAGTGTGTAAGCTCGAATCCCTATACTGATCTTGGATGCTTCTCATGAGTACATCTTTAGATTTCAAAACTTGGCGCGAAAGACTCAACTTGACTTCAGCTTTTGGATAGACGGTATGATTCTTCAGTCTTCAGTTGTTGTTGTTTCGTCTCATCCTATCGTCTTAGACTTCACTCTTTGGACAGACGAAGAACTTAAGCTTGAGTAGTCCTCTTCCGTCTGTGCATGTATCGATTGATGACTTGGCTTTTTGACAGACGTAGAAATTCTTCTTTGAAGGGTCTCGTTCCGTCTGTGCTGGTTTCGTCTTAGCAAGTCTTGGGTAGCTTGGTTTCGTCTGTCTTGTAATTTATCAAAATCTAGAGACGTTAATCATCCTTGATCTAACATGGAAGAAGAAATTCATACAAAAGACGATGGAAGAAAAGAGAACTCAAAACACCATTGAAACCAAATGGTGTGGATGGAAGAAGGTTAGTGACCAAGTTTCATGGCTTAAAACAATTTTGAGTCTTTGTTTTGTCTATTTTATGCCTAGGTGAAAGGTTTTTTTGTCGATGCAAGAAAATCTGTGTTGTGAATTTTACAGACAACAAAATTGTTTCTTCTGTCATGTGACGCTTTTAGGTGTGTTTTAGGCTCTGTTCTGGTTTTTTTTTTTTTTTTTTTTTTTTTTTTTTGTAGCATGTTTTCTTGGTGATGAATGTTTAGACGACATGAGAGATAGATTTAGATGATGTAAGTATGAACAATTACCTTTCCTTGTGAACTTTAGTGTTGCATCAAAATATGTGTTCGCAAGGTTTCCTCTAGTAAACTTTTGAAACATGTTAGTTTGCTTTATGTATAAACATGAGTTGTCGTTCTCACGAGGATAAGTAAATCAATTACAAGACTGAGAGTGAGTTTAAATCAATTAAGTGTGTTGCAAGTAACCAAATTGTAAAAGGTTGTTTTAAATTCAAATTAATAAAAGCGTCTAGGTCCCGATTTCACCAGTAATCTCCCCAGTATCCTTCCTTAATTATTCAAATTGTATTACTGGATGAATGAAATTTCTCTTCTCGTAATCCTCCCTCCCATAATCGACTATTCCGTTTAGATTGACCCGATTAATTAATCTCTTAAGTTAAACTAAGTCAATTATGATTTATGATTAGTGAATCTAAGATAACTATGTGAGATTAGATGTTCATACAACATTCTACTCTTATCTCTAAGTCTCTAGCTAAGTGATGATTATTTCTCCAATGCCACCTAAGTTTCTTTTCTCAAAGTTCTTGTAGGTTTAGCATCAATTCATTAATGACTAGTTAATGAAAAACATTAAGATTAGAAGAAAAAACTCGTAATTATACAACTGAATAACATTGGGAATTATATTAGGATAGATTAGGGTTATATCGTTCTCCCATTCAAAGAGGGAGTTAGTTCATGATAGACAAAGAAATCACAGTAAAGATTAAAGGAGGAGAAAGAATACATAGGTGGGATTCCCCGAATGACGTTTCTATAAGAGATCTCTATTCTCCTTCTTTTTCATAAGACGTCTACAAAATCCTATGCTTATCACCTCTTTCCATTCCCCCCTTATATGGTTTTTTATATATTCCAACATTTGCAAAAGATAAGTTAAGATAAAATCTTGGGTCTCCTCAACACAAGATCTTGGTAAGAAAATTCTTGGGCCCAACATGTTCCTATCTTGCACGAGATAACCCTTTTCACACGAGAAAAGTTTAATGCTTTTGTTTTCTCTAAGTTTTGCCAAATTTTCACCCTAAAACACTCAAAAAACACATCATGATACCTTGGATAAACAATTTCATGATCTACCCAAAAATCATTTGATTTCTTTTTACTTTGAACATATTCAGGTGAAATTATCATATAAAAGTGTGCCCATAATAACTCTCATTAGAGAGTTATCACAACCTGTTCTATAGAGAGAACATGGTGGGAGATCCAAGGTGGTCCCAATAAGAGGACATGATTCAAAGGAACTTAATGAAGATATATATGATATGTTACAATGCTTTTGTAAAGACGAATGACTGTGGACTAAGGGGTGTGATAATTCACCCTTCCACAAAGAGTAATGGTAATAGGAACAAGATTTCGATAAGCGCTAATATGATAAAAAAAGTCATGGTGTAGAGTTACTTTGTACTTCTCCTGATTGTTGTCTAGTACCACTGGTACTCGGTTTCCTTGTGCAAACTGTTTAAACCCTATTGGAGTGTGAAGGAGAGTCAGTCTCTTGTGTATTGGTTGACAACATAATGGTTCCTTGAAAAGTGATAGGTGAGGTCTGCGTATCTTGAGGGTATCTTGTCGGTGGGGTGCCAAAAACACAGATCAAACTTGACAAACCTTGAAAATGACTACTTGTCATCATTAGTTGGTGAGTTCCCATTTATTGTACCCATTTGGGAGAGCTCCTAGTAGTCAACTAAGAACTAAGTCCACATAGCATATGGTGACTTATGTGGCAATTGGTCAGTCAAAGGTTGTTGAGCTTAGCTACACTTAGGTGAAGTTAACACCTGAGGCACCTACGCATGTCGTCATTGCTGCAAATAGTGTTCCGGTGGAGGCCACAACTGCAAAGGAACTCATTCCAGTTGGAGCACTGGTGGAGCCCTAGGTGACTATTCTCAGTTTAAAGTACCACTTAGTTTTTTTTGTGGGGTCGACTACCTCGGAGGTGGCGGGTGATGGCCGATGGATTATGAGTCAAATGAGGAGCCTTTTAAAAGTTGAAGAGGATACTTTTGTATTCTTGGTTGTTGATATTTTTTTGTCATTGGTGGTTGTGGGTTCGAGTTGAGTAGAAAGACGTGTTTTGCCTTTTAGGTTTATCTTTTTCTTTTGCTTTTGATGTATCTTTTAGGGAAGTACATTAGGTTTAGGTTTTGTAATCCTTGAATGTGAACCCTTTGTGGCCTTTGGGATGTTTTATCAAACTCCTATAACTGCCATGAATGTAAATACATATGATACTATGTTTAAATACTATTTATGTATTTATTTCAAATTCATGTATTTATACGCATTTATGTTTTTTTTTGCCAAGTTACTCCTTTATCATTTTCACATCAAGTATCACACTTAGAATATGTTTTTGATAATGAGATCTACCTTAAAAAAAAATTTAAAATTTTCCCATTTTTGGGAATCCTATTAAGTGTCAAAGATATGAAATGAGGATAATCGTCAACATAAATTCAGGTGTGAAGTTATGGTTATAATAGTTGATAATTTTGTTACTTTAATTTAGTAGATTTAAATTCAAATAATAGATAGTCCATTTAGATAAAATGATGATATAAGAAAGACTATCTTATCTATATATGCATAGATTTGGGTTAAGAAGATAGTTGAATATACAATATTTTGCATGGTATCAAGAGTACCTTGGTTGAGAATCCGGATTCGCTGCGAAAAGCATCATGACTAAAACACACAAAGCTGAATTGATACTGAATAATGGTAAGACAAGGCCCATGTGTGATGAAATTTTTATAGATATCTGTCATACCACAATATCGTTTGGATAGGTAGATAATTCTTTTATTTTAACAAAAAAAAATATGTTACTAAAGAAAATAGCATAACATAAATAAAATTATAGTTTCTTAAAATTAAAAAAAAAATAGAGATTTTGTGAATAATAACAATAATATTGAATGTTTTCTTCATTTTCAAATTCTAATTCTTGATTCCAAATTTATTACATAAAAAAAAGTGTTAGAATTAAAAAATAGAACAAAAATATATTATACACTTATATTAAGAAAATTTATAATAAACCAAAAATAATAATAAGTTTTTATCTGCAACAGTGTTTTTTTTTTTTTTTTCTTAAGAACCATTGAGCTCCTTTCAAGGCCCATTTAGTTCAAAATGTAACCTTAAAAAAATGTTTTAACAAGGAAATGAGTATTGATTTAATGCACCAATCAAGTAATCAATTAGATTGAGTCAGCCACCAATCTCGACCTATTAGTTAAAAAAGGAAAATTGAATCTATCAGGCACCTGTTTTTATTTGCATGCTTTCTGTTTTTTCCGTCTTGTTTCAGCTTTGTTGCATTTAGCCTTGGTTTGTGTTTTTTGGTTTTTGGACTCTGTTTGACTTCAGGTGGGCTTTGTTACAGCCATAGCCATTGGAAGAAAGTTTAGTGTGATTATGGACATGGAGTGGTAGGTCTTCGGAATCAAAATTTGGTGAAAGTAAATATGAAATTGATAGACAATTATATAGTGTTACGCGGGCATGAATCTTATTTTCTGTGACCTGCATATATAAGACAAAATGATGTAACTAAGTTCGATAAGCAATTTTTTTTTCTCTCCATGAATCTGCGTTTTGGATCCGCCTGCAGTTTTTTATAATAATATATTATATATAAAAAATATTTATATTGTGTAATGCAAGGAATAAGATATTAGTTTTTTTATAATATTTCGCTAGATCAATAACATGTACTGTAAAACAATATATTGTTTTATCAAATTACTATTATTACTTAGAACCATGAAGTTCAATTTCTTGTTTGTTGCTTTTCAATTCCTGTTCAATTGCTTATGAGCTTTTCTGTTCTATTTTTTTGTTCAGTTTCAAACTTTCGGTTCAATTGCTTGTTGTTTAATTGTTGTTCAAACGTTGTTCCAAAAACACTAAAGTTACAAACGAACTTTATTGTCTTTAAAGGAGTGGATTTCCGTCTCTAATCGTTTAGACACAGAATTAGAAACAAACCTAATTCTGCGTCTAAACTGATGTCCCTAAATTTTGAAACAGACCATTCTATGTCTTATTTCGTCTATAATTAGAAACATACAATCTGTCCTTAAATCTGTCTCTAATTAGACACGGAAGAATTCTGTGTCTAATTCCTTCTCCAATTACATACGAATTATACCGCCTCAAATTCGGTGTCTAATTAGGGACGAACTATCACTTCATAAATTTTGTCTCTAATTTTGTTTCTAAATTGTTTATCAGTATAAAACCTTTGTATGTAATTGTCTAAAAGTCACAATTCACAACTTGCTCAGATTTATAAATATAAATTGAATAACCAGTCATTCTTTATTCAATCATTCATACAATAACTCTAAATACACTAAATATGTCAATATAAGAAAAAATGTCATCACAGTGTTTCAAACATCAAAAATAATGTTCTCTACAGGTATCAAACATATTAATAATTGTCAACACATCTAATTATCTAATCATCCTTGTCATTGGTACTATGAGATGATGCTATGTCATGTGGTATGGTATCTTCCTTAGATGTGCTCCCACCAGACACATATCATCTAACTAGTTCTTCTAGATGATTCATGTGTTATTGTTGAGCATTTATAATCTCCAACATATTAGCTCTATCTTTCTCACATCTACAAATCAACTTTTGTCTAAACTCAAGACTTATCCATGATTAATTTTTAGCAACTTGACAGTGATCTCCCGAGGTGCAGATAATTTGACATGCCTCTGATCCTATACCAAAGACTCCTCATTTTTTACTTTTTCCACCCACTGCCTCCAACCACAAAGCAGTGTCATTCTCAGTAGAGATCTCCTCAGCCCCACCATCATTAACATTAGCTGAGCCTTGTGAAGACCTAACTTCTTTCAATTTATTATAAGCCTCCTGCAAAAACATAATCATTGCCAACCAAGAAACAACCCAAATTATAAAATATATAATCTTCAAAACTAGTTTTCTAGGTTAAAAGTTCAAATTGTAGATACTTACAAATGTCTCAACTAATCTTTGATCAATAAATTCACTTGACCTTTTCTTCTTATGAGTTCATATAAACAACTCAAACAATGACGGCTTTTTACCGGATTCTTGATTTTGCAATTTATATTTGAAAATCAATGACTAATCTAAGATATAATTTACAATTCAAATAATCAAGCAATTGGTTACTAACCATTCGCCTTCGATGTTCAGATGAAGGGATGCTACCACAACCATGTATTATACTTTTTGTAGAGGCTTAGTTTACTTTAGCAATATGTTGTTTTAGTTTAAAAGAATTTGCATTCCAAGCTTCTTTCAATTGTTAAAAAATAGGGTCTGGTATCTAAGCAGGCTTTTTACGTTGAACCACATTCATTGTCCTAATTTTAGACATTGTTGCTCGAAGGCGAATTGAACACCTTGGGTTCTAATTATCCATAATCTTCAATTCATGTGTCAGTATCCACTTGAAAGGTTTCTGTAACAAAATAATAATTATTAATTATGTCAGAATTGTTATATATATATATATATATATATAATGAAAAACAGAAGTCTAACTTCCGAAAGAGTTGTGCTCCAATTATACATTGGTCTATCATATTTTGATTGAATGACACTTGTAATATGTCTGACTATTTGTACAACCGGAATGAACCTGAAATTTAGAGAAGAAATATGTATTAAATAAAGAAAGAGGTGAACTTCTCCAACCTACTGAGGAAGGTCGGCTGGTGGGAAACCCCACTGACGGGTGAAGAATTCCTCGAATAATTAGTATTAAATAATTCATTTCTCTTTTAATTAGTAGACTATCTTGTTTATATTAATTTTAGATTGTGTTATTTGTTAATAATTATTCATTTTTTGGTGTGTCTTAATTCTCAGTAATAATATTTCAATCTTAATTATGTGATATTAAATTTTTCTTAACGTGACATTGTTACCTTGTTTAATTATTTATTTCTATATGTAAATTCTGGTTTGAGATTTATATTGTCATAGTTTGGGTGTTCCATGTTGTTCCTCTTTTATGTCGTATTTAATTTCCACATGATTATTTTGGTTCAATGTTATTGTGGTGTTAAATATTCTGTTATGGTGAAATAATTGGTGTGGGTTGAGAGATTGATTTTGCGAGACATATTGCATTAATAAATTGCTTAGGTTCATTATAATCGGTTGTAATTGTTTGAAATTGAGAGGGACGAATACCTGATGCGGTGAAGCAGTGAGGTTACCCCTGGTGGGCATGATTGTGAGACATGACGTTTTTGAGAATGATGATGATTATCATGAATACTAAGTAAGATGAAAATGTTTTCGAAAAGTGAGGATGAACGGAACTAGAACGCTTGGTCCCTAATGAGTCGATGTAATGGCTTAGGACTTTGAGGGTATTCGTAGTGGGGAAAGCTTCCAATATGGCTGATCAAAATGAGTGAGAAGTGACTCCCATTGCAATACTAGTTACCTTGATTATGACTGCCTAGTATCTCTGGTAAAAGTGTTAGAGGTGACATGTACTCCTAGACATCGCTCAGTTGTTTTAATGGTACCACATATTGCTAAGATTTTCATCCCAAAATAATTAGTTATTACAACCAAAGAGTTTTAGAATTGATTTATCTCTTTTTTCTCTACACAAGTCACAGTTATAACTCTAGACCCGATTAACAAAACAACACAAAGGGAAAAAAATTATAAACAAATACAGTTCGCTCTACTGATGCTACAAAAACAATTTAATATATATTGGTCCATAATACCCACACACCAATTAGAGAAACAGATTCTTCAAAATCAACAACAAAATAGAATCAACAGGTAAGTTAACTATATTAAACTCATCATCGTGTTTGAAGATCACAAGATTGAAACTCAAAACAGAAACATGATGTGAGATGAGAGAATCAAGTGGGTTGAACACACTACATTAATCAAGTGGCTTAATTAAGTATTCAGAAAAAATGCTCTAAACAGAGCGACAACACATGGCTTAATTAAACCTAGGGCTTTATTCCAACCAAACATTACAACCATTATCAATCACCCAAACTTGTTAAGTAGAAACTAGAAACCAGAAATCAAAGATATTACCCGTTAATGATGCAAATGACGAATGATGGAAGAGGAGTTATGGTGGACCCAATGACGAATGTGGAAGATGAACGAAGGGGAAGAGAAGGGGAACGATGAACGAACGCGAACCCAAACAAAATAAGTGAAGAGATTAGCAAATGAGATTTGCGAAATGGAAGAAGAGATTTGATTTTAGTAAATAGAATTTGTGCAAAAAGTGAGAACGAGGAGTAACTGAGGTGAAGAGAGAAATGAGCGTAACCCAATAAAAATTTTAGAGATTAAAACGTAAAAATAACAGTAACAACGTCGATTATCTTAATAACCGACAACAAAAGAGTGACGTTAAATGTCACTTTTCCACTAGTATGATGTAACCAAGTTAAGATTGGAATAGAATTAAATAAATATGATGTGATGTGAGAGTGAGATTATTAAGAAACAGAGAATTATTAGCTCTCTCTTTCCTAGCACCTCAATCAGAGGTACTTTCATAGTTTCCTTTCTTATCTTATCTTTTAAGAATATAGTATAAGTTATAATTTAATGTTAACTTTCTCAAAGCTATTTAAACCTTTATTTAGCTGGTATTTACCCGCTATTCTCATATTTCTGTTCAAAACATATTTTTAATTTATTATTTAGTTTGATCTTTACGTGGCATTAATGTAAAAAAATAAACAAATTATATTTTCAGCTAGTCAAAATTTATACTTGGTAATTTTAGAATAATTATTTTCAAGTGTGGTGTAGGGATGAAATTGAATCACGTCAATATACCTAATAGGAAACAATTTGAGTCCAACCTAAACCACATGTAATTTAAGACTACTTGAATTGTTAAATTATAAGCTTAAAAAAATTACATTGAGTTTAATAAATTCTGATTAATCACAGCGAATGTCCAAAATATTATGTTAGAAAATATGTGATGTAAGTCTCCCATGAAAGGATTACTAGTTGCCCGATCTTCACTTCCCAAGCTCAAGCTCCACGGTCAATAATGGTGGATCACAGATTATACACTTAAATGAAAAAGAAAATTAGAAAATGGAAGAAGGAATAGACGATGGAGACACCATGCTAGAAGCAATAAGTCTAGTGAAGAATCACCACATGGATGTGCATCATGATAAGACCCATGAAGGTTCAATGAAGAACCTTGAAGAGAATCCTCTCTCACAAGCAAATGCTCAATTCATTAATTTGACTAAAGGTGCCAACAATGCTGAAAATTCACAAGTAAATACTAGGGACTAGTTTGGCACCAAGAGAGAAACCGTGAGGCATGTGGATCCTTGGATTACAAGTTGATCTAACATGTGGCAAGTCATAAGCACATCACACGGATCAAAACCAGCAACCCAAGGATTAATGAACAATCAAAAGGCCCCGGTTTGCTAGCTAATAAAAGGCACGAGACATGTGACTTCAAGAATAAGTCTCCACCTCTTGATGAAATAGGATCATAAGGTCGAGATTCTTTCTTGAGTTGGCATGTAAAATGTGACTCAAGTTTGAATCTTTACCTTTTGATTAAATCTAGATCAAGAGGTCTTATTTAATCTTGAAGGTGGTGCCTTAAGCATGCAAGCCTAAGTGGGACGTAGCAAGGGTAGAAAAGGAAAAGGATGAGTGGAATTTCCACTCACTTTTATCTCCCATCTCTCCACTCTCTCCCTATTATTCTAGAATATTCTCTCTAATTCCTAAGTATTTGGTCGTGACATACATACCATGCAAGGTCTAAAATTCAAGTTCAAATTTAATTACAACGACTCATAAAATACTAAGACTATTACAAGTTGTTGACCAAGAAAAGTCTTTGAAGAGTTGACTGTTGACTTTGAATTTTGGTCAACTTCCTCTCTTCCTCTTCTTGTATTCTTCTAAGCATGGACCTTGTAATCCCCCTAGTGTCACTGTATTCTAATGTTGTTGTGGATGGACCTCCATCAAACCCTCCTTCTTGAACACAACTTGTCCCCAAGTTGGTCTCCTCTTCAAAACCTACACATAGTGAAAGATCACAAATATTAAAAGAGTTACTTCCACCAGATGTTAAAGGAACTAATTTCTCAATGATCTTGAATGGTCCATCTCCTCTTGGGAGTAACTGAGACTTTCTCAAATGTGGAAATCTTTCTTTCCTAAAGTGTAACCACACCAAGTCTCCCACTTGGAAGTTTATAGCTTTGCGACCCTTGTTGTGAGCTTTAGCAAATTGTTCATTCTTCTTCTCAATTCTTGCTCTAATCTTAGCATGAAGCTCCTTGATCTTCTCGGATTGATCCAACCCTTTCCTATCACTCTCAAACTCAAAAGGCAAACAAGCAACATCAAGTGGAGTTAAAGGGTTAGTACCATAAACAACTTGGAAAGGAGATAAAGAGGTTATAGAATGGGCTACTCTATTGTATGCAAATTCTACATGTGGTAGACATTCCTCCCAAGACTTAATATTACCCTTCACAAAACTCCTAAGCAATTGACCCAGTGTTCTATTCACTACCTCTGTTTGCCTATCCGTTTGTGGGTGGCAAGTAGTGGAAAAGAGTAGTTTGGTTCCAAGTCTTCCCCATAGTGATCTCCAAAAATGGCTAAGGAACTTGGCATCTCTATCACTAACTATGCTTTGCGGCACACCCTGCAATCTCACTATCTCCTTGAAGAACAATGTAGCTATGTGAGATGCATCATCCGTCTTGTGGCAAGGTAAGAAGTGAGCCATTTTGGAAAACCTACACACCACAACAAATATAGAATCCGAGCCTCTCTTGGTCTTAGGTAATCCTAGGACAAAGTCCATGGATATGTCTAACCAAGGTGAAGAAGGCACGGGTAAAGGCATGTAAAGGCCATGGTTGGATAACTTATACTTTGCTTGATTACAAGTAATTATTTCCTTACAAACTTTTGAGTTTTCATTTTAGGCCAAAAGAAATGATCATGTAAAATAGCAAAGGTCTTGCCTATACCGAAATGTCCCATGATTCCTCCTTCATATGATTCACATATTAAAAGTTATCTTAAGGAGTTACTAGACACACACAAAAAATTTCCTTTTAAAAGATAATCTTTATGCCTAAAGAAATCCTTGAAAGCACATTTAGTACACTTTTTATACACTGGGCTGAAATCAACTTCATTTTCATATAAGGCCTTCATATGTTCAAAACCAATTAATTTAAATTCAAGCATGGAAAGAAGGGTATACCTCCCACTCAAGGCATCGGCTACAATGTTTGTTGACCCCTTCTTGTGCTTGATGATGTAAGGAAAAGTTTCTATGAACTCACCCACCTAGCATGCCTTTTGTTAAGTTTCCCTTAGCTCTTTAGATTCTTGAGTGCTTCATGATCCGAATGCACTATAAACTCCCTTGGAAGCAAGTAGTGTTGCCAAGTTTGGAAAGATCTCACCAAGGCATATAACTCCTTGTCATAGGTGGAGTAGTTCAATTGAGCTCCCTTTAACTTCTCACTAAAGTAAGCTATAGGATGGACTTCTTGATTCAAAACTGCGCCAATTCCTAGGTTAGAGGCATAACATTCAAGCTCAAATGTGAGTGAAAAATTTGGCAAAGATAGAATAGGAGCATTAGAAAGTTTTTCTTTAAGTGAATTAAAAGCAAGTTCTTGAGGTTCTCCCCAAATGAAAGGTACTCCCCTCTTGACTAGTTCATTCAATGGTGAAGCAATGGTGCTAAAGTCCTTGACAAATCGTCTATAAAAACTTACTAAGCCATGGAAGCTTCTCACTTCCTTCACACATGTAAAGGGTCGGCCACTCCTTGATTGCCTTGACCTTTGCTTCATCCACTTGTACACCTAAAGAACTCACCACAAATCCAAGAAACACAACACTATCCGTGGCAAATATGCACTTAAATTTGTTAGCATACAAAGTTTGTGTCCTAAATGCTTCTAACACATGCCTCAAGTGACTCAAATGCTCATGGAAAGATTTTCTATAAACAAGAATATCATCAAAGTATACAACAAAAAATTTCCCAATGAATTCCCTAAGACATGGTTCATCAATCTCATAAAGGTTCTTGGTGCATTGCTTAAACCAAAAGGCATAACCAACCATTCATACAATCCGAATTTAGTTTTAAAGGTTGTTTTCCATTCATCCCCTTCCTTCATCCTAATTTGGTGATATCCACTCTTAAGATCTATCTTACTAAAAATAGTGGAACCATGCAATTCATCTAGGAGGTCATCAAGTTTAGGGATTGGATGACGATACCTTATAATAATGTTGTTTATGGCTCTACAATCCGTGCACATTTGCCAAGTATCCTCCTTCTTAGAAACAAGGATCACGGGTGAAGCACATAGGGACAAGCTTTCCTTGACCCACCCTTTGCTTAACAAGTCTTGCACTTGCCTCTCTATCTCATGTGTTTCTTGAGGTGAAGTTCTATAGGTTAGCCTATTAGGGAGGGGTGCACCCGGAATGAGATCAATTTGGTGCTCAATTCCCCTCAAAGTTGGTAGGTCGTGAGGTATCTCTTGAGGGAACACATCTCCAAACTCTTCTAGCAAGTTATCAAAGGCACCTTGATCACCTACACAATTTGCATTCAATATTAGTGGTGAAGGTAAACATATATACATAGATTTCCTAGCTAGAAATTCCCTCTTAACCTCTCTTCTCAATTAGAAAACTTCCCTTTGTATCTTCACTACTCTTAGTCTTTTCCTTTTTGCCTTTAAGCTTATGACTTGGAGTAGCATGCTTGGAAGTCTTCATGGAGCTCTTGACCAAGCTATTGGAAGTAGATGTGGACTTGGCAAGTCCTTTGGAGCTCTCGGTCAAGATCTTCTTTTCCTCCTCTCTTTTCATCTTCATCTACACTTGGTCTTCTATCACTTTCATAGGTGACAATGGCTTAAGATGTACCTTGCGGTCAACATGAGAGAAGATGTAAGTATTTGCTACACCATCATGTAAAGCATGCCTATCATATTGTCATGGTCTACCTAATAGCATATGAGTGCCTTCCATAGGGACTACATCACATAAAATCTCATCACTATATTTCCCTATATTGAAAGCAACTAAAACTTGTCTATCCACTACCAATTCACCCTTCTCACTTAGCCATTGTAATTTATAGGGCTTAGGGTGTGGGGAAGTTTCCAAACCAAGTTTTTCAATCAATCTAGTACTTACAATATTAGTGCAACTACCACTATCAATTATTAAAGAGCAAACCTTTCCTTTTATGTTACATCTTGTATGGAAGATGTTTTCTCTTTGAGTATCATCTAGCTCTTGGTAGGCACTTCCTAGCATCCTTCTAACCATGAGAAGGTCACCCTCTTCGGCTAGCTCCTCACTTGAGTGGTCACTTGTGCTTTGCTCTTCACCCTCACTTCAAGAGTGGCTTGATTCTTCACTAGTGACTCCTCCATGCATCCTCATGACCATGGTCTTCTTGTTGGGGCATTGGGAAGCAATGTGACCATGACCTAAACACTTAAAACACTTGATGTTAGATGGTTTAGAATTAGGTTTAGCAACATCTCTACCTTTAGGGTCTTCTCGGTCAAACTTAGAAAATGGTTTGGAAGAACACTCCTTCTTATGCTTCTCCTTCCAACTTGAAGATCCACTAGTATAGGACTACTTTATGGTGGATTTCCTTTTGATTTGAGCTTCTATCTTTTCGGCTTTATGGATGGCATCCTCCAAGGTTCAATAGCTTTGAAGTTCCAACACATCTTGTATCTCCCTATTCAAGCCATGAGTGAACCTTGCTATGCAAGTCTCTCACATAGGAATTAGGAACAAACCTCCCTCTAAGTGCATCCTTCAATTGAGTCCAAGATGTGATGGAAGGCTTTCTGCTTTTCTCGGCATCAATGAGAACTTGGTTCCACCAAACCAAGGCATACCCTTCAAACTCCAAAATGGCTAGATTAAGCCTTTTCTCTTCACTCAAGGTGGGATGACAAGAAAATACTTGGTCAACCTTCATGACCCACTCTAGGTAGTTTTCGACACCTCCATCTCCTAGGAAATTTGGAAGCTTAATTTTAGGATTGACTTCCCAAGCTCTTGGCACATCATCTCCAAAGTACCTCCTCGGATTAAGTGGTTGCCTTAGTGGTGTTCCTTGGCCAGCACCTCTCCTAGGCCTCCTCTCATCTTCATACTCCCTATAGGCATCACTTTCATCATGATTACTCCCTTCATCACTTTCTCTAGGTGAGTAGTAATGTCCCCAATGACTTCCCCTCTCACTTCTACTTTCTCCACTTATTCTTCTTCCTCCTTCATGGCCTTCCCTATCTTTTCTCTCTCAGTCTTCCCTCAACCTCCTTTCTAGATCCTCCCTCTTACTCACTTCTTCCCTAAGCCGCCTATCACTATTACCTCTCAATTCATTCATCTCATGTTGCATATGGTTGAACTTCTCGGTCATAAACTCTATGAGCTTCTTGGTTTTAGGCGACATATCATTTCTCATACTAGATGTGCTTTCCATGTCTGCGATGACACAATTAGTAATCAAAAAAAAAAAATTAACAAGTAAGGACCTCACTACTCCTAAGTGTTTCACTCAAGATGTCACTTGTGTATATCACTCTTGTGTGGTTTTTTTTTTCTCTAGTGTTCTCTCTTGCCTTTTTCCACTCAAACTCTTCTCAAGATTCTTTAAAGAACCTCCACCTAAGTACAAATATGGTTGCACCCCACGTGAAATAGAAACAATTCTCCAACCAAGCTTAAGAATTTCAAGAAAAAGACATACTCTAGATAAAACCAAGGAGTTCAAGAAGACAAGCAATAAAAGGCTCAAAATGAAGGAAATAAGCTACTCAAATTCAAGAATGAAGTTTAGAAAGACAAAGGCACAACTGGACAGCAAACATGCAAGTATTTGCTGGAATGATCATTAGCCAAGACAAGCAAATTTACAAGCGTAACTCAAGTATGATATTAAAGCACTACTTCAGACTAAGTATGATGAATCAGTGCAGTAACATATAGCTAGACAAGCAATTTATATAGCAAGTAACATTTATGCAAAATTTTAGTCAACACAAGCTAGCTTTTAGTACATACCTCTAGGTCAATTTCCAAGCTACTAGTAATTTTACTAGGTTTGTGTGGGTGCTAAGTCTTAGCTCTAAGTCCAATTTTCTTGCTCAAATTTTCCTTTGCACTTCATTATCACTTTGAAAGCTTGCTGGACAGATTTACAAGGCACAAAAATTCTATCTCAAGTACTCAAAATTTCTAATACTCTTTCAAGTATCTTTTCTAGCTTTCTTTTGAATTTTCTCCTTTGCTTTCTTTTGTTTTGATTTCTTTTCACTTGTTTTTCTTTCTCAACACTTGTTCTCTTTTCTTCTCTTATGTGTTTTATTGCTGGACCGAGATATATCTTGCCTAAAACAAGCACTCCAAGTTCAATTACTAGCAAAAATATACTACAAGATGTAATAGGCAATTTGACCTCTAATAAGCACTATACTAGCATGTATTGATGTGGATGTCTCAACTTTGCATATATGAACTTGTAAGTAACGAATTAAAGGCTTCAAATGCGGTACCAAAATAGGGGAAACAGGGCATACACATATATAGCTCACGACATACCAGATTTCCAACAAAGAGAAGTAAAATTTATACTAGCACATGGAACAAGTACTAATTGACAAGTAACTCAAGGAATTGAAATGATCTACTAGCTAGACTCAATTTGACCGGACCAAATACTAAATATATGATGTATATTTCCAGATTTAGAAATCAAAATGCAGTTGGACACATGAACATACAAATTAACACATAGATCAACAATTTGAACCGATCAAAATTAGGAAACAAGACTAGAATTTAAGCTACGGACTCTAGACATGTATTTGATGGATTTTCATAGTTAAGGACTTAAAACAAATACAACGACAACCAAATATACAAGATCACCGAATCAAAGACACAAGATCAAGACTTAATGGACTTACGGTGTGAAGCTCTTCTTGAAGAAGGAACAAACTCATGATACCACTTGATGTAAGCCTCCCATGGAAGGATTACTAGTTGCCCGATCTTCACTTCCCAAGCTCAAGCTCCACGGTCAACAATGGTGGATCACGGATTACACACTCAAATGAAGAAGAAAATTAGAAAATGGAAGAAGGAATAGAAGATGGAGACGCCATGCTAGAAGCAATAAGTCAAGTGACGAATCGCCACATGGATGTGCACCATGATAAGACACATGAAGGTTCGATGAAGAAACCTTGAAGAGAATCCTCTCTCACAAGCAAATGCTCAATTCATTAATTTGACTAAAAGTGCTTACAACGTTGAAAATTCACAAGTAAATACTAGGGACTAGTTTGACACCAAGAGAGAAACCGTGAGGCATGTGGATCCTTGGATTACAAGTTGATCTAATGTGTGGCAAGCCATAAGCACATCACACAGATCAAAGCCAGCAACCCAAGGATTAATGAACAATCAAAAGACCATGGTTTTCTAGCTAATAAAAGGCTTGAGACATGTGACTTCAAGAATAAGTCTCCACCTCTTGATGAAATGGGATCATAAGGCCGAGATTCATTCTTAAGTTGGCACGTAAAATGTGACTCAAATTTGAATCTTTACCTTATGATTAAATCTAGATCAAGAGGTCTTATTTAATCTTGAAGGTGGTGCCTTAAGCATATAAGACTAAGTGGGACGTAGCAAGGGTAGAAAAGGAAAAGGGTGAGTGGAATTTCCACTCACTTTTCTCTCCCATCTCTCTACTCTTTCTAGTGAGAGTGTGCGCCACTCTCTCCCTATTATCTAGAATATTCTCTCCTAATTCCTAAGTATTTGGCCGTGACATATACATACCATGAAAGGTCCAAAATTGAAGTTCAAATTTAATTACAATGACTCATAAAATACTAAGACTATTACAAGGCTTGTTGACCAAGAAAATTCCTAAAAGAGTTGACTGTTGACTTTGTTGTTGACGTTGACTTTTGGTCAACTTCCTCTCTTCCTCTTCTTGTATTCTTTTAAGCATGGACCTTGTAATCCTCCTAGTGTCACTGTCTTTTAATGTTGGAGTGGATGGACCTCCTTCAATATGTTATTAGTATTTTTCAAATTAGGTTTTTTTTTTTTTTTTTTTTTTGGCTTGTTACACTTGACCGAATGAGCCAATTGTTCAAAATTTATATATATCTTAACAATTTATATATTAAAAGTGCTTAAATTTGTTTATGTTTTAAATTTTTGACGAGGATTGATTTGGTTCAATATCAGGCCACTGCATTTCTAAACTTAATTTTTCTCAAATTTGCAACTTATCAACCCGTTTGAACTAGAGAGGCCTAATTAATCTTAAGAACGAAGCTTAAATTTTGGTCCATTGGGTTATGTAGTTAGTTACTAGTTAGGTAGCCCAATAAGGAGGCATATAAGACAATACAGACAACAAAATATGGATGATTGATTTTGGTTAAACTTGAAATGCCTCCAAATGGCTATTTTTGTATCAGTCAAAATCTATTAGGGTGCTGACTCACTAATACAAAAGTAGTCCACAATGTTCCCCTCTGTATGGATAAGAATCCTCCTAAATGAAAATAAAGTATAAGAGAATATAGTCTCAGTGTTCCATTTTTATTTCTATAAATAAAATAAGATAAGATAAATTCAACACTTTAGTTGAATAAGCTTGGATATGCCATTTCCGTTTCTTAAACACTGCTTGCTAGATCACAAAATCTTCTAGTAGCTTATTGTGTTATTTCCTTTAAAATGAATCACTGCATTTTTAACTTATAAAAAAAATTCTTCTAAATCACATTTCATTTTTAACTTTGTGCAAATTCTTTTAATCTTTATAGCATATTATTTCCATCCTATTTCTCTCTATGTTAGTAAGAATTAAAAAAAAAAAAAATCATGCAATGTAGGGAAATTATATTGGTGTGTATATTGGTTACTTTATACTTGTTGCCATTTGGATATCGAGGTGGAAGTCTTCCACTGCTGGATGCCTTAAACACATCTTTGAAAGATTCAACAATCTCTGTTAAGGACCCACATATTACATTCAACTAAAATAAATCACTTTCTCAATTTACAACAGTCAAATCTTTTTATTGCGGAAATTTGTTACATTTTTATTTTCATACCTTGGAAGTAGGATAACCATTGATTGCACTAAATTCTGTTTTTTAATCTAAAAAATCAAATAATTATCATAAATTTATAATAATTCAAGAATACATCAAACTAAGTGAGCTAGTGAATTTGTTTTGACAGTTAAAACTGTTTAAACATGTGAAAGTAGAATAATTTTGACGATTCTAAAAGAGATTCTTCCCCCACCCCCAAAAAATCATAGAAATTTGATGTTATTATATGTTTTATGTATCTAGTTCAGACCCTAAAACTTATATATAGTTTGACAACAAATAGCAGCTGGAAACTCCTCTGTCATAGCAAAATTTGATGTTATTATATGTTTTATGTATTTGTGTGTGTGTTCTTCTAAATTTGTTGACGAAAATTACATAGTTAGGTCTCATACAATGATATGTTTGTTATCCGTTGCAGCTTTTCACTAGCTTCTGCTTTGAGTCGAGACTTGAAATTGCTTCATAGTTATTCTTAAATCACCAACTATTATTTAAAATTTTGTCTAAAGTTTATGCTCATATCTAGTTTTCTTTAAGGAAAAAGATTTAATATGATTTCAGTGTTTATACGATTGATACAAAATGTTGTTGATACATGAGTTAGACACCCTTCACTACACTTGAATTGATTTGCTATCTCGCTGCACTTGATTTAGTGTCTCACTACACTTTAGAATGATTCTACAGCTTTCTCACTACACTTGATTTGTTGTCATAAGTACTCCATGTTCACTTCAATTTAGTTAAAGAATTTCACTTTGTTAAAGGAGAATTCACATTCACATTCACATTGACAATGACATGACACAATCTACTAAATCTTAATACTCATATTTTCCACATAATAAAAAGTATAGTAAACAACAAACAGAGAATGATTCATTACACTTGATTTGTTATCTCACTGCGCTTCACTTGATTATGTCTCACTATAGTTCAAAATTTAAATACAACTTTCAATGCCTAATATTTTTTGGTTTATCATTCAGCACCCAATTCATAGTCCAACTAGGGAACTGACTATACATACCCAATGGCTTATAGAAACGTTTCAATCAGTTTCTTTATTTGAATTATAATAGGAATTCATGGATCGAAACTGGATGAGTAAAAGTCGTCTTAGTGAAGAATATAGTAATGGGATTGATACATTCTTAAGATTTTCTGAGTCAAATGGAACTAGTAACAATGGCAAATATTTTTGCCTTTATGTTTGTTGTTCAAATCAACTTCGACAACAACTGAAAGACATACGTGAGCACTTAATTATGTACGAGATTTGTATCAATTACAAAGTATGGACATGGCATGGGGAACTATTACACAAAATCGACCAAGTGTGCAACAAAATGGGGATGAAGACATGGAAGATCGATTAGAGGAAATGCTTCATCATGTTGAACAAGAATCTCAGAGGTCACATGTTTTTTATTCTTTAAAGAGTGATTTAGAAGAACCATTGTATCCTGGATGCACCAAGTTTACTCGATTATCAGCGGTGTTAAGATTACTTAATGTATAAGCGAGAAATGGATGAATAGATAAAAGCTTCACTGAATTATTGAAGTTATTGAAGGAGATGCTTCTTGAAGGAAACACGTTGCCTAACCGTAATTATGAGGCAAAAAAGATTTTATGTCCAATTGCTATGGATTATAAGAAGATGCATGTTTATCCTAATGATTGTATTCTATATAGAAATGAGTTTGCAACATTGAATGTGTGTATTAAGTGTGGGGTATCTCACTTCAAAAAGAAAGATGGTGGAGGTATTGGTGAAGAAGACTCTAAAGAAGGGCCTCTTGCTAAGGTGTTATGGTACCTGCCAATAATTCCAAGGTTGAAGCGACTGTTTGCCAATGAAGATGATTCAAAGAACCTTACATGGCATCTACATGGTAGAAAATGTGATGTACAACTTCGCCATGTTGCTAATTCGAAGCAGTGGAAGAAAATTGATGAGTTATTTCCAGATTTTGCAAGTGAGCCAATAAACTTAAGATTTGGGCTTGCTACAGATGGGATAAATCCTTTTGAAAACATGGTAGTTAGCATAGTTTGTGGCTGGTTTTGTTATTCATTTATAATCTCCCTCTGCGGTTATGCATGAAGAGGAAATATATTATGTTGTCTATGATAATATTTGGGCCAAAACAGCCGAGGAATGAAATTGTTGTGTATCTTGCACCCTTGATTGATTATTTGAAGATGTTGTGGAATTAAGGAGTGGATGTGTTTGATGGCCATAGTTAGAGCAATTTCATCTTGCTTGCAATGTTGTTTTGCACAATTAATGACTTTCCAGCGTATGGTAACTTGAGTTGGTATAGTGTGAATGGGCATTATAATTTCCCTATATGTGATGAAAACACTAGTTTTACACAACTTAAACATGGCCAAAAAACTGTGTATACTAGACATTAGAAGTTTCTCACACGTAGTCACCCGTATCGTAAATTAAAGAACACATTTAATGGGTCTCAAGATCATGAGGTTGCAAGTAAACCACTAAGTGGTGAACATGTTTATGATCGAGTGAAGAATATAAACATTGTGTTTGGAAAGGTGCAGAAGAAAAACACTGAAAACAACCAATGGAAGAAGAGACCGATGTTTTTTTATCTTCCTTACTAGTGTAAATTGAATGTTAAACATTGGATAGATATCATTAATGTGGAGAAAAATGTTTCTAATAGTCTTATTGGGACACTACTGAATATCAAAGGCAAGACAAAAGATAGAGTAAAAGTTCGTCAAGACTTAGTTGAGATGGGTATACGCACGAAGTTACATCCTAAACCTATAGGAAAGCGCACTTATCTGCCTCCAGCTTATCATACTTCATCAAAAAATGAGAAGAATAGTTTTTGTGAGTGTTTATGGGGTGTAAAAGTTCTAAAAGGATACTCTTAAAATATCAAGAGTCTTGTGTTAATGCAAGATTTGAAACTTGTAGGTTTGAAGTTCTATAATTGTCATGTCTTGATGCAACAACTGTTACCAGTTGTCATTTGCAATATCTTGCCTTTTAGTGTTCGAGTTGTTATAACTCGATTATGTCTCTTTTTCAATGTTATTTACTCTAAAGGCATCGATCCACAAACATTGGATGAGTTAGAAAATGATTCTATCATGATTTTGTACCAGTTGGAAATGTTCTTTCCTCCTTCATGTTTTGACATAATTGTTCACTTGATTGTTCATTTGGTCTGGGAGATAAGGTTGTGTGTACCTATTTTCTTGAGGTGGATGTACCCTGTTGAGCGATATATGAAGATCTTGAAAGGATGTGTGAAGAATCAATATCGACTTAAAGCTTATATTGTAGAAGAAACTATTGAGTTTTGTACTAATAACTTATCACAGACTAAATCTGTAGGAATTCCTAAGTCCCGACATGATGGAAAATGTGTAGGCAATGGTACACAATTCAAAAATATTATACATGCTAATAGAAAATAATTAGAGCAAGCACACTTATATATACTAAACAACATCGATGAAGTCCTTCCTTACATATCTGAGCATTTAAGTCATATTAGGAGAAGTCACCCCAAGATGAGTGAAAAATGGGTATTGAATGAGCATAACAAAATCTTTCTGTCATGGTTTAAAGATAAAGTTTATAGTGTAGATTCACCTTCACAAACACTGTTAAGCCTAGCTCGTGGGCCTAATACAGATGTTATCAGTTATCATACATATGATATCAACAAATGTTGTTTCTCAACAAAGACACAAGATGACAAAAGCAGGGTCCAAAATAGCGGTGTCACACTACAAGTTGAATCAATGCATTTTTCTAGTTCCAAAGAAAAAAAATCCAGCTAAGGAATCTATGAGTTACTTCAGAGTCATTGAAGATATATGAGAAGTTGATTATGTTGCATTTAGAGTACCTGTCTTCAAGTGTAAATGGGTTGAAGGTAATACTGGAGTACAAATAGATGCTTTAGGATTTACTTTGGTTGATTAGAATAAGGTGGGGTATAAGGATGAACTGTTCATAATGGCATATCAAGCAAGACAAAATATTCTATGTGACTGACCCTTGTAATGAGCATTCGTTTGTGGTTCTCTAAGGAAGGAGCATGTGTGGGACACATGAGAAGACATATGATGATATCTGTGAAGTTCTTCCATTCACAACACACTCAGTGTCAAGCTTAGTAGAAAGTCAAGTAGATGATGTACATGCTAGAAGAAATGATCATGCGGAAGGGATTTGGGAAAACTTGCAAACCTAATTCACTCATTGTATGTATACACCTCATTAAAATGTTTACTTACTATGATTGTTTGATTTAATATTTATCTAACATTTTGTTCATGTTTTTATTATTGATTTTAACTTTTTTTTGATCTATGTAATTTGAACAGATATGAACGATTCATCAAAGTCGTCTAATAGATCAGTCACACAACTACCTAGCATAACAGTGGGACACATTGCTAAAGAGATAGATCGACGTTCAGACAAGGTAAGTGGAGAAAATACTACAAAATTTCACAGTTATCTAGGACTTGTTGCTAGCAGCCATGTCTCCATTACCATTCCTACCTGTGATAAAGTTGAGTTGGTTGAAAATGACTTGATTTGGCAAGATAACAAGGCATTATTCTTAATTACATTATCAATGTAAATATTTTACCATGTTAATATTAATGATTAATTATTCACTAACAACGTGTTTTTTGCAGGAAAAATTTGAATTTCAAGATACTAAAGTTATGAAAAAGAAGATTATATCCATTGTTGCGATCTGGTGGAGGGACTTCAAGGCCAAGTTGATGAAGGATTATGTTTTTGGAGCAAAATCTGAACAATCACCATGTCATAAGTATGGAATATCTGAGGAAGAGTAGGCCACATTTTGTTAGAGTCACTTGGACTCTACGTGGCAGGTTAGTATAATAATAATTATTATTATCATATATTAATATTTGTCATATTAAAATGTGATTTTGTACTATTTCATATTCAAAACAGGTTAAACGCCAAGCTACACAGGAACATCAGAAATTGAATGATACACCCCACCTACTATCTCGAGGTGGCTATGCTAAGTTGTGGCACAGGATGATGGATGAGCAGCTGAAGCAGAGGCAAGCTGATGCAGGGGCATCAGAAGGTGTCCTTGATCCTCCATCTCTTCCACCACATTATGAGCTGTGGAAGGCTACAACACAAAGCCATCTAGGGACATGAGTTCTACTTTGGCAACAAAGGCAATTTTAGATAACATTGTAAGTGAAATTATATGATAATTTTTAACATATTTCACATATTCACGATAATGTTGACTTAAATTATAATAAAAATGAATTATTAACTTTAATGTTTATCACTATCACAGGATTCCTTAGTTGATCAGACAACCCAAGGTTCATTTTTTCCTTATGGTTGTGAGGATATTTTGACTAGAGCCATAGGGAAACCAGAACATCCTAGACGGGTCTGTGCTGCTGGTACAGGGATTGGCATCCGTGATTATTTTGGTGCATCATAACGACGCAGGATTGTCACCCAGGAGAGCTTCGAGGAGATGAGACAACAAATGTATGACATAATTATGGAACAAGTAGACATAATTAAGCAACAAATGTTTATGGAGCTTCGGTCCTTAATGCCAACCATACAATAAGGATCTCCAGCAAATGATGTTGTTGAAAACTATATTCGAATTAGCACAAAAGGAAGTTATCCTAGAGCTAAACCATCAATTAATTAAAGGTACATACTTGTATTTAGCCTACGCAGACTCGTGAATATTGCATGATTATCGTTCGCCCGATTTTAATTATAGGTGTGAGATATATGTGGATGAGGATCGTGAGAAACTAGTATCTATTGTTATTGTGTACGATGGAGGCACAACCATCCACAGGGTTCCTATGCAGGCAGATTGGGTTAAATTGACGATTGAGGTTATTGACCCCGGTGCTCGTCTACCTGTGTTCATTCCAAAGGTTGAGTTCGTGAAGCAGGCAGTTGACACCTTTATTGCATGGCCATTGCATTTGCTCAAGATTATTCCAAAAATAAACAAGGTATGTAATTTACTTTTTTTTGCTTCTATGCATGATTAACTTTAATAAAAAATATTATAACATGAGTATTATTTAGCAGGATAACTTAAATAAAAACAAACCAGATATGGGTTGTGGGAGTCCTTCACTTTATGATGATGCACAAAAGGATCCCATGGATGACCTTTTCACCATATTACCATCCCTGAAGCGAAGCCCAATACAGCTCCCTTTCGGAAAAGATATTTTTGGTGTTGAAAATGAAAATGTCCTGATGCGCGAAATACAGGTGGTAGTTATACCTCCTGCATCCCTTGCTATGGCAAGTATACCACAACCGTCTAGTAATAAATATTTTTAGATCAAGGTTGTCGTACCCACGAGGATAAGCAATTCAGAACTTATTTTTATTTAATGATTTTATTCAAAACTTATTTTTATTCAGAGTAATTATATGTAAGAGCAATTATTGTAAAAGAATAAAGTAATAATAAAGAAAGGGGGTTGAGATAAGAAGCGATTGGGATCCCGATTTCACCATTAATTCCCCCTTTTATTCCCTTCTTTTGTTATTCAAATATAATCATTCTTGGATCGGATTCCTGCCCTCGTGACCGTCCTTCTTAGGAACACCTACGCCAGTTAGGTTAACTAGACTAATTAATCTCTTAAGTTAATACTGAGTTAATTAGGGTTTTAGATCTATGAATCTAGGGGAAACTTGTGTGGAGTCCACATTACTACCTACTCCTATCTCTAGGACTCTAGCATAATAATGGTTGATTCTCCAATATCGCCTAGGTTTCTTTTCTCAAAGCTCCCTTAGGGTTACGACCAATTTATTAGGTTGTCAATTTAATAAATAACATTAAGAGTAAAAGAAATAAACACCGAAACATATACTGAATAACATCGAGAATAATATAAAGGGATAAATTAGGTTACATCGTTCTCCCAATCAAAGAGGGAATTAGTTCATGGTACTAAAGATCACAACATAAAGAAGAGTAAAAGAGAAAGAAAACATACACAAGACTTCCCAAGGGATCCGAGTCGTGGTGTGCTCTCCTCCTTCTCCTATGCAACTCGTTCTCAATCCCCAAATCCCCTAGAGGGGGAATGGCGGAGGCTAGGGTTTCTCTGCTAGTGTGTATCTGGTCGACCTCTTTTTTCTGAACGTAACTTGTTATATTTATAGCCTTCAGAATTAGACTTGGGCTTCCTTTGATAAGATCTTAAAAGATAATATGAAATCTTTATTTTTGAAATAAGATAATATCTCCGGCTTCCTTTGCATAAGATAAGATAAGAGAGGATCTTGGAAGATAAGATAAAATCTTAGGCCTGCTGTAAGTCCAACTCGCGCGAGGTACTGAATAACTCGCGCGAGATCATGTTCCAGAGAACAAATGTGTGCTGCAATCCAAGTCACTTCGCGCGAGATAAGGAAGCTAGGCGCAAGATGCACGCAAGATGAGGTTCTAGAGAGCTTTTCTTCTTCACTAGAGCTCCAATTCACGCGAGTTGTGTTCTGACTCGCGAGAGATGCCTTTCTAGACAAGTTTTTCACTTGTTTTTGGCTATTTTTCACCCTGAAACATTTAACACACTGTCAACAAGCTCTAACACGAAATATTATGAACTAAGAGCAATTAGAGTCATTTTAGGTAGCTTAAGAGTATAAAAATGACAATTATTATATAAAAAGAATACAAGAATAGCTCACTTTTGTGAGTTATCATGTCCCCATATACATAGCACTGCAGATGTAATAGAGATTATTTCGGGAAAAATCATGCTAAACATCTTGATTATACAACTATGGCAAAGGTTAGTAATTTTATTAATTAAATGGATATAATTAAAGTTGATTATTTATGTATATACTTTATTTCCTTATAGTTACCTACACTCGTTGAGCCAAAACCATGGCACGTCAGAGATATATGGATTTCTAGATCCTTAGTCCATACAAAAAATTGGCAATCATAAAACCTCAATTCAATAATACATGCAGACATAGATGAGTGAATCAAGAAAACAAATATTTTTAGCTCCATACATTTCTGAGTTAGATGATATTCCTATGTCATACTTTTAATATATTCAATATAATATTGTGACTAATTATTTCATACATTACAAATCTCATTGTAGCTTATAGTCCTAATTCCTAAGGATTATATTGTACTTTGGTTTTGCTCTTTACACTGTAAACCTTCTACTGAGATGAAGATATTATTACATGGGTAACTTTAAAATGCCTACAAATATTTTTTTTAAAAAAAAAATTATCATATTAGTACTGTATAATAACTTTTAATCTTGTTAGGGTCATTGTTGGTGCAAATGTTTTGAGTGAAAGTGTAAATCGAGGAAAAAAACATACCAAATTTATTATTCCCAAGGTATGCAATTTTATTTATACATTATCCTCAATTGGATCAATAATAATGTTATCTAACTAAATTTTATCAATGTAGTGTAAGAAACAAGTTGGGTCATTTGAATGTGGCTATTATGTCATGTATGGGATGAAGGTCATTTTAACTGTCCCTGTCATGAATTATTGGCTTGAGGTAATATACATAATAATACATTCATATAAATATTCAAAAAAAAATGGTTTCTATAAGAAAATTATTAACTAATACATTTCCATTAAATGTTTCAGATGTTTCAAAGTGTTGATCCATTATATGATGACGACATTCAAAATATCTAAAAAGAATGGGGAGCACATCTAGTTCAAATAACAAAAGCATCATAATATTGACATCCTTTAAAAAGAGGTAATTAAAGATGAAAATGATTTATTATTTAGAGAGTTTCAAACTTTAAAGAAGGATTATAGTTATTTGTTTAATGATTCAAATAATTTGTTAGTGCAAGACTATATGTGTTTGGTGGGGCACTTGGAGGAGGTTGGATGGTTGAAGATTCATCAAGTGTTGTGACTCAGTACCAATTCTTATTATGAACTTATTAATTTGTATTCCCTTGGTATATAATCAAATAATCAGTGCT
Organism: Hylodesmum podocarpum; assembly: GCA_026586105.1. Taxonomy (NCBI): domain Eukaryota; kingdom Viridiplantae; phylum Streptophyta; class Magnoliopsida; order Fabales; family Fabaceae; genus Hylodesmum; species Hylodesmum podocarpum. Next base: position 1,271,860 of record JALJEV010000469.1, read on the forward strand.
TTATATATCCCACTTGTATCACTTAATGAAATTTCTGGTAAAGGATGAATTATTTCTTTTTTTGGTTGGTGAGGAGAAATATACAAAGATAAAGGTTAAACATATATAAGTTATACTGTTATCAAATATTTGGTTTTATCAGGAGTTATAGAAATTGAAACTTGCAAGGATACCTTAACTCACAAGGCCACAGGGGTGATTATTTGATTCTGTTATTTACATAGTGCTGAATATATGTTTTTTCAGATTTTGCACTATGCTCAAGTTGATTCTGTTCATTATTTGATTGTGTCTTTCTTGCTTTGTTGGTTCCTTCCTCATTTGGTAGATGAAGCTCATATCCAATGTTCGAAATCTATTTATCGTGGAGTACAAAGATTCTCAGGTCAAAAAAGTCATCCTAGCTTTAATCAGAACTTTCTTATTCTATGTTGTTTTTCATGTTTGTGTGTGTAGAAAATTTGTTTATAAATTTCATTGATTTATATATTGAAATTGGCAAAGCTGGTATCATTACTTCCAGAGTAGTTTTGTATGTATCATCATTGGCTATTGTGAAGGAGGGGATATGTAAGTTATAATTCGCATTGAATTCAAATATTCGAGGAAGTTACAACGTTTATTAATAGCATTCAAATATTCTTAATTAATTATTGTTTGTTCTTGCTCTAAACTTAGGTTGTTTGGACTCCAAGTTATATGTGTCCAGAGTATCAATGCTTTTGGCCATAACATTTGACAGGATGTTGTATCTATAAAATGGCTTCTTAAAAGCCAACTTTTAAAGCTTTTGTAAGTTATTATCCGAAGATTTGTATTCATCTTTGTAAATATTCACAAAACATTTTAATCATTACTAGGGATACAGTTATTGTTTAAAACTCTTCAGATTATGTTGTTAGAAACTCTGAATTATAATATTAGTTCGGAGAACATTTGCTTCTCATTGTATTTATGTTGGCTTACTGACTTATATTATTTCACATTTTTGAAGTTTAAAGCTAAACATTAAATCATTGTTGGTTGCATTAGATTTTCAATTCGTATATAAATTTAAAAAAATTAAAATAAATAAATAAATTTTTGACATCAATTATTAAAGAAACTAACATCAAAAGTAATATTATTATATCACATTTAATGTTAGTTATAGCACAAAATTACGTTAAAAAAATTGTTAATGTCAATTTTAAAAATTTTAACGTCGGTTGTAGAATTGGTGTTAAAAATCCCATTTTAACGTCAGTTGCAAAACTGTCGTTAAAAGTTAACTTTTAAAGTAAGATTTTAACTGAAGTTAAATGACAATTTTCCACTAGTAATAATCAGAAACTTGTATAATTGTTAATAGGATTTTTAAAGGAGATTTATTGATCTCGTGCAGAATAGAGTACTAATATTTCTTTAGAAAAATTAGTATTGATATACACTTTAAAGTCATTAATATAATATTATGCTAACATATTCCTCTTTGGTATAGGTAAGACAAGTCAAAACTCACTACAAAAGCGCCTTAGCAATAAAAATTAACGAAGAAATACATCCCTTGCAAATCCCAGTGAAATAATAACATATTAGAGAAGTGTCAAAATTGTGCAAAATCTAACATGAATCACCGTAAAGAAATCTTTTCCTTACTATTACCTCGCTAATATGATTTATATATTTAGCAAGGGACAATTTCCTTGATGGTCCTACGCTAAATTTTGCGAGGGACAAATTCTTGCAAAAATTCTTTGTTAATTGACTTAAAAAATTTATTTATGTTGACATGGAAATTATCCTCACAAATCTAGTGCTGACTTGTGGAGGAATATTTTTTTCGTAAATACCTCACTAGACCAGGGAAATTCAACTCATTCACTATTAGTTTTTGAAAAGTTAAATTAGATTTACATCATCATCAGGGATCAATTTACTCCAATAATACTACGAGAAAAGAGGGCTTTATCAAGCAAATGAGTACACTTTATTGAAAATAATATGCAATGCACCATTACTACCCAATAATGGGAAACTTTGAATATTCAAGTCAGTTTCAAAATAATTTCGCTCCCACATAATAAAACCATTTTCTATATTTAACCATCCTCTCTTCTACAACGTAATAATAAGATATACATAGCTAAGCCGAAGACACGTTTCTATTATGAGTCTGATGAACAAGTTTGTTAACAATTCGAGTAATATGCCCAATGTTTCATTGCCAGTTGTGCCTATTTTCCAGCAGCAGTACTCTTGGCTGCAAAATAAAACAATTAAGTAAAACAGTTATAATATACATTTGCAAAGGTAATGCAAGTTCAAGTCATAATCAGTTTGCCATTATTGTGTCTAGGTTTTTTCTTTTTTTTTTTATTTGGTAGTGATCCGTAGTTGGTAAATCATATCTTCGCTTATGATTGGGATAGAGATTTGATCTCCTTTTTGTATTATTTTCTTAATCCGAATAATTTTTGTGCGATCTTGATGTTTGTTTTAATTTATTTTAATGCTTATGATTTTTAAAAGTTTAGGAACTTGGTGTTCATTATTTGTATGCTGTTTGTGGATGCAATAATTGTTATGTGGCTGCGTGTATTAAATGTGTACCGAATAATTATCGCATTCTTTTCTTCCATATGTACCACCAAATAGTGCTATAAACCACGTCTTTGTGATCAAAATTCTTGGGCCAACCTACAGTAAATCTCCATTTAACACGAGTAGTCAATTGTTTTCTTTAAATTTGAATCAGAGGTGCTATAAAACACTATCCGCGTATTGTGCTAAATTCTCATCCAACTTACACCTCCAGATTATCATTCATATTCTAGCTACTACTCCTCCAATGGATTCAGCAATTGTGCAACAAGAAAATGAGAAACAAAACCTAATTCTCTCCCTTCCAATAGAGAAAAGTTGGTCAGTTGCCTGTGTCTATCTTTTTCAAGATTTTTGGTGCCCATCAACTCATATTCAAGGGGTAATCAATTTCCAAAATCACTTTCAAGCTAAAGACAGTGATGTTATTGTTGCTAGCGTGCCAAAATCAGGCACTACTTGGTTGAAAGCCCTTACTTTTTCCATTGTCAATCACAAACGTTTCTCCTCGTTAGAAAATCATCCTTTACTCACTTCAAATCCACATGAACTTGTTCCTTTCCTTGAATTTGTCTTTCGTAATGATATTCCTGACCCAATGCCTAACCTATCCAGCGTTATTGAGTCAAGAGTTTTTGGTACTCACATTCCATTCGCTTCCTTATCCAAGTCAATCAAGGAGAGTAATTGTAAAATAATTTATATTTGCAGGAACCCATTTGACACTTTTATTTCTGCTTGGATTTTCTTCAATAAAATAAGGGTAGAGTCCTTACCCGCATTAACAATAGACGAAGCATTTGAAATGTATTGCAAAGGTTTAACTGGGTTTGGTCCATGGTGGAATAATATATTAGGTTACTGGAAAGAGAGCTTAGCTAGACCTAATAAAGTTCTATTCCTTAAGTATGAAGACCTTAAAGAAGATGTCAATTTTCATGTGAAAAGAATTGCGGAATTTTTGGGTTGTCCTTTCACTGAGGAAGAAGAAACAAATGGAGTGATTGAAGGCATAATCAAGCCATGTAGGTTTGAGATGATGAAGGATTTGGAAATTAATAAATCTGGAATTGTAGACAGGAAAATTGAGAAAAAATACTTATTTCGGAAGGCTGAAATAGGGGATTGGGGAAATTACTTTACATCTTCTATGATAGAAAAATTATCTAAAATCATTGATGAAAAATTCATTGGATCAGGTCTTTCATTTAAAATGTATTCTTAAAGTAGTAGCTGTTGGTTGTCTTACCAAGAGGGTGTCATTCAGACACCTTTTTATGGTTTTATAATGTACTTCATGAATAATCATATATATCTAATATTACCGCCTTTTGTTTCAATATCCATAGATTATTCTATTATTAAAACTAACGTCAAAGCTACCTTGAGTGATCCATATCCGAAAGTGTAAATAAATTGTTAAAATTGTAATTTCGTGTATAGGATCGCGATATTGGATCACATGTTCCTCTTTTTAAATTCTTTAAAAAATTTAAATTCTTTTATTGCAAGATTTTATATGGCATAAATTAATACAGAAGAAACATACGAATTAACACTATCTTGATGAATTCTAATTTTTATCCATGAACACTATCTTTATTTACAAAGTTTCCTCATACCGTAATTTTTACACGTGTTTTCTTCTCACACAGCACTTCACATTTGCTTGGTGCAATAATAATGATAATCTTTCTATATCTAATATCTAAAACATCTAACGCAGTATAAGTAAGTGATTTTAACCAGCGTAGAAACAAGTTAGTTACACGTAGGGGTGGGTATACGGGTGAAAGTCCATGGGTCAATTCGTGGACCTCGCGACCCGCGTGGGTTTAGACCACCTTTTTCAAAAAAATTTAGTGGTATAGTCCACAAAAGCCCACTCCGCGCAATCCGCGGGTTTTGCGGGTCAAACCCACGGGGTCCGCGGGGCGACCCGCAAGTCCGCACTATTTAAAGGATTTCAAATTGAAACCCTAATTTCACTTCCTGCCTCCGCCAATCCACATTATTTAAAGGGTTTAAAATTGAAACCCTAATTTTACTTCCCGCCTCTCAATTTTTTCACACGTCTCACCCTCCCAATCTCCTTGCTGACTCATTCTCCCCTCGATCTTTTCGCACCCTCTCAGTCTCTTTGCCTGCATCAATTCTGCTTCTACTTCCACTGCCTTGTTTTAAGTGAGTTTTATTTTAAGCTTTTAAATATGGACTCTTCTAAAGTTATTGTTGACAAGAATGAGAATGAAAATGTTATGCATGAGGATCGAAATGTTATTGATGAAGAGGAACCCAATGATTTTAAAATGCCAAGTAAGAGATCTAGGAATTATTCATCAAATGGTGACGGGAAAGTGGGATGTAAATACAAATATTGTTTGAGAGATTATGTGGTGGTGACAACAAGAATGGGACTTCAACCTTAAAACGTCATATGGGAAAATGTGAGGTATATTTCAAGACACATTCTAATCATAGTGGCAAATTAAGAACCAAAAAACTTGATCAAAATGTGGTATGTGAGATGATATCTATGATTCTTATTGAACATGATCTTCCATTCTCTTTTGTTGAATATAGGAGGTTTAAAGAATTATTACAATATTTGCATCCTGATGTTAAGGTACCCTCTAGGCATGTTGCTACTATTAATGTGAATAATTTGTATGATTCTGAAAAGAAAAAACTGAAATACATGTTGTCAAGAGTGCCTAGTTGGATAAGTTTGACATCTGATATGTGGACATCTTGTACTTCTGAGGTTTATATTTCATTAACTGCACATTATATTGATGCAAATTGGAAGTTGAATAGTCAAATGCTTAATTTTTCTCATTTTCCTCCACCACATTCGGGACGTGAGATGGCCAAAGTTATATATGGTTTTATGGAAGAATGGGGGATTGAGCGAAAAAAAATTTCATTAACTTTGGATAATGTTTCTTCTAACGATAAAATGCAAGACTATTTGAAGGAAAGACTTCTGTTGCATAATAATGGTTTAGTAGGTGGTGGAGAATTTTTTCATATTCGATATTGTGCTCATATTTTGAACCTTATTGTTCAAGAGGGGTTGAAAGTTGTAGGTCCTGCTATAAACAAAATTAGAGAAAGCATCAAGTATGTTAAAGGGTCAGAGGGTAGAATGAGAGCGTTTAAAGCTTGTGTTGCTAAAGTTGGTGGCATTCATACAAAAATAGATTTGCGCTTAGATGTCATTACTAGGTGGAATTCTACTTTTCTGATACTTGAGAGTGCCCTTGTATATCGGCGTGTTTTTTGTAGTCTTTCATTTGAAGATAGGAGCTACTCATGTTGTCCTACTAATGAAGAATGGGAGAGGACAAAAAATGTGTGAATTTTTGTGTCCGTTTTTTCAAATCACAGAGTTGATATCTAGTTCCTCTTATCCGACATCTAATTTATATTTCATGCAAGTGTGGAAAATTGAATGTTTGCTGCTTCAAAACTTGAGTAATGAAGATGAGTTGATTAGGACCATGACAATTAAAATGAAAGCAAAGTTTGATAAATATTTGAGTGATTATAATAATGTGCTTTCCTTTGGGTGCATTCTAGATCCGCGTTTTAAAATCAAGCTTTTGAAGTATTGTTATTCAAAACTTGGTCTTGATCCAATATCTTGTCAAGAAAAGTTGAAAATTGTGGAGCACAAGTTGTATACTTTATATAATGAGTATGTTCAAATGTACTCCAAAGAAACAATAAGCAATGTTGGTTTAAATCAAAGTTCATCACAAGAGTTTGTTGTTACTACTAGTGTTGGTCAAGGAAACCCACCAATTTCACAAGTTGATGTTATGGATGTAAGTTAAGGTTTCACTTTTTTTTAATTATTTAATATCAATCATTTATTCTTATTTTTTGTTCTCATGAAATTAATGTAGGAATTTATACAATTTGAAGATGAAGATGTCTCACAAGTGGGTAAATCTCAATTGGATACATATTTGGAAGAGGCAAATCTTCCAAATAAATATCATCCCAATCTTGATGTTTTGCAATATTGGAAGGACAACCAAGCTAGGTTTCCGGATCTTTTACTGTTGGCTTCCGATATTTTAAGCATATAAATTACAATTGTGGCTTCCGAATCGGCATTTAGTATTGGTTCACGGGTACTTAACAAATATCATACTAAGCTTCTTCCTGATAATGTGTAAGCCTTTATATGTACTAAAAATTGGTTGCTAGGATTTGATGTGCAAGGTATATCAATAAATTATATCATTAAATTTTGTTTTAATTACTTAACTACTTGACTTGATTCTAATATTTGTTGTTGTTTTTAGGAAAGGAAGACAAAGATGTGGTGATGGAAAATGATCAAGCTTCAGAATGATTTGTTGTTGGAGATAATTAAAAGTTTATATTGTTGACTTATTTAGAATTTAAATTTGTTATTGGAGATAATAGAAGACTTATGTTGTTGACTTGTTTTATTAAGAATTTAAGAGCTAAAATATAACAATTTTTTAGCAATTTTTTTAAATTCCAAATTTAGCATTTTTTTTTAATTTTTTAACTAGGTCGGACCATCAAGTTAAGTTCGTTTACCATTGCGGGGCGGGGTAGGACGGACCAAACTCTTCGCAGGCTTACACGGGCGGGCCTTTTGCGGAACAGGTTGACCCGCTTACCCACCCCTAGTTACACGTCAAGTGAAGTTTATCATATGTAGACAAAGTCATATACAAACGAAAGAACATGTATAGATTAACTTTTTTTAGATATGTTATTTTTATAAATTAATGGTGTTATTTTTTTAAAGAGAAATGTTAAAATAATTTATGTAATTTACTTATTTCTATCTCTCTTTGATGAGCATACGATGTTGACTTGAAAGGGCTTTCTCAGTCCTCTGCCTCCACTCCCTTTATATATGATGAAAATTTTATAGATAAAATAAATGAAAAAATCAAATAAGAAAAATAGAAGATTTAGATAATATTTATTAATATTTTAAAGTGACGTATTTTATCTATAATATATATAATTAATTTTCTGTGTAAATTTAATAAATATTTTTTAATCCCTTTAACCATGTTCTTCATCGGTTCCTATATACATAAGAAATACAAAATAATAGTTAAATTATAATATAGATTAAATTTTATTTTAACTATTATACTGTAGATTAAAATTTTCTAACTCGAAAAGTGATATTCTCACTATCTCTTTCAGAGATTTTCAACATTTCCTCCCCTCTCCATGCAGTTGTAGTTCACAACCATTCTCCATAATTAGGAAGAAATTTATTCCTCAATAATCTCAAATTACACACACATCCAAATCGAAATAATTTATTTTAAATTAAAATTTACTTTATATATTTACAAATATTGTACAAATATTGTTTATGATATTTAATATATAATTAAATTTTTTTAAAAAAATTATCCGATGTAATATACAAACCAAAATATTAGTTAATATTAAAAGTAACATATTAATAAAGAAAAAAATACATGTTAAATTTAATATGAAAACAAAACAACATTTTGTTGTTGATAAAAAATAATATAGAAGTAAATTAAAAGAAAAATATGATATGAAAAATAGGATTCATCTTTTTCTAGTTAAAATTATATTATTCACTAAAAGTAAAATTTTTCATTTTCAACAAATTCATGTATTTTTTTTTTCATATATATAGATTAACTGTACCCTCGTGATAAACTACTTTTTTTATTTTATTGTCCGACAATCATACATGGCAAACGTTAAAGTTCAACTCCTCGTTTTTTATTTTAATTTATCTATTTGTCTCTAGCTTCTTGTTTCTGTTTTTATCTTCTTTTATTTGTCAATTAGCTTTCTTGTTTTTTCTTTTTATTACATCTGTAGCTTTTTTCATTATATGCAGTAGTGGAGTTTCAACGAGACTAAACACATATGCTTCGTGTCTACGCTTTTGATTGTTTTATTTATTCTCAGATCTCATCAAATTCTATTAAAGATAGATAAAGTTCCACAAATTTTGAAAAAATAAATCTCTAGCAACTTCAATTTGTATTTTGAATCCAAAATAATTGCAATTCCCGTAATTTCATGAATGACAACTAATATTTATTAAATTTCATAATTATTTTTTAATTATATTTCTAATACCCATTATTGTATAAGTCTGCCTTTTACGTATCAAAGTGCTATAATTATTACATAGACTACAATTTCTGATGAAATCGTCAATAATTAATATTGCAATATATAAACATATGCGATAGAGAGCATTGTCAATAATTAATTATTGAGAATTAATATTGTCAATATTTAATATTGCGATATATATATAAAGTATACACCAATCTTTAGTGTAGTTTGTCCCCGAAAGAAGTCGAGGCATATTGTTAAACTATAATTAATGTTTAATATGAGAAATATTTGGTGATCAACATACAAATTAACTATCTTATAAAATGTAAAGAAATAAGAATAAAAAGAAAAAATTAATAAAAGAAATACATATACTATATAAGTTCTGTGAATTATTTAACTGGTTGGCTCATATCAGATTTTGTTACCAACATTTCTTGTATAATATTAATAGAATATGAGATGAAATATGAATATATGGTAAAAGATTTTTTTGAATAACAATTAAAAAAAAAATCCATGAGATCTTAATGTGCACACATACATGTCTATAGATCCCCAACCATTGGTATCAAAATGGAGAATTGATGGATTGACTTGGCAAGTATCCAATAACCATAGAAGAGGGATTAAAGACAAAGGGATCAACTTATGTATGTCTTTTAGAAATTCAATATAGAATTAACATAACTTTTGTTTTTCACTTCTAGCGTTTCATCAATGTTTGGCAAAGGTGCTATATACCGAGGCTTGATGCATACACTATATTATGTAAAGCTCACATTTGATCACATTTAGCCTGAAAGATGACAGAAATAGAAAATAAATAAAGATAAATTCCAGTTTTTCACACTCTAATTTATTTTAAATATATTTTATTTCTTTTTATTTTTTATTCCATTCTTCTCTAAAGAGAGAGAGAAGATAGAGTTCTTATTTTGATCTATTAATTATCTGGTCAATATAAATGCATAGAAACCTGAGAGCCATAATCCTTCTTAATTAAACAAAGATGAAGGGGTGGAAATGATAAAGCTGAGAAACTGATTACCGATTAAAGCGATGAAAAATGCATAGAGACAACTTATAGATTCAGTACAAGATAGTGATATATATGACTCATTAATTTAATTGATGCATTATTTATCAGCAAATAAATTCACACCTTTATATAAAAAAATTTGAATGTTATTGAGTTTATTTCCTGTGACAGTCACCTGTCATTTTCTTTACTACTTTCTAAAGATTTTCCATAAAAAGATCTGTTAGGTGTATCTATAAATATCAATAGTGATACTAATGAAACTGACCCGTCAATTTTTAAAGGCAACATGTGATGTAATTATAGGGATCCTCAACAAAGCGTTGAAAGTTAATTTGTCTGCAGAGAACAAAAAAATGAAATTAACTTCACTGATGTAAGTCAAATAAACTAAACACACTTAAGATCTAAACACATGTTTCACCAAACACAAAATTCACAAATGTAAGTAAAAGCAAAATCTTGAATTGCAGGGCCTAATCAACCTTTAAGTCTTCTCTAGCTAATTTCAACGTTAGCTCCCTGATCAGCTTCTTTTTGATATTTAAGTTTTATAGTTGGGTAAATTTTTCTATAAGTATTTTTAGTTAATTTTAATTTTTTATAAGTTAAAATAAACTTATATATAAGTTATCAATTAATTATAAAATAGATGAATTAAAGTTTCAGCTCTTATTTAATAGAGGTAGTCACGTATTTCATATTAGATTATGCCACCAATATGATTTTTTTTTTAAACAAGAATGATTTGTAAAGAAAAAAAATAAAATGTTCTCCTTTATTTGTTAGTAGCTTTAATAATTACTTGAAATAATAATCATAATTAAAATAATAATAATAATAATATAATAATAATAATAACATTTGAAGTAAAATAAAATTAATTATTTTGAATTGAAGGCAAGTTTAAAAGAAGGCTTAAATATATATTATTACTCCTTTTATATATATAATGATTTTAGTTTTTATTCTCTTAAAAATATATTTTTTATTCTCCTTTTATATATATAATGATTTTAGTTCCTATATATAGTTTAGTGATAATGTAACATTTATCTAGACACCTTACATCAACAATTACTCTAAGATATACTGTATTGATGATAGTACCTTATCAGTGAAACGATAATAGAAACCAATATCAAAATCTTTAAAAGATATTTGCTATCATAGTTAATTAAAAAGATTATAAATTAAAACTAAAACCAAAATTCTTATTAATTAAAACTCAACGTACATAGCATAAAGAAAAAGTTAGATTTCATCTTAAAACCAATTTACATGTGAAGATGTCTAATAAATATATATGTTATACCTAAAAAAATTGTAACAAGGAATGTAGTAATTTTAATACAACTTTATTACGCTAACAATTGTAATACGCAGCCAACCAGTCAACCCACTCATAAAATATCTACGTATTTCTCTTTCTTCACACTTTATATGTATATGTATTTCTCTCTCTTCATATTTTATAACTATTTGTCTGGTTGTCTATGTATTGCATTTATCTACCAAATATTTTTCCTTTTAATACCCTTGCTGCCCACTAGATATATAACCACTAGATATATAAGCCATACTCAGAAAAATAAAATAGATAATGTAGAACTTTTTAGCACCCTCATTTCACATGTTGGACCAGATGAACAAATGTGATTTGATTCTGATATTATGTTAGATTTTTTTTTAATTAAAATCAATTGATTTTAATTAAAGTTGCACAATATATATATATAACAAAACAACAGCTAGCTAATAAAAGAAAATATACAAGATTGATCTAATGGACATAATTGTAGTAACAAATTTCCTTGAATAAGCTATCACTGTAACTATGTTATCAAAATATGATTGTAACATATTGCATATTTGCAGGAATGAAATCTCCTATAATTATGCTAACACCCATCCTCAAACTTTAGTTGGTATAGTGAATATCAACTCAAGTTTGCTTAACAGATCATTGAAGCAAGTGTGAGGATATCTTTTGATAAAAATATCAACAATTTAGTTAACTGATGAAACAGGGATCAACTATAAGTTGCTTTTAGTAACATGGTAGCATGCAATATGATAATTAATTTCAATAAACTTTGTGCACTCATGAAAAACATTATTATGAGAAATTTATCTGACACTTCTATCATCACAGTGAAGCATAGTAGGGAAAGAAAGTGTAACATCAATATCAGTTTATACCATTGTAACTAGAGTAGTTCAAAGATAGCATCGGCCAGACCATGATATTCAAATTTTATATTAGAACGAGCAAAAACCGCTTGCTATGCACCAAGCAATAAGACAGCTCCTTAAGAGAACACTATAACATACTGTGAAGTAGCAAATCTTCTTTAATAAAGTTATCACTATAATTATGTTATCATAATATGATTGCACCCGATTACATATTTGTAATCATGCTAACAAAAGATATGGCTTACCAGCTACTACTGATGTAGCAAATGACGGATTTATTTGATTGACGAATTTCCTATTTTTTTTATTTATTAATTTTAGTGTTTCTATAATTTATTTATTTTAGTGTTTGTATTAGATTATATTTATGTTGATGGATGAAGCTCATTATTAGATTATATTTATGTTGATGGATGAAGCTCATTATTAGATTATATTTATGTTGATGGATGAAGCTCATTATTAGATTATATTTACGTTGATGGATGAAGCTCATTAAAAAAGAAATAAAAATGAATGGAATGGGATCCATTGATGACAATGAAGTTGAAATAGTTTATTACATATCAGTTTTTTTTTTCTTACCGTATTATATTTGTCTCGGGTATTGATCTGCTTCTTTAATCACTTACCACACTTTTTCTTTTTATCAGAAAAAGAGATTTGCATTGACGAAAATATAAATAATACATAACACTTTTACCTACACGAAATGTGTTTGGTTATGTTATATTTGAGGAGTATTCTATCAAATTAATATTATATAACCAAACAGTACACCTCTATTCCTACCCTTATACAAAATTATGTGGAGTATTCTCTCAAATTAATAATATATAACCAAACAGTACACCTCTATTCCTACCCTTATACAAAATTATGTGGAACATGTAACCTAATTTAGTTGAAATACTAATCCAAATGTCTTGTTGTGTGGCTCTTTAGCTAGAGTTCACTTACCACACTATGCCTGCTTCGCACCTCATTCTCTTTTGTCGCACATATTGTAGCCTATGATTAGTTTCTTAATGCTTCACAAGTATCAAAATGCCATACTTGTTGTATAGGCTAGAATTTCTGACAAAATTGTGAGTAATTAATATTGCAATTAATATATAAACATATGCCATAGTGAAAATTGAGAACTTTTGCGGCCTACGACGAACTATTCCAAACTATATACCAATCCTTAGTGTAGTTTTTGCCCAAAAGAAATCAAGGCATGTTGCTAATTAAAGTACATCTAAAGTCCAATATTGATATATATATATATATATATATATATATATATATATATATATATATATATATATATATATATATATATAATAAGGGATAGAATGAGTTTACTTATTTATAAGCACATAAATACCTTAACCAATATTTGGTATGAGAATCGATGGAGTGACTTGTGAATCAGCTTAGGCGAGTATCCAATATCCATAGAAGAGGGGTGAAAGAACAAAGGGACAAACTTATGTGTGTCTTTTGCAAATTTAATACAGAATCAGCGTAACTTCTGTTTTTTTCTTCAAATGTTTAATCGGTATTTGGCAAAGGTGCTACTTGTGGCTTGTTGCATAAACTTGGTGCATACACTTCATTATGTAAAGCTTGCATTTGGTCAAATTTAGGGATAATAAACAAGAGAGAGTGGATAGAGTTCTGTAAAACGTATTTTGATCTGTGTTAGTTATTTGGTGAATATGGATGTATAGAAACCAAGTATGCTATAATCCTTCTAAACTAAAAATAACAGATGAAATGGTGGAAATGATAAAGCAGCGAAATTGATTATGGATTGAGACATTGACATATCTGATTCATTAATTTAATTAATGGATGCATTATTTATCAGTAAATAAATTCACATCTTTATATAAAACAAATGAACATTATTGACTTTATTTCCCGTGCGATGTCAATGTCATCTGGCATTTTCTTTACAACTTTCTAAAATGATTTTTAAGATACGTTAGGTATATCTATTAATTGTAGTACGTACTATTGAAACTTGTCCGTCAAATTTTAAAGGCAAAATGTGTTGTAATTATAAGGATCGTAAACAAAGTGTTAAAAATAATTTGTGTACAGAGAAAAAAAAAAGAAGAAAGAAACGTGACTGATGTAAGTACGTTAAACAAATTAAACACAGTTAAGATCTAAACACATGCTTAACCAAATTCTAAGTTCAATGAGGTACGATAATAATGGCAAAGAAGGTGAGAAATGAAACAAGTTTATAGTTGGGTAAAATTTTCTATAAGTATTTTTAATTAATTTCAATTTTTTTATAATTTAAAATAAACCTATATATAGGTTAAAATTTAATTAAAAAATTAATATAAGACAATTTTTATAAGTTAATTATACATAAATTTATTTCAATTTAATGAAAAAATTGAATTTATTCTTTCCTATTATTTCCCTTTTATGTAAAAGCTTCTGGTAAAGTTTATTCAATCAGAATGTGTCTAGAAATTAAGAAGTCATTGTGCATTTTGTGCTTGGTTGTGCTTCACAGAAATTGACAATTTCCAGACAAGAATTGCGTGTTAGGTATTCGGTCGATAAAAAAATGTATCCTTGAATAGGGGTTACGACTCCATTTTCTTTCTTTTCTTTTTTCTATTATTCCAACATGTAATTTTTCTTCTTGTTTTCCTCCTTGATTTTTTCATTCTACGGATAGTTATTTTCTTTTATTGTGTGTTCACAACAATAATATTATAACGTGCCATACAATTATTCAATTCTTTTCTCCAACTTAAACCACACTGGTTGATTCTATAAAAGCAATCCTTCGGAGAGCGAAATTCTCATCTAATCAGGACTGCTAAACATTATATTGCTCATATTCTAACCACTCCAATGTCTTCAAATGGCCATGATCAATTTGCCAATGCAGAAGGCACGTTAATTTTGTCCCTTCCAAGAGAGAGGGGTTTAACATCCTCCTATCTCTATCTGTTTCAAGAATTTTGGTGTCCTGGTGTTGCTCTTCAAGGTGTAAACAATTTTCAAAAATACTTTGAAGCAAAAGATAATGATGTTTTTATTGCTAGCTTTCCAAAATCAGGCACTACCTGGTTGATAGCCCTTACTTTTTCAATTCTCAAACGCCACCACTTCTCTTCCTTAGAAAGCCATCCATTACTTAATTACAATCCTCATGAACTTGTGCGTTCCATTGAATTTAAGATCTTTGGTGAAGATATCCACAGCCCAGTTCTAAACCTATCCAACATGAATGAGCCAAGACTTTTTAGTACTCACATTCCATTTAGTTCATTACACAAGTCAATCAAAGAGTCTAAATGCAAAATAATTTATATTTCTAGAAACCCATTTGACACTTTTATTTCAGCATGGACTTATTTTAATAACATTAAGTCCATGTCGTCTTCACCCACATTTACACTAGAGGAAGCTTTTGAAATGTATTGCAATGGGATAATGTCGTTTGGTCCATGGTGGAGTCATATGTTAGGTTATTGGAAGGAGAGTCTGGCTAAACCTAACAAAGTTCTCTTCTTAAAGTACGAGGATCTTAAAGAGGATGCCAATTTTTATGTTAAAAAGATTGGAGAATTTTTGGATTATCCTTTCACTATGGAAGAAGAAAGCAATGGAGTAATTGAAAGCATAATTAAGCTATGCAGTTTTGAGAAGATGAAAGATTTGGAAGTGAATACAACCGGAAAAGTCGATAAAATTGTTGAGAATAAGTTCTTTTTTCGGAAGGCCAAAATTGGAGATTGGGTAAATTATTTTACCCCTTCGATGAGAGAAAAATTATCCAAAATCATTGAAGAAAAATTAAGTGGATCTGGTTTATCATTTAAAATGCATTCTTATAACTGGACACTCTAATACCAAGGCAATGAAGCTGTATTTTGATACAAATGTTATTTTGACTTTTACCTTTGCTAAATTAAGGTGTGTATCTTTGTTGTTACCATCCAAAATCACTTGCATGGAAAATGTGTGTTTGAAAGTTTAAAGCGAATTGAAGGTTTTTTAAATTCCTCTGAGTCTATTGATTTACATGATTTATGTTTGTGATTTAAGCAAAAATCAAAATATTTATTAAGCTAAGTACAAGGGCAATATGTATATCAACATAAAATATTAAGGCATCAAATTTTGGAGTCTTTTTATTTATTTATTATTCAACATATTAACTATCTCTATCCAAACTTAGAGCATTTTTACATTATATTTTATATTAGACTCCAACACAGATGAATGCTAAGAATTTTAAAGGGATAAACAACCAATTGGATTGATAAGGTGCTAATTCCATCTGCTTTAAATGGGGCCTCTAATATCAGCTATTTCACGTTATTTATACCAAGTTGATGTTAACCGTGAGATAATGAAATTTTTTAAATTTATTATTCAGTTTAACATCGTCAAATTTTTAAGCTAATGTTAAATGTTATTTTTAAAATCATTTTATTTATATTTTTATTAAAAAAATATATTTCACATCAATCAATTAATGGTCAATATTAAATATCCACTCTAATTTAATGTGCTTCATATGGCGGAGATCAAACGGCCTTCTTTGCTCCACATGCTTTTCTTTGTTGTGCACTCTCTTGATGCTTATCATCCCTTGGAGATTTATCCTCACTGTTGTTCTGATATACCATTAAGGTCACCACATCCGATATATTGTCTGCATTGGCGTACGTTAGTCTCCAGGTTCATCCTTTAAAAACTATTATTAATTTCAAATCCTAAGTAACAAAGGACTATGGTAGTGTACCGGAACGAATTTCAAAGCTTTACAATTTCATGCAGTTTAGGGTGAGGTTACCTTCTATCAAATGTAATGGGAGTGTCTTTTTTATCTCTCTTTTTGTGGGTGAGGCTATAAGATATTTATTATAAAAATCAATAAAATGTATCATGTAAGTTTGATTGAATGAATATATAAAACTCCCTACCATCACAAATCATAAAAATTAATAAAAAATATGCATACATGTTATAGTTCACAGTATATATAGTTTGCTTAAATCAAACTAATTGTAAAACTCAAACAAATAAATAAAAAAATCAATTGGACCCGACAAAAGATACCTTCCACGTATGGGATGAAATAAATAAAACAATTGAAAGGGTGGACAGAAAACATACATAGAAGAAAGTCAGTTGAAACTCCACTACTGCATATAATGAGGAAAATATTAAAAAAAAAATTTAAAAAAAAACAGAAAGAAGAAGCTACTGAATAATATAGATAAAAATAAAAGAGAAGTTAAACGTTTGCCATGTATGATTGTCGGACAATAAAATACAAAAGGTACTTTATCATGAAAGTAATATATATATATATATATATATATATATGGAGAGTAGTTTGAGGTTATTGAGAAATATATTTTCTTTCTTAGAGGAGAGGAGAGGCTGAAAATCTCTAAATGAGAAAGTGAGAATATTACTTTTCAGTATATAATTTATATTTTGAGTTTTATTTTGTATATCTTTTCTATATACTGGAGCATATCAAGAATACGACTGGAGGAGGGCTAAAAATAGTTTTTAGTATAAATATTAATTTTATAAACACATATTTACTAATTTTATATATTAAAATAAAATTTTTCACCTAAAATATTAATAAATATCCTATTTTTTAATTTATTTTTCTATTATTTTTTTCAAGTTTTTTCTCTCGTGTAGAAAGGGTGTGGAAAGGGAAGAAGGGTGACCCTCTCCCTCCGTTCGTCCCTGTCTATAAGACAGAAACATTAAGTCTACACATCATATGTTTTTTAAATAGAGATAAAATTGTATTTTTCATTTGAATTATATTAAAATATTTTTTAAAAAAGAACATTATTGAAAATACAATACGAAAAATATTAAAAATTACCAAATAATATAGAATTTTATTTTCTTTCTTCGACCCCACGCAGCCATGAGCATCAACCCGTTGGCTACAGCCAAGGGTGGTTCCTGTAAAATAAATATTTTACAGAAATAATAGTTTATCATGCATGTACGCTCATATCAATATTTCTTTCTTTAAACCTTATTTAGACCACAGTTTTGAAAACTTTTGACACAATTGGTAGGTTTTACAGGAAAAGCAATCAAATAAATCACATAAGCATGTTCAAAAAACAGTAAAAAATAAGTAAATCTTGTCAAAAAGCAATAAAAAACCGATTTCGGACTGGATTGTTAAAATTTATTACTTTAAGAAATTGAACAATAAACTTGTCATTTTAATTTTAGATGCATTTGTGAATATATAACCGAAGTGAACAATTGAAAATAAAAAAGTAGAATAATATATATATATATATATATATATATATATAAGGACAAAACTCATAATAAAGAAATGGATTAAGTGACTTTGGAGGACTTGATGACTTTTATTATTCTATTTTGTTTTATATTATTGAATTAATAATAAATAAAAAATATTTTAAAAAAATGATAAAATAAGAAAATATAGCTGGGTTAACGGAGCAGTGATGTGCCTCTTGAGTTACTAATCTAAATGGAAAAGAAAATCAATGTATCATGTTATAATCCGGTAACAATAAAAGTAAAATTTATTGCGTTTTTTCTCCATCTAAATTTTACGTGACTAAATATTTGTGGGAATTTAATAGTGGTTCTACGTCCGCAGACATGATAAATTCAATAAAACCAACAAATAATTTTAAAAGAAATCGTTCAAACATACAGAATTGATTGAGAAAATGAGAGTAACCTCACTTAATCACGTCATTAAGAGATGTGGAATGAGATGTGTAGCCAAAATATAATTCTACAAAAACAAGTTCATGTCAAAACCATCTAATTTGGTCAAATTTTATTCATCAAGAACTTTTATTAATTGAAATTAAAAATTTAACACACATGTCATGATTAAGCATGTAATTCGGGAGATAACGACTTTGCCATGGTGGCCATAAAATCTTGACATTTATAAAATTCATCTAACAGGGAAAGGAGAAAATCACAACACAACTTGTAGCCAACACCTGCATGCAGGATACTTATTTAGAAACTTAATCTCTAATGATCACTAAATGGTGATCACCATAAACCTAGCAATACTAATTAGAATACACTTCAAATGATAAACCTGATCCACTTAACTTCTCTTGCATAATTTGTGATAACTTTTCAGCCATTGCAGAAGAAAGGAAATTTACCCAATCTCCTGTTTCAGCCTTCCGGAATAAGTATTTTCGTTCGAAGTTCCTTCCAAATGTTCCAGATTTATTTGTCTCCAATTCCTTCATCACCTCAAAGCTACAAAGTTTAACTATGCTCTCAACCACACCATTAATTTCTTCCTCCTGTGTGAAAGGACATCCTAAGAACTTTGCTATCTTTTTTACATTAAAATTAACATCTTTCTTAAGGTCCTCATACTTCAAGAACAAAACCTTACTAGGGCTGGCTATACTCTCCTTCCAATAACCCAACATTTGGTTCCAAGTTGGACCAAACCCTATTATCCCCTTACAATACATATCAAAAGCTTCTTCTAGTGTGAATTCAGGTAGGTTTTCTGGCTTAATCTTGTTGAGGAAAATCCAAGTAGATACAAAAGTATCAAGTGGGTTCCTACATATATAAATTATCCTACAATTGGACTCTTTGATTGACATGGCCAATGAATGAAATGGAATGTGCGTACCAAAAAGTCTTGGCTCACTCATCTTGGATAGGTTTGGAAGTTGGTCAGGGGCATTACCATAAACAGTGTATTCTAAGAAAGGAACAAGTTCATGGGGATTAGAAGTAAGTAAAGGGTGTGATATTAGGGTGGTGAAACGATGACGGTTGACAATAGCAAAGGTAAGAGCTTTCAACCAAGTGGTGCCTGATTTTGGAATGGTAGCAACAATAACATCACTATCTTTAGCTTGGAAGTGCTTTTGAAAAGTGATTATTGCTTGGATTTCCATTGGCTGGCACCAAAATCCTTGAAATAGGTAGATATAACGTGTTCTCCAACCTTTCTCTTTTGGAAGAGAAAGAATCAACTCCTTACATTCTTGGCTCAATTTGTTTAGTTCCTCTTCTTCTTTCGTTATTTCCTCTCCTTTCTGGAAATCATTTTCTACCGTGAAATGTGTGACATCTTTTGAAGCCATTAAAGTGGTAATGGTAGCTAGATTTACTTGCTTACCAGAATTTTGATCACAAGAATATGTTATTTATAGCACCATTTAGTGGTACAAGTGGAAGAAAAGAATGTGATAATAATTATTTATATACAATTATAAATAATTATGACATCGATCAAAATAATGGACACCATAATAACAATTATGACATCGATCATGACACCATACAAATAATGGACACTACGTTACAGTTCTCTCTTTTCTTTTCTGAGTAATGATGTTATTCCCAGATGAATAATTAATAATAATAATTTTAAAGAATTATCTTAAAATATGAAATTTTATTATTATTATTATTATTATTATTATTATTATTATTATTATTGTTGTTGTTGTTGGATAAAAGATTAGAGAAAAGTTTGTTTGCTCTGCAGTTTCATTGCTGAAGGAGAGGCAAACCACTCTGTGTTCTGCTGTCACTCTGCAATAAGGTGCTATTAGATGTGCATAAGTGTTCGTTCTGCATGTGTGTTTATTTGGTGGGCACGTGCTGTCGACCTGCATGTTTAGTGTGCACTGCTGTCCCACGGTTGCTTTATTTATTTTTTTCATGGACATAATTTATTCATTATTTTCTTAAAATCTAATCAATCATTTAATAGATATTTATTAGATCAAATCAATTTAGTATAACTTTTATATTTAATTTGTTTTTAAATTCATCACATTAAAATTTAATGGATAATAATTAGAAATAAAAATATATTCAACTGCCTATAAATATATTAGATTAAATTTACACAATACTGCATTAATATGCAATAATAATGTGGGTTGATTTGTCTGAGGTATTTTTTATCTCCGATGATTAAGGATATATCACACCTGCACTTTATTGTTTATGTATTATATATTTATTTTCTAAAATAAAAGAATTACATCGTTCTTGGTCTCACTTGTTTAGTATAAAGGTTAAATTTTCTGAGAAATTTTTAATAACAAAGACAAGAATAGACTTTTAAAAAAAATTTATCACCAATTGATGTAAGTATATATATATATATATATATATATATATATATATATATATATATATATATAGTCATACTTATTAATAAAAATTTAATATATTAATTAGCATGATTATTTATTAATTTATTAATATAAAAATAGAAATAAAAAATAATGAAAATTAATAAATTCTTAAATTTTTGTTCTTAAACTTAATTCATCCTCGGCAGATGAATGAATTAAATTTTTGTTCTTAAATTTTTGATAAATTAAAATAAATTATTTTAAAATAAAATTAATTCAATCCATATTATTATAGTACAATAATTGTTTATAAGATAATTATTGTTATTATTATTATTATCATTTTATATTGTTGACATAGTTATTGTTTAATATTGGTGAGAGTAACTACTACACTTGCTGTTGAAGAGTTGGAATAATAATGTCATTTGGATGCAAATTGGTGGACCAGGGCCAGTCTGGTTGGAACCTTTTTTATTGTTATTGTTATTTTTTGAGTTCTGTTCTTAAAGCACGACGATAGGATATCAAGAGGAAGACAATTTTCATGTGAAAAGTAATGGAGAGTTTTTACCCTTCCAACTGAGGAAGAAAGCAGTGGAATTCTATTTATGGGTAAAGGGACAGTTTTAGATAAATAATTTTTATGGAGTGTAGATTTTCTCAAAGGTAATGAAGACGTACAAATATATCTTTGAATTAGACCGATATTGTCCCTCAAATATAAAGAAAAAAAAAAAAGTTTGATTATAAGATCCTTCCATTAAATAAGGATAAAAGTCGGCTTTAATAATCTGATTAACGAAAGAACAGCCACTCAATGAATAAATTTAACCTAGGTATAAGATGTTAATCTTCCCCGAG
This sequence comes from Hylodesmum podocarpum, assembly GCA_026586105.1. Taxonomy (NCBI): domain Eukaryota; kingdom Viridiplantae; phylum Streptophyta; class Magnoliopsida; order Fabales; family Fabaceae; genus Hylodesmum; species Hylodesmum podocarpum. The sequence goes on from JALJEV010000469.1 coordinate 1,293,814, forward strand.
GGCTCTTGTATTCTTTTACTTTGTATTTGTATTATACTTCAACACATATGAAAGCAAAAAAAATCTAAAAGAATAAACAGAAAACTATGACATAGTACTACTGTCAGAAATTACATTGGTATTCTCCACCTCTATTTAAATTAAACTATTCTTTACTGTGTATTCACACTTAAAAAATTTCATCAATATTCAAATTCAAATATAAAAAGGACATATACAATAGATAGGCTTCTAGTGAATTTGGCATGTTCCCTTGTACAAAATTTTCTTAAAATATTCAAGTAGTTTATAGGGTAGAATTAATTACTAGGTTTTCCAACTAAAAATTGGATTAGGTATCAGACAAAAGGTAGTGCTTACCTTTAATCAAGGGATACTCGGATGTTTCCATCCCATCTCGTGAACTAATTAAATTTGGTTGTTGTCTATAATTTTTAATTAAATTTAACACAAAAAAGGAAAACAAATGTAAAAATTTAAAAATTTCAAGGAAAAGAATTTAGAGAGTATGAGAAATTAATAAGAATATAATGATATTTTCTCTGTTCAAACTCTGTACTTAAACCAAGTGTCTATGCTCATTAAAATATTACTTCATTTTGTCAAATCAAATTATTTATCAAGGAAATTCAAAGTAAAAACTTTGAGGCATTTTAACCTGAGAACTGCTGCATATACTATCCGAAACACCTTTGTACAAACATACACAAAATTTATTCATGATTTGGTTAAAGAATTTATTGAAAACTATGCGGTTGAGAAAGATAATCATTGCATATCAAGTAAAACTTAAAAAAATGAGTTATAATGAATATTTTGTAAAAGCATCCGTCATTATTTCTCTATAATTTTTCACTCAATTGCTTTTCTGGAAATTTCTACTAGAACAACCAAACTTAATTATCTAGAAAGTTCTTTAAATAATCTCCTGTAATGATGAAATTGTTGGAAGCTTTATGAGAAGCCTGTCAAGTCCAATAAATAGTTATAGATTTCAATTGTGTGTGATTAAACATGGAAGTAAATAAAGAGTGAGTGTAAAGTTGTTTGGGGTAATGGGCACAAATATATCATTATACTTAGTGTCGTGCATCAATAATATTTGGTCTTATTTTCGATGCATCCAGGTACGTTCAGAGACCATCAAAGCTTAAGCTAGTGGATTAGCGGAAGCTGAGGGTTGTATGAGGGAGATTCTGCATGTACAATAGTCTGGGATTGTGATAGTTGTTTAAGGACCAAGTTAAATTGGTTGAATACTGTTGCTAACTAATCACTACAGTGGATCTCCCATACTCAGCTAGCTCAATTAAGAGGCTCAACAATAACAACTATGATACCTAGAGTATTTTCGTTAAATACTACATGCTTGGGCAAGTTCTGTGTAGTATTATTGATGGTGCCAAAACAACTCCTCGGACTGATAAAGAATAGTTAAAGAAGTGGAAGATAAAAGCTGGAAAAGCTCTATATGTGTTGTCTATCTCTGTAGAGGATGAGTTCTTAAAGAGAATCAAGGACTTGGTAGTAACGAATAATGCTTAGGACACCGTGGCAAAACTCTTGAGGAAGACTGATGAGAGGCTATAGATGCTAGAAAATGAGCCTTGTCCCTTAGACCGTATTGTGACATGGCAGTAAGTCAATACTTTATTCAAGTTAAACTATTTGCAAAATTAATTAGATCCTCGAAATGCAAAATTTTCGAAACAAGAATGGGGAAAATAATAGTACATGGATTGAATCCAAAGTAAAATATATAGAATTATTACCACCAGCTTTACACTAGCTTTAATACAGTTAGAAAGTATATCGGCCAACCACGAAACTTTAGACAATCAAAATGTCTAAAGTTTCTATTAACGAGGATGATAAGGCTCTCCTCAGTAAAAAAGGGAGGTTTAAAGAAATCAAAGGCAATTGCAAGTACTAATAATGAAGTTGAAGGTGCAAAAATTGTTAGAAAAAAAAAATGTTATTAGTTAAGATTATAGATATTATCTGATTAGTTAAGATATAGAAAATATCACACAATGAGATATAATTAGAGGGAGAATATCTAATTAGACAAGATTCTATCTTTTCCTTATCTTCTCCTTATCTAGTCCTTAATTTGTAATATTATAAATATAGTATCTGTATACTACGAGAAATGAATGAATGAAATAGTGAATTATATTAGTTTTTCAAGTTGGTATCAAACATCCATGTTAGATTAAGATGATTAACGACTCTAAGTTTTGATTAATTACAAGACAGACGGAACCAAGCTCTCAAGACTTGCTAAGACGAAACCAGGACAGACGAAAGAAGACCCTTCAAAGACGAAGTTATGCGTCTGTCTCAAAGCCAAGTCATCAGACGAAACCTTCATACGGAACCTCAAGCTTACTCCTTCAGTCTGAAGATATATATCATCTGTCCAAGAAGTGAAGCAAATCGCTAAGATTTCAAATCTAAGGAAGTACTCATTAGAAGCATCCGAGATCAGTATAGGGATTCGTGCTTACACATGCAACTCAAAAAGGTCTTTACCTTTTGTCAAAGTCTTTGTACAAGTTAGAAAAGGTACTGCGCACACAATCTAAATCCGCTGCATCCGCTGCGCACTCCATCAATCAATCAAGTACAATCTGACACATTCTGGAAAGCTTTCAAGAAACTTTTCAACGGCATTCATATCAGTCTAACGGTCATTTGAAGAGGATGTCTATTTAAAGACTTCACTTCATCAGATTTCAGTTGGCGAAAACGCTTCTCTTATTCTATCTTCTGAGATTTCGCTCAAGACTTCTGAATACACTTAATTGTAAAACCCTCTCTGCATAGAGGAATTCTTCTATTTTAAAATATCATTTTAAAATCCACTTGTGTGGTGTTAGCCTGTGGAGGCTAGGTTCAAAGAATACCTTTGCTGTTTAGCCCGAGAAGGCTGTGTTCAAAAAATATCGGTGTATAGCCAGAAGTGGCTGGGTGCAAAGAATACTTGTAACCTTTTCACGGTTGGTAGTGAAAACTCAGTAGTTTCTGAGTAACTGGACGTAGTCTTGAAGAGACGAACCAGTATAAAAATATCCGTGTTATATATCAATATTGTTGAACTAACGGGGATAACTTAAAACATAACGTCTGTCCACTAAAATCAACTTTTGAAGTAAAACACTGTTTCGTCTGTACCCCTTTTTCAAAACCACAGACGAAAGGATTTAAATTTTAAATTAACGCAATTCAACCCCCCTTCTTGTGTTTTGTATTTTACAATCCCGATCTTGGGAGACTTTGCTTCCGTAACTTTTCCGAGCTGATGGTTCGATTTGGCGAGAAATGAATCCATGAAGGTCAGGTGGACCTATCTTTAGATGATTCCCTTTGTCGAAAGTATTCTGCTGCAGGGAGAGAGAAAGTACAGTGATCCTTTGTTTGAGGGGAGGATTGTTGGGATGCAATCAAAGTCACACATCAGAAGAACAATGTAAAACTTGAAGGAGAAAAAAAATTTTGTCAGTCAGAAAAGTCTACTACAGAGGATTGTTCCAGTAGTCAGAAGATTCTGTTGTTGCAAGAAGAGATTGCTCCAAGAAGAGTTTTCTAATTCGATGTAAAGAACAATTGTTGTAGAAGTGTAGTGTGTGCCAAACACTATTGAAGGGTTTGTAATTTTTACCAGAAAAGTTACACATTGAAGGGTTTGTAATTTTTTGCCAAAAAATTAAATGTTGAAGGGTTTGTAATTTTTGCCATAAAAATTACATCATATTGAAGGGTTTGTAATTTTTGTCATAAAAATTACATCATATTGAAGGGTTTGTAATTTTTTCCATAAAAATTACATCATATTGAAGGGTTTGTAATTTTTTCCATAAAAGTTACATCATATTGAAGGGTTTGTAATTTTTTCAGAAAAATTACACATTGAAAGGTTTGTAATTTTTGCCAGAAAAATTACATCATATTGAAGGGTTTGTAATTTTTTCCATAAAAATTACATCATATTGAAAGGTTTGTAATTTTTGCCATAAAAATTACTTCATATGGGTTTGTAATTTTTCCAGAAAAAATTACACATTGAAAGGTTTGTAATATTTTACCAGAAAAATTATATGTGTAAGGGTTTATAATTTTTGCCAAAAAAATTATATCTAAGGAGGGTTTATAATTTTTCCGTTTAAAAATTAAAAATAGTGATTTTTTTCCCAATGGGATCGTGGCCTAAAAAAAGGGAGGAAACTAGGATGACATCATGCAAACCAGCAAATTCTCCAATCGAAAGGGGATTGAAGTTGTGTATTGAAGAAGATCAAACTTCGGCCAACAAAGGAAGATATCAGAGACTTGTAGGGAGATTGATGTATCTCGCACACACCAGACCAGATTTAGCTTATGCTCTTAGTGTGGAGGTAATCTCGTCACATGGAGAAACAAGAAGCAGACCATACAATGTTATAGCTCGGGTTTTTGAGAAACTATTAGACAAGTTGGGAATGTATGACATTTATTCACCAACTTGAGGGGGAGTGTTGAAAAAGAAGAATATGTTATTAGTTAAGATTATAGATATTATCTGATTAGTTAAGATATAGAGAATATCACATAATCAGTTATAGTTAGAGGAAGAATATCTGATTAGATAAGATTCTATCTTTTACTTATATTCTCCTTATCTAGTCCTTAATTTGTAATATTATAAATATAGTATCTGTATACTACGAGAAATGAATGAATGAAATAGTGAATTATTTTCAACAAAAACATGACAACATGGTTGGCAGAAAGGTCAGCGTAGATATGGTCCACAGCCAGAAAGAGCTACACAACCCCGATACAGAGATGTTAAAGAAAAAAAGAATTATCATCGCTAATATTATCGATGCTATCAGTGTGGAAAGAAAGGTAACTTTGCTCGAGGCTGTAGAGCAAAAAGGAAGTTAATGTCATCACACTCAATCAACATGAGAGTAAACAAGAATGGGACTTCCAAACTAGAATATGGAAGGAAATCTTGTTAAGGTGAAGTAAAGTGAAGCAATCAACTATGATTGATGAATGGATCATTGATTTTGATGCCCAAATCACATGATCAGAGACAAAAAAAACTCTTAAGTATGACAAAGTATAAGGGAGAGAGTTTTCGTGATTGGGAGTAACTCAAGGTTGTCAATCTTTCACATTGGAAAAGTTATACCAAGTAGTGCACGTGGACAATGTCTATCATGTACCAAGGATAAGAAAAAACCTATTATTAGTTTCACAACTGACAGCTTCAAGAAATTTCGTGGTGTTTGGACTAGATGTATAGGTATTTTTGGAGTCTAAAACCTACAAATCTATCAATTATGGAAGGAAGGCAACTAAAGTTTGTTTAGGTAATGTCAGGATAACCAGCATACATTTGCAAGAGAAGAAAGAATGAGACAATAGACTTGTGGCAAGTAAGTCTCGGACACATGTGTTATAGCAAATTTAAGGCAATGATGAAGCAATCCATGTTAAAAGGCTTACAAACCTGGAGATGCAAGACAACATCATTTGTGTAGGATGTTAACGGAGAAAAGCACACAAGCTACCATATAATGTTGAGTGTAACGGCGAATGAAGAGAAATAACAAAGAACGAATGCAAAAACAATAATAAACCAGAGAAAGAGAAAACGAAGAAGGTGAAAGGTTACGAGACTAAGAAAAACTTTTCTTATATTTTTTGAGATACAAGCTACATGCACACTAAGAAACTGTTACAAGGGTCCATATATACAGTTTTACAGTTGTAACTACCTAATAGGATTACACCTACACTATATACTATCAAACTCACACTTCATCTGATATCCTCAACCATAGTCACGAAGGTTATCTTTTCAAAGACAAAAATTTATGTGTGCCTAAAACTTCTTTGAGGGAACTCTTGATCTTAGAAGCATATGAGGGTGGAATCATGAGACATTTTGGGGTAGATAAAACACTAGCTTTATTACATGAACATTTCTTTTGGCCTAGAATGAATAGTGATGTCTCAAAAGTTGTTCATAGATGTGTGGTGTGCCATAAAGAAAATTCTAAATTAATATCTCATGGATTATATATGCCCTTACCCATCCCTACCTCTTCATGGTTAGATATTTCTATGGATTTTGTGCATGGATTGCCAAAGACCAAGAGAGGTATGGATGCAATCTTTGTTGTTGTGTGTAGGTTTTCAAAGATGACCCATTTTATACCATGCCATAAGGCAGATGATGCTACACACATTGTTAACCTTTTCTTTAAAGAGGTGGTGAGACTTCATGGGATTCCTAAGAGCATAGTAAGTGATAGGGACTCCAAATTTCTGAGTACTTCTGGAAGGCCTTATAGGGTAAGCTTGGAACCAAATTGTTATTTCCACCAACTGAGGAAGAAAGCTTGGAACCAAAACCGAGGTAGTAAATCAAACTTTGGGGCAATTGTGGAAGTGTTTTGTGAGGGGTAATGTTAAATCTTGGGCGGATCATTTAGCTCATATAGAATTTGAATATAATAGGATTGGTCATGCTTCTACTTCACATTCTCCCTTTGAAGTTGTTTATGGTTTTAATCCCCTAACTCCACTTGATCTTGTTCCTTTGTCATGTGAGTTTGTTTTGAATGTAGAAGGAAATGACAAAGCCCAGAAGATCAAAACACTACATGCTAAAGTGGGGGAGCAAATTGAGAAAAGGAATGCCAAAGTAGCAAGGTACATAAATCAAAAGCTCAAGGATGTAGAATTCAAAGTTGGAGTTTTAGTTTGGCTTCATTTGAGAAAAGTGAGGTTTCCTAACTTTAGAAAATCTAAGTTGCTTCCAAGAGGAAATGGATCCTTCAAGATCAGAGAGAAACTCGGACCCAATGCCTATAAGCTTGATATTACTAGTGATTTCCTAGGTAGCAATTCATTTAATGTAAATCACTTGACTTTTTGTGATGTAGGTGATGATCAAGGCAATTTGGGGACAAGCTTGCATCAAGAAGGAGGGTTTGATGGAGGACCATCACAAGATAAAAGACTTATAAGAGGGATGCTTAGAAAACTAGAAAAAGAGTTGGAGAAAGAACTTCTCAAGATTGAATCAAGCATTGTGAACTCTTCTCTAAAATCAAGACTTTGTAATCTTCTTATGAGATTGTAAATTAATTTTGCTTGCAACTTAAACTTTCAGCCAACTTTGTGTGAGCACATGGTAGCTTATGGCCATTTAGAACCTTTTTCTTTTTTGTAATAACTTGTTGAACTTAGCCTTTTTTTTTAGTAAAAGAGAATAAAGAGAGGAGTGAATCTTAGCCTTAGGATTAAATGAAAATCCAAGGATTAAAAATGCATTTTAATTCATATTTCAAGAATAAATCTAGACCCTTTATTTTTAACTAGATCTAAGGGGTAAGAGTCATTCTTATTTAATGAATTATTTTTAATCCTTGATTGTTCATGCTTACTTGACCACCCTTGGATGAAATTACATTCTCATTTAGATTACTTACATGCTTTGGGCTAAACACTAATAGTTAGATTTGGAATATATTGAAATTAGATTTCTTTTATTGAGACTGCTCCCTTAGGTTTCTTGATTGAACCTCAAATCTTATCAAAGAATCATTCCTTTGTGGCAATTTTCTTTGGCTTATTGATCTTGATCTTGACGTCTTTCCCCTTTCTCATCTAATTCCTTTTTATGTTTTTCTTTCTTTTTTTTATTTTTATTTGACCTAAATACATAATTCCCAAAACCCAATAAAGAATTGAAGATTGGACAACAATTTCAAGTTCATGTGAACAACCTTGTATCATTCTCATCACTTGAAGTGTCATCCTCTATTATCCACTTAATAGAGATCAAAATTCACAGTTGTTTTGATATACTGTTAAGTCACTACATTAGATATGTTGACTGTATTGGCGTACGCTAGTCTCCAGGTTTATCCTCTAAAAACTATTATTAGTTTAAACTCCTAAGTGATGTAAGACTATGGTAGTGTACCAGAATAAATTTGTAAGCTTACAACGTCATGCAGTTTAGGGTGATGCTACTTGGTTTCTATCTTCTATCAAATGTAATGGGAGTGTCCTGTGTATCAGTTTTTGTAACCTAAGTTTACTAGTTGAAAAACTCGGTACTTCTTATATTGATTTTGATTCCCTTTCCTCAATAAAATATTTCTTCATATAAAAAATTAATTGATATAAATTCTCAGCATAAATTATTTTTATGATATTTATTAATCAAAATTATAATTGATATAATTATGATATTTATTATAAAATTTAACAAATACATTATATAATTTTGATTTTATATATGGTACAACCATTTCACACCGTTAATATATACAAATTAAATAAAAACATACATGTTATAATTCAGTGTATAGTCTGCATAAATTAAACTTCAACTATAAAATTCAAAGAAATAGATAACAAAATCAATAGGACCGGACAAAAAATACCTTCCACGCAGGGGCTGAAATAAATAAAACAATTAAAATGGGGAACGGAAAGTATATATATAAAAAGTCACGTTGAAACTCCACCACTGCATAGAAGAAAGCTACAGATGTAATCCAAAAATGAAAACGATATTGACAAACAAAAGGAGAAAAGATAGAAAAAAAAAAAAGAAACTATAGACAAATATAGATAAAAATAGAAAAAAGCAGTTGAACATTCCATGTATGATTGTCGGACAGGGAACGGATCAAGATATACAAAATTCATTTTACATGAATTATAAATATTTTAAAAGAACAACACATTACTAATTTATAAACATAACACATCTAGAAAAAAGCTAACAATCAAGAGAATAAGTTATAATATCACGTCATATTTTAATTTTTGATATTCATTGTATAAGATAAAATGTAATAATTTTAATCTTTTTATATAACAATAATACAATACAAAATAATGTTTAAAATTACCTAATAATTATATAAGTTTTTTATTTTAATTTTTGGGCTTCACCCAGCCGTAAGCATCACCCGGTTGGCCACCGTTCAGGGTCGTTCCTGCAAAATAATTTTTTTTTTATAAAATTATAGTTTATCATGAATGTACGCTCATGCCAATTTTAATTTCTTTAAACTTAATTCAAACCATAGTTTTGAAAACATTACACAATTGGTATATAGGTTTTACCGGAGAAGCAATCAAATAAATCACATAATTAAGCATGTTGTGAGAAATTAAAAATCAGTCAAAAATAAGTAAATCTTGTCCAAAAGCAATAAAAAAAAAACTACTTACTATGGAATTAATTTTAATAATTTCTTAAGAAATTGAGAAAAAATAGTTATTAAATAAAATAAGCAAAAATAATTGGGTTAATGGAGGAGTGAGGTGTTGCTTGATTTACTATTATTTGGGAAAGAAAATCTAAGTATCATGTTATTAACATCGGGTAACAGTAAAAATAACAGCCGTTGCATTATTTGGACATCTCACGTATGAAGTTTACATGTTATTATTTGACAGTGATCTCATCGGTGATACAATAGACACAATAAACTAAATGAGAAAATTAAATTATTCATAAGATTCAATCTTGCAAGATTAATTGGTAAAATGAGAACTATATAAGCCCTTACTATGTATATTAATTTAACGAACGTGGGATGCGGATCCATAATACAATTTCTTCAAAAGCAAGTAAATCATGTAAACATGTCATAACCAGGGGGCGGAGGCACCTTCCTGTGACGGGGGCGGTGGTCCCCCAAAATTTTTCAAATTTTCTTTTTATATATATATATAATAATTATAATATATATAAATAAATAATCATTATACATATAAATAATGTATATTATATTAATAATAATAATATATTTTAATTTTTGATAATTTTCTATTTTTAATTTATAATTTTATATCTAATTTTAAAAATATACATATTTAAGACTCTTATTTAAATAATTTTTAATTTTAAAATTTTTAATATTTATCTTTAATTTTAAACTCTCATCTAAATATTTTTTTAGTTTTAAAAGTTTTAACATTAAAAATTGACATCTTTCTTAGGTTCCTCCAACTTCAAGAACAAAACCTTTATGCACTAGTGCAAATAGTATGTTTAACGGCAGGTAAGAAAAAAATCGATATTGTAGGGTTTTTAACGACGGTTAATAGAAAAATCGCTGTAAAAAATATCTTTTTACAGGGATTCTTAAATCTCGCCATGATGGACGATGTGAATTGGAGCAAACACACTTGTACATATTGAACAACATTGATGAAGTTTTTTTCCTACATATCTGATCATATCAGTCATATCAGGAGAATGCACCCAAGGATGAATGAAAAATGGATCTTGAATGAGCATAACAATAGATTCTTATCTTGGTTTAAGGATAAAGATTTTGTCACACACTTCCATATAATGATATTTGTCACACACTTCCATCTGTATCGGACAACGTAGTGGATGATGTACATGTCATTTGAGATGATCATAATAAAGGGATCTGAGAAACTTAAGTACTTACAATATATATGTATGTTGTAATTATGTATTTAGTTTTAGATAATATATGTTTGTATTTTTCTAGTTATATTACTTAATAACTATTCTTATGTGTGAATTTTCTCAAAGTCTACTGTTAGAAGGGGGCAAAGGGGCAAAGATCTGTGACTCGACTACCTCACATTACATCTGGACGCACTAAAGAGAAAACTCGTGTAGAAATAGATCATTCTCCAGGCAAGGCAAGGGGATCTAATGTTGCTCACTTTCAGAGTTATTTAGGACTTGTTGCCAGGATGCATGTTTCCATCTCCATCCCTAGTTGGGATCAGGTTGGGTCAGTAGAGAAAGACCTAATATGGCAAGATATCAAGGTATTCTATTGTTTATTACCTTTCCTATCAAATTCATTTACTAATGTATAAGTTTTAGTATAAATTATTCACTAACAATATATTTGTTTTAAGCATAATTTTGAATTTGAAGATAATGAAAAAATCAAGAAGAAGATTTTAACATTGTTTGGCATCCGATGGAGAGATTTTAAGAGCTCACTGACTAAAAACTATGTTTTTGGATAAAAGTCTGACAAATCAACATGTGAAAAATATAACATATCTGAAGAAGATTGGACATTGTTTCGTAATAGTCGTTTGGACCCTAACTGGCAGGTGAGTATTATTATTGTCATCATTATTAGTTAAATTAAATGTTATTATTTCCTATCTCCACTAATAACAATTATTTGTGTTACGAATCATGACACAAGGAAATCTACACAGGAGTGGGCAAAACTGAATAATGCACTTCATTTACTGTCTTGGGGTGGATATGCTAAATTGAAGGATAAGATAATGACGGATAAGATTAAGGCGAGGCAGGCATAATTTGGGGTGATGAACATTATTGTTGATCCATCATCTCCTCCGGGACATTATGAATTATGGACGGCTGCTCGCACAAAGAAGTCGGGAGAAATGACTACATCTGAGGCACAAAGAGTTTCACATACCATTGTAAGTTAAATTATTATCATTGTATTCCTTTATTTTTGTTAAATGAAAAGGAAAAATGTATTCTGAACTTCTGATGTGAAACAGGATTCCCTAGTTGAACATGAAAGTCAGAGTTCATTTATTTCCTATGGGTATCATGATATTTTGACTGCAACTATAGGAAAACCTAAACACATAGGACGTGTCCGTACTGCTGGAGTTGGAGTTGATATTCGTGACTATTTTGGTTCAAAACCACAAAATACCAATACTTTCAATATGTCTCAAGAGAACATTGAGGAGCTGAAACAACAAATTATGAGCAATTGAGACAAGATTTGTTCAAAAACTTTCATGAGAAGGTGAACGAGAGGGTTGTAGAAACCTTGAAATCCATGCATGAAGTGTCTCCAGCACATGAGGTTCTTCGAGTTAGCAGTAAAGCCATCTATAATGTTTTAGAACCTACATTTAATGGAAGGTAATAATTTTATTTGCTTTAAAGTTATATGTCCAATAATTCAAATAACATAAACATCATTTTATTACAGGTGTGAGTTGTATGTGGAGAGGGATCCTCCACGCATGGTAGCTCGTGCCACTATGTTTGTTGGGAGGAAAATCATTCATGGGGTCCTTATACAACCAGATTGGGTTAGAGTGAATGTGGAGGAAGTCGTTGACCCTGATGCCGCAGGTGCCTAATGAAGAAGTAAAATTTGTGAGGTAAGCTCTTAACACCTTCATTGCATGGCCTAGAAATTTGCTGAGGGCAATTTCATCACAACCTAAGGTACAATTTTATTAATTCACATTTATATATATTATTAGTTGTATTACTAAATGGTACAAAATGTGCATTTGCATGTTTAAGACAACATAAATCATGGAAAACAACCAATGGACAACATAAATCATGGACAACAACCAAGAGTTGATGATTTGCTGATGCAGAACAAAATCCATTGCTTGATCTACTAAAGGTATCATCATCATTGTTTAATGCACCTATATAGCTGTTGGTTTCCAAAGAGATTTTTGGTGTTGATAACCCGCTTGTTCCACTATATGTATCATTGGTTGATGTTCTTGAGATTTGTTCGGGGACTACCATGCTAAACATCTCCGTCATACAAGCTTGACAAAGATCAGTAAAATTAATAATTATTTTCATTTAATAAAACCTAATGGCTTGTCCTAAATATGTTTTTGGTTTGATTTAGTTATTTTTATGGGTTGAATATGAACCAAGGCACGAAGCATGTGTATGGATTTCTTAAACCTCAGTTAATACAGAAAATTGGTAATGACCAAGCCTCAGATCAAGAATACATGCAAACATGGATGACTGAATCAAGAAAATAAATATATTTTGCTCCATTCAAATTTGGGTTAGTTGTTTAATGAATTTGTGGATTTTTTAACTTCATTTATGTTGAAACATATGGTAGTAATTCATTTATTGTTGATTCAGGTCTCATTGGCAACTTATAGTCCTTATTCCTAAGGACTATACAATAGTTTGGTTTTGTTCGTTGCACAATAAACCTACCATTGAAATGAAACATTTATTGAATGGGTAACTTTATAATGATTTTAGATATATTTGATATTACTTGTACATATGTTTTAATGCTATAATAATATTTAATTTGATTAGGGTCATTCGGGGTACAAATGTGTTGTCTAGAGTTGCTAATCGATAAAGGAATATCGACATTATCATCTCTAAGGTATAAGTATCAGATTCATTTTTCTTAGTTAATATTGTAATCTAACTATGAATCTTATTAATGTAGAGTTTCAAACAACTTGACTCCTTTGAATGTGGTTATTATGTAATGTATTGGATGAAAATCATTATTGCTTCAAAAATTAAGGATTCTTGACTTCAGGTAGCTTCAGATTCAATCTATATTATTTTCATATTTTAAAACACAATTAATAGAAATTAATAATTTGTACATGTTTCAGATGATCTAAGATGTTGACTCATTACTTACTAAAGATTTTGACATTATTCGGAAAGAATGGACAACATATGTTGTTGGAATGAAGAAATGTTCATAGCCAAACACCTCTATATAGAGGAACTCAAAAAGTTCACTATAAAGATTGTATTGTTATGACATAGTTAAGGTTTTAGATTGATTAAATGTGATTTTGGGCTGAATTGAATTGATTGTTTATAGGTTTGATTTTGGTAATAATCCAAATTACAAGGGAGATTCTGTCCAAACATTCTCTAAATTTTTGTTTTAGGTTAGTTTATCTTTAAATTCTTTTAACTAATATATGATACAATCTTACTTAAATTCTTTGTTCTATTTTCAGGTGACATTCACACACTAGGAGTTTATGGTACTCCTTAAATGCAGAGGCTTTGCTTTTAAATATTTTCATGTAATCTATGAACAATGTTTATTATATGTACACTTATTAGGGAAATGATTGAACAATATTGTTGATAGTTTTGTCTATGTTCCATTTTTTTTGTGATAATTTACATTTTATATTGCTTGATTTTAATTTATTGAAAAATCTTGTAACGAGGAAACAATGTCCTTGATTTTTACTATATAATTTATAATTTCAGTTAAAAATATGAAATTATTTCATATGAAATGCATTTTGTATAGGTTACTATAATGAAATAAAGGAATAAATTAAAACAAAAAAATTTTCTTAAAAAATAAACCTAATTTTAACAACAATTATTCACTTCAACCGCTGTGAAAAATAACAAAAAAATTAAATAGATATAACGGCAGTTAAAACAAAACAACCGCCATTAAAAATAGGATATACAACGGTGCTTATAACCGTCATAGAAAATTCTAACTGTCGTTAAAAATGGCCTAACTTTTACGTTTCTCATACATTACGATGGTTCTGAAATCGACGTGAAAAATGTTTTTTAACCACCATTAAATCCTTTTTGCACTAATGATGGTCGGCTATACCCTCCTTCTAATAACCCAACATTTGGTTCCAAGTTGGACCAAACCCTATTATCCCCTTACAATACTTATCAAAAGTTTCCTCTATTGAGAATTCAGGTAAATTTTCTGGCATAATTTTATTGAGGAAAATCCAAGGAGATACAAAGTATCAAGTGGATTCCTACATATATAAATTATCCTACAAATTGATCACTTTGATGGAGATGGCCACTGAATGAAATGGAATATGTGTACCAAAATGTCTTGGTTGATTATGTTGGATTGGTTTGGAAGTTGGTCAGGGGCATTGCCATAAACATTGTATTCTAAAAAGGTTGGAAGTAAGCAAAGAATGTGACTTTCCAATAGATATATAAATAGAGAAAGGTTGTATTCTAAAGTAGGCACTTGTTGGATCAGGACAGAACATTCTAATGGTAGGGTTTCAACATATATATATAAGTCGCATTTGGGGAACTAAAGTACCCAATGTGAGACTTTTCAATATCCTCACCCCATAGATATCTACCGGATCAAAGCATAACATAGATAGAGTTTAGGCACCTGGAGAACTGAAGTAGATGACATGAGACTTTCCATCATCCCTGCTCCATATATGTCTACTAGACTAGGCCATAAGAAAGATAGGTTTAGGTACCTAAAGAACTGATGCATGAAATGTGTGACTTTCCAACATCTCGTTCCAAGGACACTTGGCAACTGAGACACTAAAATAAATCTGATCTAGGCTTTAATACCATATTGAATTTCGATTTAAAATCAATTATTATTAAGGGGATGGGATCCAATAGATATATAAGCCGCATGTGGAAAACTAAAACAAAAGATATAGAATTTTCCAACAGCCTCAGATTTTCTGATACCTTCCGCTCCAAGAGCAAACTTGGCCAACTGAAGCAACAATAAATCACTAAGAAATGCTTTTAAAAAGTGATTATTGCTTAGATTTCCATTGGTTGGCACAAAAATCCTTAAAATATGGAAAAATTTCAGTATCTAATTTGTTGCAATTCCGTATCTGATTTCTAAGTCAAAACAATAATATTTTTAGAGGTTAAAAATTCTTTTAGTGGAGAAGTCGAACCTAGGCCTTACACTCCCACATCCAACCCAGATCCAAAGGTTGTTCCACTACACCATATGGCTCTTCACTCTCCCATGTCCAAAGGTTCCACAACACCATATGGTTCTTCACTCTCCCACGTCCAAAGGTTCCATGACACCATATGGTTCCACGACACCATATGGTTCATCATACTCCCACATCCAAAGGTTGGTCCAACCCAAGACCACGTTCAACTATGACTAACAGTTATCCCATTCATCACGTGATTCCTTATGTTTTTATTCTCTTCATAATTATATTAATTTAATTTTTAACATTAATTAGATCAAAATTAAATTACATAAATTTATAATACATGATTGTTTTAGGAAACTATAATCAAAAGTTTTTAAAATTTTTAAAATGTTAATTATGTATAAATAAATATTTATTAAATTAATTTTATTATATTATATAATAACAATAATAATCATAATTTTTTTATAATGTTAATTATGTATGAATAAAATATTTATTAAATTAAATTGATTTGATAATCATATATAACTATAAATAGAACTTTTAAATATTTCTCAATAAATTTATTACATATGATTATTTTAGGAAATTAAAAAATATTTAAAAAATTAAATAGATTTGAATAAAAAATATTTAATTATGTATGAATAAAATATTTATTAAATTAAAACATTAAAATATTTATTAAATTAAAACATTAAATAGATTTGATAATCATAAATAACTATAAATAAAACATTAAAATATAAATTGCTTGATTATTTGCATTGTAAATTATATCTTAGATTAGCCATTGACTTTGAATATAAATTGCAGACTCATGAATATGGTATAGAGCTTTCATTGTTTGAGTTGTTTATGCGAACTCATAAGAAAAAAGGATCAAATGAATTTATTGATCAAAGATCAACTGAGGCATTTGTGAGTATCTACATTTTAAATCTTTAGCTAGAAAACTAGTTTTGAAGATTATATATTTTATAATTTGGGTTGTTTCTTGGTTGGTTATGATTTTATTTTTGCAGGAGGCTTAGTTAATGTTAATGATGGTGGGCCTAAGGAGATCTCTCTTGAGAATGATATTGCTTTGTGCTTAGAGACACTGAGTGAAAAAAGTAAATTAGGACCTGTCTTTGGTATAGGATCAGAGGCACGTCAAATTATCTGCACCCCATGAGATAGCTATCAAGTTGCTGAAAATCAATCTTGGATAAGTCCTGAGTTTAAACAAGAGTTTATTTGTAGATATGAGAAAGATATAGCGAATATGAGATTATAAATGCTCAGGAACAACGCATGGATTAGCTAGAAGAATTAGTTAGACGATTTATGCTTGGTGGGAGTACATCTTAAGGTGATAACTTACCACATGTCGGAGCATCATCTCATAATGTCAATAGTAACGATGAGATAATTAGATGTGTTAACAATTATTATTATGTTTAATATGTATTGACATATTTAGTGTATTAACATTTATAAGCATCAAAATTTATTATATAAATAAATGATGAATTTAAGTAGGTTATAAATTGTGACTTTTAAACAATTTCCCACTAGAATAAGACACTAATTAAGGATTTGAGATAGAATTTAGAGACCGAAAAATTCATGTCTACCTCACAAAAATTAGATACGAAATATAGGAAGTAATAACCGTATCTAATTAGACACAGACCATATCAAATTAGAGAAGGAATTAAGCATGAAATGTTTCTGTGTCTAATTAGAGATGAATTTTAGAACAAAATATTCTATTTTTAATTAAACACGAATTAGACACATAAGAGTTTTCCTGTCTGATTTAGACACTAAATTTTGTGTCTTAAATTATGGATGTCCATATTAGACATTGAATTGTATTTGTCTCTAAATAAATTATTAGAGACGGAACATTCTGTCTCTAAACAGTTTTTTTAGTGATTTTTAGGTTGAATATATGTCAATATTTATACCTAATTTTCATGAATGTGACTTCAATATTCGTGTCATGAGTCGGTACAAAAAGTTATAAGATAGTGGTCCAAAACTTTTAAAATTCATAAGCATTATAATAAATAAAAAATTTCTGTAAAAAGATTAATAAAAGATACAACAACTAAAATTAAGATCTCACAAAAACTATTCGAGCTGACGGTATAAAAAGCAGGTCAATTCTCTCTCCCTATCATAAGCAAATATATGATTTACCAACTACGGATTTCCAGCAAATAAAGAGAAAGAAAAAAAAAAGCTACGTAAATATTAGTTTAAATATAAAAAGAATAAATAAATAAATAGAAAATAATAAATAAATAAATTGCAAATAAAGAAAAAGAAAAAAGCCAGTCAAAATAACATCACTATCTTTTCCTTGGAAGTGCTTTTAAGAAAAGATTATGGCTTGGATTACATTACGTTGCACCAAAATCCTTGAAATAGATAATAGAAATAATGTTTTCTCGTCCTTTCTCTCCTCGAGGAGGTATAATGAAGTCCTTACATTCTTGGTTTAGCTTTTTTCAATAATTGTTTCCTTCTCCTTCCCACGTATTTTTTTTTTTTAATGAAATGCGCGATATTTGTTGCCGCCGTTACCGTAATTAGAGGCAAAAAGCATAAGTATATTAAAAACATAATTGAATATAAATAAAAACGGATCTAGACACTTAGAAGTAGTTGGTAGGCAATCATATTGTAATTTTATCTAAGTATGTTGCTTTCTCTTTCTCTAGGTTGCATGTTTTCTTGTATATTGTTGGGATTCCAACGAAGTCCCACATTTTGTAGAATCCGAAAGAATTTGCAGTAAGGAAGGAAGGTTCATTGTAGAAGAATTTGTAATAATGTTGGACTTTGAATTAAAGGAGGATTTATTGTGTATTTTGTTAATTCAAAGTCTCGATGTTAGAAAGAGAGAGAAACATAACACCTATACAAGAAAGAGTAATATGTTTTATTCACTCGCACCACACCCTATATAATGATTTGATTTTAGTTAGTGTGTGCCCACCGGTGTGTTTTCCACATAGTTTCGAGTTGAGCATTTTTTTGGTGAGTTCTTTTGTAGAAGTGTTTTTGTTGTACTCTTTGACATAGTGGATATTTTTTTGGATTAAGTTTCATGATTTTTGTCCTTCTCATTAGGGGTTTCCACGTTAAAAATTGTTGTGTTCCTCTTGCTCCTACATTTTGATTTCCTTATTCCCAAGAATTTTATACTGTCTTATATTATAATTATATTTTTTTCCTCTACGGGAAAGGTTTTATTTTTACATGCTTTTAGGTTTTGTGTGTAATTTTTCTACTGCGCCTTTCTCAACATATATCTTTAATTTGATGTTTCATCAAAGGTTTTATTTGTAGGGTAACATGTTTAATTAACAAAGATATGCATTAATGCGGTTAAAAATCTAATTCTATTAATTTTATTGTGACTGTATTGAGAAGGAACTTTTAACCTTGGTTGCTTGCAATGTAGTCATGATTATACAGTAAATTGTACTGATTTCATTAGCATTTGGGTATCCACGATTCCCTGTTGAAAAATACAGCAACTCCTTTTGTTCCATACAGTGAGAATATATAACTGATTCCAGATCACTAGCCATATTTTGGCTTTAATTTGTTCCATACTGTGAGAATATATTAACTGATTCCATTTCACTAGCCATGTTTCGCCTTTCAATATATTTGCTAAACCAGGAAAGACCTTTGAGTAAACCTAAAGGAACTGTTACATAGTTCGGGAAAAATCATGTAAAAACTTTCTGCCATAGTTTATGCACCACTTGACATGAGATGAACAAATGTTGGATAGATTCATACTCCCTATGAAGGAAAATAATTATCCTTCTTTGGTAGACGATCCTTGAGAGTCTTCCATGTTAAAGTAATTGCCTTGTTGATCATCTTAGTCCACCAGACTAGACATGAATAGATTGCATTTGATTCATCAAAAGTATTTTGCTCCACTAATGTATTGTATGCAAAATGTGTTGGATTATCTGAATTGGTCTGCAATGTTATAGCTAATTAATAGGAAGTAGTTTTCTATCTGTTTTCAAATAGCTGATTTGTAGGAGTTGATTTCTGTTTTAATTATTATTCTATTTTGTAAAGCTTTATAAAAGCCTGAGTTATCTTTCAATAAACAGTCGATCAGTCCCCTTTATTTGGTATCAGAGTAAGTAAGGACCTGAAAGAAGAAATACACAAATTGAGTGTTTGAGAGGAAAAAAACTGAACAAATGGCAAGTGATTGAGGAAGCTTTGCTACACCATGCGTTCCTAAATTTGATGGAGACTACGAGCATTGGAGTTTGGTCATGGAAAATCTCTTGCGTTCCAAGGAATATTGGAGTGTTATTTAATCTGGTTTTCAGGAAACAAGGGGAAACGAAGCCCTAAGCGCAGCCCAGCAAAAGGAATTCGAAGAAGCAAAGCTCAAAGATCTCAAAGCAAAGAATTATCTTTTTCAATCCATTGATAAGAGTATTCTGAAAATCGTCATTCAAAAGGATACTGCCAAGCAATTGTGGGATTCAATGAAACTCAAGTATCAAGGAAATGCTAGAGTGAAGCGAGCCCAGCTACAACGACTTCGCAGAACATTCGAAACTTTAGAGATGAAAGCAGGAGAAGGTGTTTCTGAGTATTTTACAAGAATTATGTCTACTACAAATGACATGAGGAATTGCGGAGAAGACATGCCGGATGTCAAAATTGTTGAGAAAATACTTCGAAGTCTCACCGATAAATTCAACTTCGTAGTATGCTCAATTGAAGAATCCAAGGACATTGACCAATTAACAGTCGATGAATTACAAGCATCTTTGCTTGTACATGAACAGAAGGTGATTGATAAGAAGAGTAACGAGCAGGTTCTGCAGGTGGAGAATGTACCAAAGAATGGACAAGGAAGAGGCAAAGGGACATTTCAGAAAGGAAGAGGTTACTCTAGAGGACAGGGAAGAGGTAGATCTTTCGTGAACCGGTTGGCCATCAACTGCTTCCGATGTGGAAAGCAAGGACATTACCAATTTGAATGTCCAGACTTAGAAAGAGAAGCTGTCAATTATGCTGAATTTGACGAGGAGGAAGAACTGCTATTGATGGCGTACACAAAGAAAAGTAAAGTTGAAGGAGAAGGCATTTGGTTTCTTGATTCCGGGTGCTCAAATCATATGACAGGGGACAAAATATGGTTCGTTGAGCTTGACGAAAGATACAAACACACTGTCAAGTTGGGAAATAGCTCAAAAATGGCAGTTGAAGGAAGAGGCAGTGTCAGATTCGAAGTTGAAGGTATCACACAAACCGTGACAAATGTCTACTATGTCCCTAATCTCACCAACAATTTGCTAAGCATAGGGCAGCTACAGGAGAAGCGCTTGGTGATCTTAATCAAAGAAGGAATCTGCAGAATCTATCATCAACAAAGGGGCCTGATAATGAACACACAAATGACGGCGAATCGCATGTTCCTAGTTCATGCAAAGATGAAGCCATTGGTTGACAAATGTTTGAAAATAGAAGATGAAGACTTGGAGGCTCTGTGGCACAAGAGGTATGGGCATTTAAATAGTAAATCTATTCAAATCATGCAGCAAAAACAAATGGTGGAAGGATTACCCAAATTAAAAGAAGCTGTCAAAGTTTGCATACTTTGCAATGTTGGGAAGCAACAACGGCAGAAATTTCCAAAGAAAATGGAGAGCACCAAATAAACTGGAATTGATTCATGGAGATCTTTGTGGACCCATCACTCCAACCTCCCACAGTGGTAAGAGGTACTTGCTGGTGCTTGTAGATGATTTCTCTCGCAAGACATGGATTTATTCTCTTGCAGATAAATCAAAAGCTTTTGAAACATTCAAAAACTTCAAAAATCTTGTTGAAAATGAAGCAAAAACAACCATACGTGGACTCAGAACTGACCGGGGAGGAGAATTTACGTCAAATGAATTCAACAAGTTCTGCAAAGATAACGGGATCAAGCGACAACTAACAGCTGCTTACACTCCCCAGCAAAACAGAGTTGCAAAAAGAAGGAATCGGACTATCATGAACATGGTATGGTGTCTTTTATCTGAGAAAAAGATGTAGAAGAAGTTGTGGCCGGAAGTAGCTAGAGTTACACAAAGGCAATCAAGGACATGGTTCCTGAGGAGAAGTGGTCGGGCATAAAACCAAATGTGGAATACTTCAGAGTATTTGGTTCAATTGCACATGCCCATATTCCCGAACAAAAGAGATCCAAACTTGATGATCGAAGTTTCAAATGCGTCTTACTTGGAGTTAGTGATGAATCTAAGGCCTATCGCCTGTATGATCCAGCAACAAACAAGATAATTGTGAGCAGGGATGTCATATTTGAAGAAGGTGCAAAATGGGACTGGAATTCAAATATAAAAAATGCAGAGCAGGATGTGTTGGCTTGGGGAGATGATGATAATATTGCCTCAAAAGAGTCGGAAGGGGGAGAGACTGATGGAGAAGGAGATTTAAATGAAGAAGCAAATGACAGGTTAGTAGATATCCAAGAATCTTTTCCAGAGTTGCCACAACAAACAAGATAAATGAGAAAGCCAGTTTGGATGCGCGATTATGAAACAGGTGAACATCTATCTAAAGAAGAAGAAGTCGATGAGGGGTTTGCTTTTCACATCTTCAATTATGATCCTGTGAACTTTGAAGAAGCAGTAAAGGAAAAGAAGTGGCAGGAGGCTATGAAGCTTGAAATTCAAGCTATTGAAAGAAATCAGACATGGGAGCTTGTGACATTGCCACATCAAGCAAAGAAAATCGGTGTCAAGTGGATCTTTAAGACGAAACTGAATGAAGAAGGCAAAGTAGACAAATGTAAAGCAAGACTCGTCGTTAAGGGATACTCGCAGAAGGCTGGAGTAGATTACAATGAAGTTTATGCACCAGTAGCTCGATGGGATACAATTAGAATTCTGGTGGCAGTAGCAGCTCAACGTGGATGGTGCATCTATCAACTTGACGTCAAAAGTGCTTTTCTATACGGTGAATTAAACGAGGAGGTATATGTTGATCAGCCTGAAGGCTTTGTCAAAAAGGGAGAAGAGAACAAGGTTTATCGATTGAGGAAAGCTCTTTACGGCCTGAAACAAGCACCGAGGGCCTGGTTCAGCAAAATCGAGAGCTATTTCAAGAAGGAAGGATTTGAGAAAAGTAATTATGATCACACCTTGTTCTTGAAGAAAATTGGTGGAAAATTGTTGTTGGTTTGCCTCTACGTTGATGATTTGATTTACATAGGAGATGCTGAGAATATGTGCAAATGTTTCAAGTTATCAATGCAACAGGAGTTTGAGGTGATAGACTTAGGAAAAATGAAGTTCTTCCTTGGAGTTGAAGTTTATCAAAACGAAAAAGGAACTCATTTGTACCAAAAGAAGTATGCTAAGGAAGTATTGGAAAGGTTCAATATGTCAAATTGTAATGCCGTAAAGAATCTGATAGTCTCTGACACTGTCTTGTCAAAGTCAGGCAGCAAAAGTGTAGATGGAAGATTGTACAAACAACTAGTAGGATGCTTAATGTACCTTACGGTAACTCGTCCCGACTTAATGTTCGTGGTTTGCTTGATTTCTCGTTATATGGCTGATCCCAATGAAGAACATATGTTGATTGCTAAAAGGGTACTGAGATATTTAAAAGGCACATTAGATGTTGGAGTTTATTACAAATGGAGTAAGGATGTAAATCTTTTGGGATACACTGATTGACAGTGATTATGTGCGAGATATTGACGACAGGAAGAGCACTTTAGGCTATGTTTTCCTTCTAAATAGAGCAGCAATATGTTGGAGTTCAAGGAAGCAGGGAATTGTCACAATTGTCACACTATCATCTACTTATGTGGCTGCCACTACAAGTGCATGTCATGGTGTTTGGCTTAAGGGAATTCTTAAGGAGCTAGGTGTTCTAAGCAATGAGTGCATTGATATCATGTGTGATAGTAGTTCAGCAATCAAATTGTCTAAGAACCCAGTTATGCATCGAAGGACAAAACATATTGATGTCAGGTACCATTACTTGCGTAATTTGTCAACTAATGGGACGGTGAGGTTGGTGTTTTGCGGAACTGAAGATCAAGTGGCAGACATAATAACTAAAGCAATTAAGTTAGATCAATTTGTAAAATTTAGAGGCATGCTTGGAGTTCGAGACTTGAGTAAACTGATGTTGTTTCAAGAATTTGTTGGACTTGGTCTGCAATGTTATAGCTAATTAATAGGAAATAGTTTTCTATCTGTTTTCAAATAGCTGATTTATGGGAGTTGATTTCTGTTTTGAGTTATCTTTCAATAAACAATCGATCAGTTCCCTTTAAAATGAAAAGAATATTTGCTTGTTGAACTATGTATCTAACTATGTTTTTTCGTACTTGCAAAGTGTCCAGAATAATTTATAATTGTGAGATTAGATCATTCTCCCACTCAAAAACTCATCTTCACCATTTTAAATCTCATCTCCGCCTATCCTGTTGTCGGAAGAATGTTATGAACTACCTAACTCTTAAAATATATTTACATATTTCTTTTATTAACTTTTTTTATTTATATTTTATAAATAATTATCTGATTGTTATATACTGAAATTGCGTACCAAACATTTCTCCGCATGTTCCCATATTTTCAATTGCACTTTGAGTCTGGGAATATTGAAAACAAACTTTTTCCGACGAACCTCTCATCAAGCTAAAACCTCAATTTTTCCCATCTCAATCTTCCAACTAATACCTTAGCCAAACCATTTGTCACTACTTTTCTCCCCCCAAACTCTCCATAACTCTCCACAACCAACTTTCCCTTGGATCTTCTCTCTCTCACTAGCCCTTCCAACTTATATATTTAGACTCTAGTACTTCTCTCCATAAACCTCCCTTGTTATTAAAGAGATTCCACCTCCATTTACCCATGAAGGCTTTATTAAAATATTTTATATTCTTAACCCAATTAAGGACTCCCAATTTCTTGCCTTTGCAAATATCATCACATTTCATCCATGCTAGTTTTTATTATCGTTGTCCCCTCGTAAAGGAACCTTCTTTTTCTCCTATACTTTGATGAGTTTAAAATGAATTCTAAAAATACAAGTTTTTATTACAATTAGTTATTGTTTAGTACTTTTTAATTACGATTTAATTGCAAAATTAGTCTCGATTTTATGACCATTAACTATGCAATTAAACCAGTTTTAATTATTTTAACAACTATATGATTTTCTAAGTTTTAAAGATAGTGAATGTCTTGTCTCATAAATTTTTACTTTATGGTTAAATTATTTTAGAAGTTCAAGATAGATGGTACTTCAAGAATTGATTGTGACTATAGTCAATGGAGAACAAAAATGTTAAGATTTATCCTTGTTTATTTTAATTTGATGCTGTTTGCTAAAATTCATTAGCTAATTTTATTTTCTTTGAATGAACCTGTAATTTTGTATTTATTTTGTGATCTCTATTTTTTACCTAAAATATGATGGAGTATGGAGAGAAAAGAATGACAAATGATAATTATGGTTAAGTGTCCTGAAATGGGCATTTGATGGTTAAAAAATTTGAAATATGAAAACCGGTGGTGTATCAAAGATGTCCGAAATCATTACTTCGTTATATATTGTGGCTAACATCACATGGAGCAAAAATCGTTCTTCCCTGTTATGTGTTCTGAAAAGTTAATAATAAAGAGTACGTGAGTTTATTTCCATAGTAAATGTGATTTATAATATCCACATGAATATCCAAATAAGGGTTGTGAATTCAAGTCTTCTCTGTATGCATGATTTAAGTTCTTGAATTTGTTGCATAAATTCTCGAGTCGATTAAAAATGGAAATGATAACTTCATATATTGTTCTTTTGTAAAGAATCAAAGACTGGGGTATTTTTTTTAATTATAGATTATTGATTCTTGCAATACAATGTTTGACAATCCTATACTACAATAATAATTCATGCTTAGGTAACTTAAATCTTCTAGGATGATCGTACGAGTAAATCAACATGTTCGTTGTAATTATTTATTTATCTTGAAGCTTCCGAGAACTAAGGATCTATAACAACAGGCTGTAACGTTAAACGCTATAGTGTTGTTATTAGTTTTCTCATTGGTTTGATTCTTTGAAAATATTGAGACGGAATCAACTTTATTTGGTGCTATCTTCCTCATTCTTGAAGACTTAATTATAGCAAGTTTGTCTTTTCATTCTCAAGAAAGCAAATGGACCTCGAAGTAAAAGCAAGAATTTGTTGTTTCTTACAAAATGGTGTTTTGAAACGTCAGCCCTATTGAGTAGAATGAAAAACAAACATGCTTTTAAAAGATATGATGCTTTGTAGAAAGACTTCATTTGTCATTCTCCCTCTTAAATTTCTCATTATTTTTGTTATCAATATGGCCGGTGGTTTATGTGAGTGATATGAAAAAAAATAATATTAAGCAGGCTACTCTAATATATAATTAATCAACTAACTAACTCTAATACATAGGTTTATGTATTTGGTTTATTAATTTTATTCCTTTATTTTTTTTTCTTAACATCTTACAAATAATTGTCTAGTTATCTGCATATTAAAGTTATTTATCAAACATTTCTCTTTAAAAAAAATATACTGTTTCTAGAAAAATAGAAACTAATGCATGGTTTGGCGTTGATGGTTTTATTAAGCTTGGTTTTTTATAATGGTTTTGTTGAGCTTGGTTTTTTATAATGGTTTCAATTCCGTGTACTCAAAATATCCGCAATAACGAGAAAACTTGGACATGATCCCCGTCTTCATATATCACGAATGCATGTAAAAAATAAAATAAAATAAAAAAATAAAGGGGTGAGATGTTTATAATTTTTCTTTAAGTTACTTATTCAAGAAGATAATGACTTCCCTCTGGTTCCTGAATCTAGCACGTACATGCATTTAGTAAAAAGGTAACAATGTTAATTAATACATCATCACCACGTCGATTTCAAAGAATCTGCTGACCCTTTTTACACTAATCTGTCATTTTATTTTACCTTTTGATGAACCTTTCAATTAGTATAAAGGTCATATGCATACATATTTTCCTCCACGTAAATCAATTAGCTTGGCTAGCCAAAGAAACTTTTTTAATTATTAAATATTTAAATTCCATTAATTCTTTACATGCTTATTAGGGAACCAAATTATATATTAAATAAATTGCTTGACGTGAACTGTTTTTTCATGCGAATCACTACTATATAGGAACCTATAGCACTATATTCCATTGGCTCCAATAAATCACACAGATTTCACAAAAAAACCAATCAATGGATTTGCAAGAAGAAATTGAAGAAAACAAAGTAAGGCAAGATTGT
Source organism: Hylodesmum podocarpum (assembly GCA_026586105.1). Taxonomy (NCBI): domain Eukaryota; kingdom Viridiplantae; phylum Streptophyta; class Magnoliopsida; order Fabales; family Fabaceae; genus Hylodesmum; species Hylodesmum podocarpum. Next base: position 1,320,678 of record JALJEV010000469.1, read on the forward strand.
AAGGAGTTAATTCTCTCTCTTCCCAGAGAGAAGGGTTGGATAACACCTTATCTCTATTTGTTCCAAGGCTTTTGGCATTCAGCAACTGAAATCCAAGCCATAAACACTTTTCAAAATCACTTCCAAGCTAAAGACAATGATGTTGTTGTAGCTAGTGTTCCAAAATCAGGTACCACTTGGTTGAAAGCCCTTACATATGCCATTGTGAATCGCCAACATTTTCCTTCCATAGAGAACCACCCATTACTTAACTTCAATCCCCATGAACTTGTGCCTCCATTTGAATTTGTCCTTTATGATGATATTAATGGCCAAATCCATGACCTATCTAACATGACTGAGCCAAGACTTTTTGGTACTCATGTTCCATTTACTTCATTGGCCAAATCAATTAAAGAGACTAATTGTAAGATTATTTACATTTGTAGGAACTTATTTGACACTTTTGTATCTACTTGGACTTTTGTCAACAAAATTATGCCACAGTTTTTACCCACATTACCACTGGAGGAAGCTTTTGAAAGGTACTGCAGGGGGATAATTGGGTTTGGCCCACCTTGGGAGCATATACTTGGTTATTGGAAAGAGAGTACTGCTACACCCAACAAAGTTTTGTTCTTAAAGTATGAGGACCTTAAAGAAGATATCAATTTTAATGTGAAAAAAATAGCAGAGTTTTTGGATTGTCCCTTCACTCAAGAGGAAAAAAGTAGTGGAGTGATTGAAAACATCATCAATTTGTGCAGCTTTGAAAAGATGAAGGAATTAAAGGTAAATAAATCTGGAAGAATGGGCTCAGGCAGAACAGTTGAGAATAAGTACTTTTTTCGGAAGGCTGAAATAGGAGATTGGGAAAATTATCTCTCTCCTCCAATGGTCGAAAAATTATCCAAAATAATCGAAGAAAAGTTAAGAGGATCAGGTCTATCATTCAGAGTATATGAACTTAATAACACTAGCTAGCTAGCCAATGATGATCTTGACATGGTTATTGAATAAAATAAGTAGTTAAATAACCATGCATGTGGCTAAATTAAGATTTATGGCACAAATGTTGTTGTGGCTTTTCTTTCTTTGAATAAAAAAGTGTAAAAAAGTCTTGCTACGTCATTTATTATCATTTGTTATAATGTAAACGGGTGGCAAGTGTGTATCAGTGTATGTAAGTTTTATGATTATCTTTATTTCTTTTAAGATATTAAGTTAAAATTGTTTTTTATGTTAAATGTTTTGTGTGAGTGGTTCTGCACAACTGACATCCAACTCAATAAGACATCATATACGTTTTGGAGACTCCTAACAGTAATCTAAACAAACGTATTAAGGACAAAAAACATTATATTAATTTGAATCAGAGAAACGTGCAAACTGAACATTCAGGAGGAAGGGTTATACAAGTCAGAGTTACAAAACGAATCCAAATGCTTCAGGCAACCATGTTAACAACCAATAACACCAACAAACAAGATAGCAAATCATCTTCTGTATCAAAGCACACATCAGCGTAGTGCTAATCTCTTAGGCATTTATGTAATTTTCTAGTATTCATTAATTGGATTATTATAATGTTTGTCAATTGACATGAATCTCTACTGTTGATTTGTGTTCCATCATTAGAAAATTTAAAACATAAGATCTATTTCCAAAAATTCAATTTAAACTCTTTTTTTTCTTTCAATTTTAAAGGCATAGCCCTTAAATATTGGTACATATAAGAGAGGCTCTTGAAATGAAATGAATAAAATAATATCAAACATTACATTTTGCTTCAAAACGGCCACAGGTCACCCCAAATAGATTTTTTGGCTTGATGATGCATGGTAGGATTTTTGCTCCGAGTTACAACAATACGGTCATATGAACCCTCTGAGGCATCCCTTTTGATGGATCTACATACATTCATTGTCACCTGTCTACCTCTTCTGACAGGCATGAACACAATCCTGCCCCACCCACCTCCAAGATCAGCACTAGCTCTTTTTTCTTCTTCCCCTTCCTCGTCCTCTTCACTATCATCAGCACCATCGGTTTCCACATCATCGGAATCATAAGTTACTGCTTTTACTGCTTCACAGCGAGCACCATCAGCTTCCACAGCATCAGAATTATTAGCTACTGCATCTACTGCTTCGCAAAGAGCGTCATCAGTTTCCACAGCATCAGAATCATGAGTTATTGAATCTATTGCTGGAAGTGGAGCATCGTCAGTTTCCACAGCATCAGACTCGTAAGTTGCTGCATCTAGAGGAAAGTCATCATTTTCCAAATTATCAGAATCATAAGTTTCTTCATCTAATGCTTCATGAGGGCTATCATCAGCTTGTTGCAACTTCAACCAGTCCTCTGAAAATTTGAAGGGAAATAAATATAATAATGATGGAAATCAATATGATCTTCAAAGTTCTTCCTTCCCCGAAATACCTTGGGAAGGAAGATAGTCGAATAGCAAATTAGACCACATGTTTAGATCCAAAGTATTTTAACTGAAATCAAGCATGCAGACATGTAACAAGTACCGTAGTCAATTTCAAGATCCTCTGGATTTCTCTGCGCATGCTGCTCCTTCAGAGTCTCAAATTTCATACCATCAAGGGGCCAAGGTTCCCTGGTGCAAGGGGTGGGGTTAAAATCAGAGTTACAAAGGATGAAACATTTATGCCTCAGATATGGATTATGTCACTCAACAATCAGGTTAGGAAGGATCCGAAATTGTTGCTTTGCAAATATAGGGAATGCATCCATATTGATAGACATCAGGAAAGACATGATAGATTTAAGCCCCTACAAGTGTATTATAAATAGGAATTACAGATATTTTACCTCTTAGCCTATTAGTTAGGATTTCTGTTATTAGGGAGTTAGTTTCATTTTGAGAGGGGCTAAGAACTTATGTTTGTATCAGAAGTTGATGAAGAGATACGAAGAGAATGGGCAAGGTCCTGTCTATGAACTTATGGTAAGATTGCTAGGCCACTCACCGACCTAATGAAAAAAGGGCACTTTGAGTGGACTGAGGACAGCACTACCACATTCAAACAATTACAGAACGTTATCACCACAGCCCCGTTTTGGCAATGCCTGACTTTTCAAAACCATTTGTTATCAAGTGTGACACATCTAAAAAAGGAGTTGGGGCAGCTCTGACATAAGACAAGAAACCTATCCTGTTTTTCAGCATTGCTCTGACATAAGACAAGAAAATTATGAGAAAGATTAATGGCTTTAGTTCTAGCCATCCAGCATTAGCGCCCTTACCTCTTAGGAAAGAAATCCACAATCTACACTGATGAAAAGAGCCTACGATATCTGTTAGAACAGCACATCACCACCCAAACTGGCTCGCTGAGCTTCTTGGATATGAATTTGACATTGTTTAGAAGGTAGGGGCCTCAAACAGAGTTGCAGATTCACTGTCCAGAATTATATAGGACAAAGAATTGCAAGGAATTTCTCGACCCTTGTTGCAGGACAATACCGAAATCAGAGTATAGGACCCCAACTCACATCAGCACTTCACCCTGGAAAATGATAAGTTACACTACAAAGGACGATTAGTTCTATCAGCCACATCTTCATGGATACCTAAACTATTACAGCAGTTCCATGCTACCGCTACTGGAGGATACTCCGGCATCTACAGAACCTAAAGAAGACAAGCTCAATCCCTTTATTGGATTGGCATGAAGAACACAGTTACCCAGTATGTAGCCTCCTGTCATGTATGTCAGCGCAGCAAGTATCAAGCTTATTTGCCGGCTGGCTTATTACAACTTCTTCATGATACCTAAACTATTACAGCAGTTCCATGCTTCCGCTACTGGAGGATACTCCGGCATCTACAGAACCTAAAGAAGACAAGCTCAATCCCTTTATTGGATTGGCATGAAGAACACAGTTACCCAGTATGTAGCCTCCTGTCATGTATGTCAGCGCAGCAAGTATCAAGCTTATTTGCCGGCTGGCTTATTACAACTTCACCCCATTCCTAACACTGTCTGGGAAGAAATCAGCATGGATTTCATTGTGGGCTTGCCACAATCAAAGGGTTTTGACACTATTATGGTAGTAGTGAACAGATTGAGAAAATACGGGCAATTCAACTGATAAAACACCTCTACTCTGCCAAATCAATTGCAGACACCTTTGTAAAAGAAATTATAAGGCTGCATGGTATTCCTTTGTTGGCTGTGAGTGATAGGAATCCAACTTTTATGAGCCATCTTTTGCAGGAGTTATTCAGGCTACACGGCACTTAAATAAAAATGTCTACAACATACCACCGGGAGATTGACGGACAAACAGAAGACTTGAATAGAACACTTGAAACTTACCTCCGCTATTTTAGCTCAGAACAACCCAGGGCCTGGGTAGAATTCATTCCCTGGGCAGAATACTGGTATAATATCAGTTTTCAAGCGTCAACAAAATATACTCCTTTTGAGGTTGTTTACGGCCAACCTCCACCATCATTGGCTCGGCTTATCCCAGGAAAAACTAGGGTAGAAGCTGTGGCACAAGATCTCAGAGATAGGGATGAAGCTCTCACACAACTGAGGTTCCACTTACAAACAACTCAAGACTAGATGCCCACTACACAAATGCTCACTGAGTTTCAACCAGGAGATTTTGTTTACCTAAAAGTCAGACCGCATTGACAAACCTCCATGCCAACCAAAATATACCCCAAGCTTTCAGATAGATATTATGGCCCTGAAGAAGCACGGATTCACCCGGTGTTTCACTTATCTCACTAAAAGAAGCGATAGGCAACCCTTAATGGAGACAACTCTACCACCAGAACTACAAGGACCACGGGAACTACACCAACCTACTGCAGTACAAAGCCACAGAGTCATCACTCAAGAAGGGAAAACTATCCCTCAAGTTCTCATTCAATGGCAGGGAACACAACCCAAAGATAATGTAACATGGGAAGACCCGGCAAGCACACAGACCTAATTTCCAGACTTTAACCTTCAGAACAAGGTTGTTTCTGACAGGGGAGGTAATGATAAACATCCGGAAAGACATGATAGATTTAAGCCCCGACAAGTGTATTATAGGAAAAGGAGTTAAATTAGGAATTAAAGCTATTTTACCTCTTAGCCTATTAGTTAGGATTTCTGTTATTAGGGAGTTAGTTTCTCTTTGAGAGGGGCTAAGAACTTATGTTTGTATCAGAAGTTGGTCACCCCAACCTTCTATAAATAGACCCTTCGCTAATGTAGAGGGGATATTTTTTTGAGGGTTAGACATCAAACTGGTAAAATGCCAGTGTGAAAGGAGAAGTTTCCTTTGTGTACTCGTTTCTTTTAAAAAATCTAATAAAATCAAGGACGAATAAAGCCCTTTGCCTTTTTTCCATCTCAGAAATCCTAACACATATGGATGGAAAGATATCAAAATAAAAACGAATTGGAGAATATTTGCAACATGAGATACTGATAAGGACTTAGGTACTAATGGATGCCTTTTAGAGCATGTTTAGGAAGGAATTTAAGCTTGCATTTAGCTTTTTTCTTATCTAAAAAGCTTGTTTGACTGTTTGGTAAACAAGCTTCCAACAAGCTTTTATTTAGTAGCTTATCATTTTTTAAAACACTACTTGAAGGAACATTATTAGTAGAATGTTAGCTTTTAGCTTTTAATACTTTATTTCACTTTTATAATAAAATATTTATTAAATTTTTGTTACACTTTAAAATAAAATAGGATTCTATCCCAGAATAAAATGATCCTATTAAACTGAACTAGCAATATCTTAAAATATAATATAAGATTAATAATATAATATGAAAAAATATTATAATTACAACTAAACAATATAATTAAAATAACTGATCTATAAATAAAAATTAAAAGAATACAATAAAAAACTAATCTTATAAATATTTTAAAAAATATTTTCATCAACAAAACCCAAATTAAAACACTAGTGAAAATATCAGGTAAATGTGTTTAGTTCTATCATTTTAGATTTATCAGATACTTAACAGATTATTGTACCAAACACTTCTAACTCAAAAAGCTAGTTTTTCCAGCTCTTAGGTACCAACTAGCTTTCCACTATCCAACTAACTTTTCCAGCTAGTTTAAACATAGCCTAACTGCCTAAGTCCCACGTTGAGTTGTATAGAATCCTCAATGGATTATGTAAATGGCTTGGCTCTTTCCCTTTTATGAGCTAGCTCTTAAGAGGTGGAATCTCCAAGTGCTTAGATACCTATCAGATACATGTCCATAGGCTTGTTAATTTTTTATGAAAAAGTGCTCTCGGGCAACTCTTTTGTAAAGTGTGTATTTCTTATACATTGTTAGTGTCAAGATTTCTATACAATTAGTTAATAAATAATTTGAAATGACCCAAAATATGACTCTGTTGAGATTCAAACAAAGTCCACATTTTATAGAATTTGTAACAGTGTTAGACTTTGAATTAAGGGAGGATTTGTTGAGTATTTTGTTAATTCAAAGTCCCAAATCATCAAGGTTTTAGAAAGAGAGAGGAGTTGAACACTTATATAAGAGAGAGTGATTATATTATTCACTCGCACCACACGTTAGAGAGTGTGTGTCCACAGGTGTATTTTCACTATTAGGTCCTGAGTATAGAATTTTTGTGAGTTCTTTTGTAGAACATTTTGTTGTACTCTTTGACTCATAGTCGATATTTTTCTGGACTAGGTCCCGTGGTTTTTGTCCCTCTCATTGGGGGTTTCCACGTTAAAATTTTGGTGTTCTTCTTGCTCTTATATTTTATTTTCCTTGCTCCCTTGGGATTTTATACTGCCGTATATTACAGTTCTCTTGTTTCTCCCTCAAGGGAAAGGTTTTTTATTTTACATGCAGGCTTTCAAGTTCTGTGTAAGTATTTCCGCTGCGCCTTTCCCAACAGACTCTTAAAGTAATTATTACGAAATTCAACATTCTTACCACACATGGCCATCTATGATGAGATGATAGTATAAAAAAACTTAAATTGCCAGTGCATTCTACTTAAATGCATTGTGTTATTCTGTTTGTTATCTATATTTCTCTAGTACAAACATGAAAGATAAAAATAAAACACTTGCCTTGGCCTTGATCCTCGTCTAAAAACAACATAAGAAAATTTCTCATCTTCAAAGCCACGTAAAGGATCACCCTTAGAACGCTGTAGTGAATAAATTTAACAGCAGTAAGTTTCTTATGTTAATCCTTTTGATATCACAGAAAAGGCAAAAGTAGGAATGTGGGGACAGGAAAAACCTTGTAGGCACGTTGTGATGATGTCCTTTCCAAGCGCTGAACAAAATGACAATATTTTCCAGATTTTACCAGTGGACAAGCCCCATCATGAGGACACTGCATGAAGAAAAATTAGCAAAATAGCAAAAAAGGATAAGATAGGACAGGCAGCAATAGAGGAAAAATAATATTGGTTAAACTACAAAATTGGAAAAGATGTTGAGTAAATGTAGTTACTTACAGGGGCAACCACAAAAGCACCGGCCTTCTGAGTTATCAAATCTTTACAAACTTCATTGTTCTTTTGAGAAGATTTACGGTTTTTCTACAAAGGCGAAAAATTCCATGCTTCATAAGAATATAACATTGACAGAAAACTGCACAATTGTGATGGAAAAAGACATAATACAAAGATTATTTATAATTGTTAAAATTTTTCTTAAAAGTAGTAGTAAATTTACTCTTTTTTCCATCCATAATATGTGAGATCTCATTTGAGCTATAATGTTAGATCCATGAGGTGTTCCTGGTTCAACCAAAACCTACAAGAATTGAATTTCACAAAGAGATAACATTAGATAAAAGATTCAAAACAAGTAAACATAACAGTAATTTATGAATTGAAAAGTGGCCTGATTTATTTCTTTTAGGAGAAATTCTTTTCTATAATTAATAGACAATTTGTTTTCCTGCAACCACTTGTTTTCCTCTACCAACTACCTTTTTTACTTGCAAAAAATGTTAAAACAATACCAAGCTAGCATGTGATATAAATTATTTATAGACAATCCTTTCTTTCACAAGACAATAAAGTATGAGCAGAAAATCATACCAGAACATCCTGAGTTAGATCCCAAAGCTGACGAACTATGGTAATTCGATCCTTTATTGATGGAATCTCTCCCAGAACATAGGACTTCAGCCAATAAAACATATTGCTAGCAGTTATAATCAATTTAAAAAACATACAAAATACTTTATATGTCCACTATATGAAAAAATAAATATATCTAACAAAAGCACGATCCTTCGAGCATTACGGAAAAGGTAAAATAGGGATGTGAAATAAAATAATAAACTGAACAGACAGAGCAACTTCTGCTTAACTATTTAATTTAAGTAAACAATTAGATCTTAAAATCCATCTAACATGGTTGTCAGTAAATTAAACTTCCCCGCATGAAACACAATATTTTTTACACTCATGCAATTCGTTCTTACAAAAATATTTTTTAGCACACTAGGTCACAGTCAAAAACAGATTAACTAAAGGAATCCAACATTATTTAATTTCACTATCAAGGTCCATCATCTTTTGAAGTAATTTGATATTTTTCTAGGCCTATCAATATGGTTGGCTTATATTCATATCCTCACTGTAAAACTAAATTGAAGAACAAACAATTTGTTGCCGATACATGTAAAAGTCTGAAAGAATAAACTTACAGCAATTACAAGGTCATGCCCTCTGTCTGATTTACTGATACTTTTAGAAAGTGTTTGGATGCTATCATAGCTATGAATAAGTGGCAAATTCTTGAGACCTATGTATTCAACAGCAGAACAAAACTCAAAGTCACTATTAAACATTTTCAGCTTTTCTCAGGATGTTCAGAAGGAAAAGATTTCAATATCAATCCTAAACAGGAAAAATCACTACATATATTAACATGCATAAAATTGCATAAGGGATAAATAGATAGATAGATGGATATATGGGGAGGGATAAAAGATTGACACAAATAATCTTGGTAATATGTAGGTTTAGTGAGCAGTTGGACTGATAAAATCACATTCATATCACATTTTTAGTTGGTGTATGTTACACTACTGTCATTTAATCTAACATATATTAAGATAAGAGAACATCACTCTTCAAATTTTGATGAATGCAAGAAAATTTTCAATAGCTACTAGCAATGTTAAGTATGCTCTATTACTGATTATTCATCCCAGTATTATGTACTAGTACATGGAACGGTGCGTGACTCTCTAATCAAGCATAAGTAACATCAAGCACTCACAAAATTCAACAATAATATAGTAGTTTGTATAAGAATAATGTCAAATGACAAGGTATTTGATAATCCACAAACAATAAGAATTAAATTACAGTTACATTCCATGATTTTAACATGATTGTAAATGAAATATCAATGGATCCTCATCCATTGCTTCAAATGTAAATTTCACAACAGTTGCTCTTCTAGCCACCTACTAAAACTTAATATGCTTTATCCTCCCTCGCCTCAATTTGAAAGAATTAAGAAACCTATCTTGTTCAAAGAAGTTGATCAACATTTACCATGTATAAGGCTACGACCTGCACGCTGCATTGATTGTGATGGTTCTATTAAATTAACTTTCTCTAAAGATTTTGGCCAAACTTCTTGCAGTGCCCTACATCAGATTTGAAAGGCAACAAAAAAGTTAAAGAACATAACTAAAACTTATGATATCAAAATTAACCATTCACCCAAACAAAGTTCAAGGACATTTTACCAGAAAGCTGAACCTGTCCCGGCACCAAAATCTAATACCTTATGTGGGGAGAAACCAGGAAGCCTTCTACGAACCTAAAAGAGTTTTTATGAGATTAACTTCAAGCCAACATTTTGTCCAAGACAGAAAGGGTATTCTCCAGGTATTTCATTAAAATAAAAGGCTAAAGTGAACATAACTCAAGGAAATACATGGTTCACCACAATAACAATTGCATTATTCAACATGGTTCACACACCTTAGGTAACTTAAATTATAACATAGTAGATCCTCAACCTGTATGATACAATTTGAAAATAAACAGAGAAAGCAAATACAATATGAACAAGAGGACACCCTGATCCCACATATTAGGGATTTCAATCATTATTCACTCTGACACTTGAATTCACAGCTAAGATCTATTGCCACGGTTATCATTTCCACGTGCAAATCTGCTCTCGACTGACTACATAAATCAATCTCAAGAGAGTGCATTTACCACTAATCCTTTCATTTGTGTCAACTTAAGCAACCCTTTCCCTTGAAAAAACACTTTTATTAGGGTCCTAATGTTTCTTATATTATCATGGATGCACTCAAAACCATTGTCTACTAGCATCTTTTCTTCCTTTCTATTTTTGTTCTAACAAGCCCTGTTTATTTGTATTACAAAGCAAAACATCAACATAAACCAAATAACTGAAAAAATGCACTTCACCTAGTTATGTCATAGCTTTTAACACCAATTATTTAATGATATATTCTCCCTTTTTTCCTTGGTATTTTCCCTTTATTTTTCTCTTAATTGGATTAAGTTTCTGCGCTACCTCTTTCAGTACTCTATAACAAGCAGAGTAAACAGCAGGCATTCTAGAAGCCACATAAGCAATTGTCTCGTCATCTCTATATGTGAGACCAATGTCCCCATAAGAGCTCGTAATCTTCCAACGTTTCGATTGTTCAAAAGGGTCCTCAACTATTTTCTTCGCTGTTGTGCTTGCCAGCTGTAGATTGACATCCTTGATTGCATTGAATGATTGAGACAATCTCAAGACTTTCCTCTTCATATATGGCTCCTGCTGTTCTATAATCCCAAGACCACCATAAACAATTGCAATCACAACTAAGAAAATATAAAAAATATATATTGAATATAACAAGAAAAAGTAAGCTGCAAAAAGTAAAGAACCTCGAAGGTATTTTTTAATGGCACGGCGGAGACGGACAGGGACAACAAGGCAACGCGCAGACTGTTTGGCTGCATATCGGAGGGTTTCAGGGGTGACAATTTTATGTGCAGTTTCAGCTATTGTCTGGGTAGCCATGCTGACCCAGGATTTAACAAACCTCTCTTTGTGGTTCAACCAATCAGGTTCCTGTATTATTGTGAACTTAGTAAGTTAGCAACAGATTCTCTAAACTAAAAAATAAAAGCAAAATCTCCATCCAAGCTCATTCATGACTTTGCTACACTATTTTGTTCCATTCAATGAAAAGTGAAGTTCCTAAAATTGAACATGGTGCAACATATAACTCAAGTTCAACAAAATTTTACATAGCAATAGAAGCTAAATATATCAATAGCCACAAAGAAACTACACAGGATTAACACTACAAATACAGATAAGGAAAAAGTATCGAAACAGGACGTCAACCTGAACAATTTCAGTACCATACTTGAGCAAATAGATACAAACTCTTCAATGAGAAACTTTATCAAACAGTTTATGAGCAAAGCTTGATTAATGGGATGGAAATGGAATACGTGAATTTTCAAACTCTATATACAAAACAACGACGATTTCAATTGAGACAACAAATAAAACCAAAAACCCATGTCAAAACACACGTGGGTTTATCACCTTCACTTGTTCACATGATCAAAATTTGATCTTTTTTAGAACCCAATAGAAACTAAGCAAAAAAAAAATGGGGGATGATAATTGATTAAGCAGATTTGATAAACCCCAGAAGAAAAAACAGAGAGAACCTTTAATTTGGGGACAGAGAAACACAGCACGTGGCGTCAATGTGATGGTGGAGCTTGTCGAGTAAAAGGTTAGTGATGGTGTTGGGGAGTGGCGAAAGATGAAGAACAAACAACGATAAACCCCTCTTAACTCTTAAGCCCCTTTTCTTGTTCTTATTAATATTATTACTATATATTATATTTGCTATTTTATAAGTTATTTAAGTGTTTTTGTAACTTTCGTATAATTTTTAATTTCAATGTTTAGTCTCTTTATTTTTTTATTTTTTTATTTCTTGATGATTTTCACTTTGGTGTTTTAAGCTATTTATTTTCATTTTGTTTAGTTACAGAGGAAAATAGGAAAAAAAGATGTAAAAATATAATAGAAAAGATTAATTTACTCATATAATTAAATAGAATTTTGAATCAGATAATTTCTTAAACATAGTTTACCATAATAATCCGACAAAATATGCAAAATAAAAATTTACATATTAACCATTTTATATTTAATTAAGTTTTAATTAAAAATATTTTTAAAAATAAATTTTTGCAAGGACAAACACATCACGCTATAAGAAACGTCAATATGTCAATGTTACATCATCATTAACATCTAACATTTCGTTAAAAATTAATGGCAATCTAATGATTATCAACATTCCTCAAACTAAAAAACGTAAGGATTTAATATATACTAAAAATCACTGAATAACTAAAATGGAAAATTCATAAAAGTATAGGAACAAAGTGGATTTATAACTTAAATTTATTATATAGTAACTAAATATAAATTGTTTGACTTATTTTTTGAATATGGAGAATTAGTTTAAAAATTAGATTAATTTTAAAAATATTTTAAAAAAATTATTTTTTTCAAAATGTTAATATTTTGTGTGCCACATTATTTATGGCACATGATGTACTGTTTTTGAATATCTTAAAAAAATAAAATTTATAATAATTAAATGACAAAAATTAGTGAGATAAGTTTTGTGTATGCTACGTGTGACAATTAATATTGAAGTATTGTTATTAATTATGAAATATTTACAAATTTTGCAAATAATAATGTGTATAAAATATTTATTAGTTACTGTGAAAATAATTTTTTATGAATTTAAAATTATTATCTGCAAAAAGTAATAATAAAACGAGGTCGATTGACTGGTGTTAACTCTCAAATTAACTAAAATTAAAACTCACTTAAGATGTCCAAATAAAATATAATTTTATTGTATTTATATCAAACACATATATTTCGTGATGTAATTATGTTGTTATTTATCATGGTTCAAGTTTGAGAATTAATAATACATTTTACATTTGTTAAGTGTCGTCGGTTCTCATAGTAAAATATATTAACCTTTTTAATTTATATATATATATATATATATATATATATATATATATATATAACTTGACATATATATTTATCTTTCTTGAGTTTGATCTTATATCTATTTAAAAATTTTACTCTACGTATTTTTTATGAGATTTTTAATTTTAAAATGACAATAAGTTATCTTTAAAACATGGTGTACGAATGAAATATGTGTGAGATCAAATAAAATCACATTTTGAATATAAATATCTTTCTATTATCATAATCAAAAACTTTTTAATTTTATTTATTATACTTTTCTTTAACTATTTTTTCTAATAATATTAAAATTATAAATATTCTCTTTTCATTTAATTTTTTATTTTAAAACATATATACTTATTTTTTCAATATATATATGAAACACATATACACATGTGTTAATTTGTGCGGGCACGTATTGTGTAACTTTTATTATTTTTCTTAATAAGTATTGAAGACATGCACATGTTATATATTACCTATAAACAGAGTCATAATCAGTGAACAACAAAGGATAATAACTACGTAGAGATGAACCTTGACAAATCGAGTCGACAATAACCAAGTAGAGTATTATAATATAGTAAATTAATTACTAATGTAGTGTTTGTCTTTAGGTAAGATGGGGAGTGAGGGCTTACAACTTATTTTGTGTCACTAATTCCAAACGGATATGGTGGGGCTGAGCTTCGGAAAATATATATTTTAGAGGTGGAGAGGGTGTGAGAGATAGTGATTGTAGAGAAAAAGACAGACAGGAATGAGATTTGCTTTTGTCATGTATAAAGATATCAGTAATGAGAAAGGCTTTTAGAGACTGAACTAGACTGAACTAGATCAGTTTCGTTACGTTAACAACTGGGGATACGGGTCAACTGATCACCGTATTTGAAAGTGTATTTTTATAAAAAAAAATACTTTGTGAGAAATGACGTCGTTTTGCATTTTTGTAAAAATGTGTTACTGAAGAAATGAGTCATTTCACCAAGTTAGCAGTCTCTCCCACCTACCTACGAAACCTAAAATCTCCATCTCTTGTTCCACTTTTGTTGTTCTTCTGCATCATCTTGCGAATCTACCCAACGAAAACCCATCTTCTAATTTACCGTGAAACATCCATAAGCAAGGAAAACGATCTCCACATACAACAGTCATCTTCAACGAAAATCTCAAAAACCGTTCACATACTAGTAGTTCTGATAGTTGTTAATAATCTTCATTTGTAATGGCATTGCATTGCTTTTAAATTGGTTATTATTACATGTTATTTTATTAATTGTTAGCTTAATCATGCTTTTATTATATGTATAAGCGTGATTTGTATGTGCAAGGTCAATTGTTTGGAACTTGGGTTGATGTGAGTTTAATTAAACATAAAGACTTACTTTTTTAACTTTGCTAACAATAGTGTTAATATCATTATTAACTACTGCTGTTGAATGCATGACTGGGTTAATTGTTTCCATAACAGTCAATGGAAGTCTGCATCGACATTGAACTTGCAGCTCCCATGGACACACAACAGTGAGTATATCAACATGAAGGGTCAAGTGGTTTTATGAGTTTATTGCTGCAGACAATGGAACACCAAGGTGTTTCAAGTTTGCATGGAAGTTCTGGTGACATATTATGTAGAGACATCTTGAAGTAGTTCACAAGATCCTGCATGAATGAATACATAGCTTGTTAACTGAGATGATTTGTGAATGTATAGTACGAACTATTTAACCATTGAGAGGTGGTTATTTGCTTTGCTAACCTTAAAAAAAGTGATGGAGCCATATTCCCATTGACATGATGTTAAGGGTTCAATATATTAGGTATGGACTGCACACACAATGCACAAATTCTTTAAAAATTAAACATTTCATACTTACATTTATTTTCTTAACTTATAATTTTTCTTCAACTTTTTAATTTCTGTCATACTAGACCCTGCAATTAACATGTCATCAACATATAAAGCAAGAATAATATAACTACCAACACATTTCTTAACATAACAACAATAGTCTTTTTCACATTTATGAAACCCTACACTGCTCATAAATTCATTGAACTTTTTGTACCACTGTCTTGGTGCTTGTTTCAGGCCATACAGACTTTTATGAAGCTTGCATACAAGATTCTCCTGCCTTGTACTTCAAAACCTTCTGGTTGTTTCATAAAGATGTCCTCCTCTAGATCCCCATGCAGAAATGCAATTTTAACATCTAACTGCTCAAGATGAAGATTTTCTGCAGCTACAATACTCAAGATAACTCTAATGGTAGTCATCTTCACAACAGGAGAGAAGATCTTTGTGAAGTCGATTCCTTGTTTCTGCTGAAATCCTTTCACTACGAGTCTCGCCTTATATCTTTTGCTGTCATCTGGTTCTTCCTTTATCCTATAGACCCACCTATTCTGCAGAGCCATCTTCCCTTCTGGTAGCTTGGTTAGAGACCAACTTTTGTTCTTTTGAAGGGATTTCATCTCATCTTCCATTGCTTGCTCCCACTTGACGGAGTTATCTCCCTGCATAGCTTCAACAAAATGCTCTGGCTCACTAGCATCAGTCAACAACAAATAATGTAATGAAAGGGAATACCTTTGTGGTGCTACTATCGTTCGACTTGACCTTCTTACTTGGGTCTCAAAAGGTTCCACCTCTGTTGTTGGTTCTGGTTTTGTTATTGGTTCTGGTTCGGGCTCAGACTCAGACTCTGGGAACAGAGAAAGTGAAAAAAGTACCTACCAAATACCTTTTCAGTCGGTGGAGTAAAAATGTCAAGCGCAGGTATACATTGATCAGGAGCAGCCATGATAATGGTGTGGGAAGGAAACCAATGATCGATATGATGATTTATGCCGACATTTTTATGATGGTGTTGAAAGTGCGGTGGTGTCTGAAGTACATACTTCCAAGCTTCATGATGCACTCAATGTTTATGAGAGTAATTGTCTTCCAGTTTTAGAGGGTGGGATGGACAAAGCAAATACCATTAATAATGAAAATTTGACATCAATTGATTATAGTAATAATGAAGTTGTTATCCAAAATCCTGTCCATAAAACAATGAAGGGTCGTCCATCACTTAAGAGAAAAGTTTCTACAGTAGAGCGAATGATTAAAAAATGTAAGAGGAAAAAATCTAATACGACTACAAGCAATGTAAGTTTAAAGTGTGGTTCATGTCTTACATTAACATCGCATTTTATAGATTAAGTGTCATAGTTAGTTACATGCTAATTATTTGTGCCATTATGCAGGCGGATAATGTTGGTGATCTGCAGATTTCTGCAAGTACAGAGACTCCTTTAATGACTGAATTCATCGAGGAATGAAAGTTCTGGTGACATATCATGTAGAGACATCTTGAAGTAGTTCACAAGATCCTGCATGAATGAATACATAACTTGTTAACTGAGATGATTTGTGAATGTATAGTACGAACTATTTAACCATTGAGAGGTGATTATTTGCTTTGCTAACCTTACAAAAAAGTGATGGAGTCATATTCTCATTGACATGATGTTAAGGGTTCAATATATTAGGTATGGACTGCGCACATAATGCACAAATTCTTTAAAAATTAAACATTTCATACTTACATTTATTTTCTTAACTTATAATTTTGTGTTATTTTTTTCAGTCAACCATTCGCACACTACAAGTCTTTTTGAAGCAGACCTTGTGGTGGACAATTACTCTATTTTTTATGTTCAATTAATGATGTTCGAAGGGTGTCAATGTAACTAATTAATACTTCTATGTATGGTGGTTTTGTACAGAATTCAATGTTGAAGTGTATCTAGTTCTGATTTTGGACATGAATCAATTATAAATTGTATATAAGAATGCAATATATGTACAACTATAACTAATTAATACTTCTATGTATGGTGATTTTGTACATAAATCAATGTTAAAGTGTCTCTGTTCTGATTTTGGATAGGAATCAATTGTAAATTGTATATAAGATTGCAATACATGTACAACATTCATAAGGATTTAATAATAGGTTTAACATTTTGTACATTTGTAAATCATGTTGTGTACTTTTATGTTGAATGTTGTGTATATTGAATTAATATTTTTTCTAATCTTAATATCCTCTAATCTGAATCCCTATAAAAATTATCAAGAATGATGAATATAAAATACTTGTATTTTAAGTCTTTGTTAAACTTAAATATAAAGTTTGATGTTGTGAATTTTTAAACAAAGGATATGTTGTGAATTTTTAAACAAAGGATCTGTGTACATTTCTGAGAGGTGTTGTGTATTGTTGTTATAGGTGTTGTGTATTTTTTATGTGTATGTAATTTAGTTGTAATTTACTATTTTAATGTAGTGACGTTTTTAACTATAAATAAAGAAATAAGTTGTAATGTTTGTATTATTCATGTGATTAGTTATACATTAATTTAAAATGCATGGTTAGGTACATAATTCTTAATAGACTTGGTTACAATTGTGTTATATAGTCAATAATCTTTTGTTAATACTTTTTGATATGTAGTTAACTACAATAAAGAATCTTATGTTAGTTACTGATAAATTAATATTAAACTAATAACAAATATATACTTGACTAATAAATAAAATAAATAAAAATTTATTTAGAATAAACTTAATATGATTTACAATGTCAAATAAGACAATAACAATTACATCCAATTCAGTGTATCAGTTTTAGAAACATATAAATTGACATTAAATCCCAAAATCTGCATGTTTCATCTAACCTCGTTCATCATTTCCTGCAAAATGTACATCAAGTTATAAGCATTACAACTAAACCAAAACCGAGTCAAAATATCAATTGTGAAATTTGTAATTAAAAATATCACCAATAACATGCAAGACAAATATACACACCTCTTCGGTTTCCTTCCCTTAGGTGCAGTATATGGGGATTTTAGTTGAGATCCTTTTCTCTTTTTTCTCCCATATTGCTTGAGACGGGTCTCCACATTTGATTGTTGCATTGGTTCTGCTGTAACCGTTTATGAATTTGCTAATTTTTTTATGGTGTCGCGGAGTTCATTCGTATTATGCAGTAAACAACCAACAACAATTTCTTGATGCATTCTAGCAAGTGTATCCTAGCCAATAATAAATTAATTGTCACAAATGAATATTATTTGTATGAAACAGGACATGTTAAAAATAAAGATAAATAGTTATTGAAAAAAGGAAAGATATGATTTACTTGACTTCAGTTTCCCATTACATTGTCCTTCTCCCAAACCTCCATCCACTTAATAACATATACGCCACAATCATGCTTAATGAAAAAATATTAAATAAATAGAAATTAACTGAAACTATCCTACTTAAAGGAACATAATGAAGGGTGATAACAAATAGTACAGAAATGTGTTACCCATTTAGCTGTTGCGGCATATTCAAATAAGTGGGCTTTAAGGTCCCACGTTGATGAGGTTTGGTTAATGTCAGTAACTCCAACACTAGCTCAACACTCAAAGACTAAATTCAAGTACAAATTTATTATTTCACTACCAATTTGTTAATATCAAAACAAATTTGTCAAAACTAAATAAATCTTACCATGTAGTCATCAAATTTTCCTCTTATGGAGTGTCGAGGAGGGGTTCTAGTACGCAAAGAGTCTAAGACAAATAGTTCCATATTCACTCGATCCAAGGCATATAACCACCAGTGATCGCTTTCAACAACCAGCATTAAAATCTGTTAAAAGTATGGGAAAAAAATTTCATCAATCAGTATATTAATTCCACCATATTCAATTGTATGTCATAGTTACTTACCCATCTTCTTGTTTCTAATTCCTCCAACTTCATGTGATTACTATCCCAGAGAAATTGAAATCGTGGCATACTTTCATTCTCAGACACATGAATAAATCCAATATGCATTGCAACCTACAAATACACAAACATGAATTGCTTATATCTGAAACAAGGTTACATAATCCCAATATGCCTGAAATTAAGAAATTCAACCAACTAACCGTAACAAATGGGCTAACACAGAAGTAGTGTTTTGACCTCTTAGAACCGGAATGATTCAACATTGTGCATATATAGTGAACCATCTAATCACATATGTGAAACATACCAAATAAGTACAAACCTTCCAAACCAAACGTTAAAGTTTATATGAATTAACAAATTGTTTCAGAGTACTTACGAAATTCGACACAAATTGCCTAGGCAATAATGTCCGCACTTCATTCCTGTTCAGGTAGCATTTAGTTCCAATAACTTTGCCCACATTCTCATACTTCTCATCTTCTGTAACAAAAATGCTTTATTGCCCATCTGTATACCTTCTGATCAATTCCAGACAAATTGCATGGGTGACTCAAAGGGAATTCATCATATTCGTCACATGTTTCTTCCACAACTGGGGGCAAATTCTGGACTTCGTCATCTTCAAGAAATGGAGAATGGTGTTCTTCTGGGATGCCTTCATGTGGGGAACCGACTGGTGTAGAGGGATACAGTTTAGGGGAAGTTGATTGTTCAAATGGAGGTGTTAGAACTAGCAATATTTGAAGACCCATCTCTTTTTCTTCTCCAGGTGCTTGTTCGTCTTCAATTTCATGTTCCTCTTCCTCTTCAGGTGCTTGTTCGTCTTGAGTTTCATGTTCCTCTTCAGGTGCATGTTCCTCTTCCTCTTCAGGTGCATGTTCCGCTTCAGGTCCATGTTCTTGTGTACTTTTGTTATCAACTTTAGCAAATCCCTTTACTGTCCTTGACCTTGTTGCAGAAGACCGCTGAAAAGAAAATCAACATTTTAAAACAAATTATACTTATACTGTGAATCTCTCCGAATAAACAAATATGGATTAAGTGAAACAAAAAATAACACATTGTTCCAGATTTCGACTCTTTATGGAGATAGGCCATAATTTTCTCTTTACACCAATATATTAACAATGGTTGCTGGACACGATCATCCAATGCCGGTCCAAAAACTTTGAAGTTAAAATATAAAATCTACATAAGTATGATTCATGTATTGGTTAAATGACTATAATCAGTAATTGAATTGAATAATAAAAACAATGTACCAAAAAAAATGAAAGAAGAATTACCATTAACGCAAATGTACATCCACTAACACAATCAGAAGAATTCCTCTTGTACTATTTTATCTCACTTACCAATGTCTGGTGTATTAGGTCACACCAATTATATCTTGTCGGGTTCAGAACATCGACAGCAGCTCCGAAATATTTACAGCTAATGAATGTTGGGCACAAAAAACTGTAAACTATATACAATAGAAAGGCTCGTCGAAAGTCCTCATCGACTACACCTTTTTTTACCTTTGACTCAATGAATGTATGCATCCACCCAAAAGATTTTCTTGCAAACTTCTCAAATCTAGGGTCCTTTCCAGCTACAGTAGGAAATTCCTCACCTATTCATATAGAATTATCAAATTCTTATTAGAATTCAAGTAAAGTCAATCACCAAATATAGTCATAATGTAAAGAACAAAACACAAGATCTGTAGTCAGGAACCCAAAAAAGCGACAAAGAAAGTGGCTTGTTCTTACTTTAATCATTGCATAAGGAGTATTTAAGCAATGATTTTCCACATCATAAGCCAAGACCAATGACTGAATAAACTTTCTTGGAAGTTGTTGAACTTGGATATGGAAAAGAGCACCAAACCCCATTGCCAAAAGTGCTTCTTTGTGTTTATTGCTATTTTCAATAATCATGCAGATTTTTGCTATTCGCGCTGGTGAACAGCAAGATACAAATGCTATCTGCATTGAAAAAAATGACCACACATTAATTGTTGCAGAAAAACACAAAATTAAATAATTGGGTTCTAAATACACTTACCTCTCTTCGTGGTGGCTTGATTTTATTTGAGTTTCCCTTTTGGTCTATCCGCTTCGGTGCCATTTCTCTATGATTGATAATATTAACAACATCACTCTAAAAAATTGATACAAAACAAATATAAAACATGGTCAATAGAACTATACACCCACACTATACAGCCAATAGAACTATACACACACAGATATAAAGCATGGTCAATAGAACTATACAGCCACGTTAAAATTTCCCAACCTTCAATCTAAAAGTACACAACATGCCTAGTAAATATACCCAAAATTTATTTTAAATGTACATAACACCCACACTAAAATTACACAACAGTAGACATTTACGTGCAACAAACTACAGTCATTGACAATATTCACAATATGACTTTCATAACTTGAAACAAAGAATTATACAGCAAACACAAGCAAAACTATACAACATGGACAATAAAAGTACACAACATTCCTACTAAATGAACACAATATTCAGGTAAAAGTACACAACATTTAACATTTTTGATTTATTTCTATAGTGATCCAACATTTTAAGCAAACAGTATGTTAATTAAAAAATCCAATCACAGAAGTATATAACATGAACTACATAAGTATACTAGCTCTTTTTTAGCCTCAACATTTCAAGGAGAAAATTTGATTTTAGTGGTATCACAATGGAACCAAACATGAGTTACACCAACATTTTAAAATGCATTAGCCAAAGGTTAATATGCGGAATATACTTCACTTCAAAACAACAGTAGAGGACAAGCAATTGACCAAAGTGACGTGTCCTTTGTTAAGTTTTTTGCATCATTGTTAAATTTCAAACTAACCCGGCACCCAAAAGACTGAATGATGTTATAAAACTATGAATTATATCACCAAATTCATTAAATCTGAAAATGGGATTACTTAGAAGGTAGATACAATAGGATAAGAAAGAAGCCTTGTTCTCGAGAGAGGAAACACTAACTCAAGTTGTAATGTAGGAACATCTAGGACAAGAAGGATTACTAGAAGCAAGAGAAGGAAACTTGAAGAGGAAGTGGAAAAGCTCCAAGTTTTGTATCCGAGTATAGGACTCAAACTTGTAATATCTTGTAAACATGTGTGGACAAGATTAGGTCCTATTGTAATAGCTTAGGGTATGACAAAAGGGTCCAAAGCCCATGGGTTTCATAAAGCCTAAAGCATGCCATGCATTCATAAGTCAAGGTCACACAAAGCTTTCAAAATCGGCTAAGTACTTTTTTGGCCAAAACTAGTGTGAACCTTGGAACATTTGAAAATTAGGAAGAAGGCCTTGATTAAGCTTGGATCCATGCCAAACCTTAATCAAGGATCTCCACCCTTGATTATCAAGTGTTTAGGATTGATGACATGGCTAATCACATGGGTACCAAGGGGAGACAAACCCATATGCACCCATGTGAAGGCCATGTGAAACCCATGTGCAAGCTAACTACCAACTAACTAGCCTAGTTACTTAGGGGTCAAGGTGGGATTTCGGATTGGCTATGATCTTAACTAGGATTAGGCTAGTCTAATCATTGTTTAGGTGACTTGGAGGCCAAGGAAGCATAGCCTATAAGTACCTTGGCCAAAACTTATGTAAGGATCTTTTGGCAAATTTTGAATGAAAGAAGCTTTGAGCTTTTGAAAAAAATGTTCTCTTGTTCCCTTAGGGAAAATCCTTTAATCTTATCAATGACATCTTGCTTCCATTGTGGCGGTTCCTCCTAGGCTTATTGGAGTTTCTCTATGGCGCCACCCTTCCATCTCTTACCTATTCCGCTTTGCTTTGATTTCTTAAACACTAAAACACCAAAAAAGCTTCATGGCCGAGGCACTTGCATTGGCTTCTTCATGATGGTGGTGGTTGAAGACTAGATTTGGGAAACATTGGAGCTTCTTTGGATCACCCCCAAGGAGGCCTACATCAAGTTGTCATAGATCATAATGCTGAAAAGGAAAAAATAAAAAATAAAAAATATTTGAATGGCTTTCTGAGGTTCGAGAAGGCCATATTTGTAAACTAATGCTAATAAGTAGTAAGTCATATTCTTTTCCAAAGAGTGTTTCTAACTAATCCTATGTTAGCTACAACAGATTTGTCAAAAAAGTGCTTTGTTGCAATAATTTAAGGTTAGTAAAGAAATCACCAAAGTTTAACTAGGTTATCAAATACTTCTTACAACCTTGAAAGAAAAACCGAGTTAGACACTGGATAATCTTCTACTGAGGCTTCTAATCATACATTTAAAACTAGTTTAATCCATAAATCATATGTTGAATTAACATTATTTGTTTGCAACTGAAATCAAGCATAGGAAAATGGAAAAGGATGAAACTTTGAAGCATTGACATCTGAGATGTATAATTAAACTGAAGCCTATTCGTACAATATTGTGACTATAAGTTGCAATGATTTCAACTTTTAACCCTTTGTATCATCAATAGTAGCATTCTTAAAACATATCCACAACCAAGAAGCAACTTACGCTAGACACAAAACAAAATAGTTTTGGAAACAATATCATGTGATGCGAAAAATAATGGTACCAGTGAAAACATATCATATTGAGCACAAAAGAGGTAAGAACAGTAACAGAACATTTAAAGGAAAAATAAAAAAACCCTAAAACCATGATTTTGAATATGAACGGGTCAGAAAAAGTGGGCACTAGGTTTCATTCTTCAACAAAAAAAAATCTCATCAAAAAACAAACCAAATAAAATTCAGATTATGCCCTCAAATAGACCATGATAATAGAAACTGTGAAGAAATCTCAAAGCAGAGGATCGAGTAAAAAAAAACAAAGCTTTCCCTAAAAATTTCTAATACCCAGATGAAGCCAATATCTTAATCCAACATAAAAATAAGAACAGAACCGAATTGCAAGCAAAGACAGAGACAAAGAAAGAGAGAAAAAAAAAAGAGAAGGGTATATGAATACTTACAGATAAAAAAAATGAGAAAGAGAAGAAGTGTTTGGGAACATAGCGGAACTGTTTTTGATTTTGGGTTGGAGAAGAAGGGGGGTTTAGTTTTCTGATTTTAGGTTCGAGAAGATTTTGGGTTTCTATTTCACTTTCGCGGGAATGAAAATTTCAGAGGAATGAGGAAGGGTTTCCTCTTTAGATTTCCAATTTTTAAAAATTTCTGTGCATATCAAAACGATGCCGTTTTGTTTTTTTGTTTTTTTTTAAATAAAAATGATGTCATTTTACAAGTATATTTTTTTTTAATAAAAATACGGTTTGGGTATATGGTGGCCAGTTGGCCCCGTATCCCAGCTGGTAGGGTAGCATTTTTCGAACTAGATAAACCATGATTGGGAATATACAAGATTATTAGTCAATTACCAAAGCTTGAGCAAAAGAACCGCCAAGTAACTGAAAAAGATATTTATTGGACAACTTTATTTCATAGTCAGCTGTAATATGGAATTAACTAGCTAATTCACTTATAGAACATTTATGTATATATATACCTATTTTTTTCTCTTCACATTTAATAAATGATTGTCTGTGTATGACATTTGTCTACCTAATATTTTTTTTATAGGATGGTGGGGATCACTAAGAAGAATGTAGGTTGGCACGGGAGGGAAACCAAACTTAAGCTCATAATTACTCTTGTGTTGAAGCATTTAAAATAAAGAAGAAAGTATAGAACCCGAAACAAGATACAATTAATGTGAATGAATCATGGAAGGGGGCTAGAAATTGACATTTTTCTCTTAGCATTAGATTAGTTATGCATGTAAAGTTAACCTTTGTTACTTTTGTCATTTATTGTGATGATTGGTTGCTTTTCATGATTAGCGTGCAACCCATGTGAATAATGCATAAAAGGGGATGACTGCAAAATGTGAGGTGTCAAATATGGATTGGCTTAGGGAAAGCTTGGTAGGGTGGGTGTGTGAACCACAGAAGTCAAGTAGGTCATGGAAGTAGTGGTGTTAAGGGTCAAATCAGTTAGAATGAGATATATGGGAGATAGTATATATGCTGCTTCTTGTTAAAAACAAAACAATAAATAAAATAAATAAGGAAATAAAGAAGAGAGAAAAAGATATAAAAAATTTAACGTGGTTCAGCAATTTGTTTATGTCAACGATTATACTAGGAACAGTTTATTTTTTGTGTGCATTTCAAACTTTATAGGGAGTTCTTTATATAGAGATAAAAGACGGTCTCTCTCACTTTTCTATATGATGTGGGGACTAAAGTCTAAATGCATCTTTTACATGATGTGGGACTAATCAAACTACATATACTCCTAACAATTCTCCCACTTGAAGTTTGATTCACATCACAACCTAGTGTAGTGTCTTCATCATCAATCACTCTCAAAGGCCAGTTGAGGTAACACAAAACCTCAACTTATCAGTTGTACCTATCTTGGTTAACATATCTGCTGGATTCTTTGACCCTGAGATCTTCAATAAAGATAGCTCTCTATTACTTATCAAGTCTCTGATAAAATGATATTTTATCTCAATATGCTTGCATCTAGAATGAAGGATTGGATTTGTAGCAAGGTATACTGCACTCTGGCTATTACTGAATAATGGAGCATCATCTTGTTCTTTTCCTAGTCCTCTAAGAAGATTCTTCAGCCATATCATCTCCTTGGTTGCTTCTGAAATTCCCACATACTGAACTTCAGTGGTTGAAAGAGAAACTCTACCTTGAAGTTTAGACTTCTAATTGATAGCAGTACCGCCCAACAAAGATTTGTAGCCTGTTGTGCTCTTTCTACCATCTAGATCTCCTCTTATGTCTGCATCAGGAAAACCCTGTAAAGTGAGATTACTTCTTCTAAAAGACAAATGCATCCTTGAAGTACCCTTCAAATATCTCAATATCCACTTCACAGCCTCCCAATGCTCCTTTCTTGGACTGGATAGAAACTTGCTCACAACTCCCACTGCATGTGTTATGTCTGGTCTAGTACACACCATAGCATACATCAAGCTCCCTACTGCAGAAGCGTATGGTATTTTAGACATGTAATCTTTTTCTTCATCAGTCTGAGGAGATTGCCTTTTTGAAATTTTTAGGTGTGTTCCCAAAGGGGTATTCCTGGTTGTTGCATCTCCAACATTGAACCTGTCAAGCAATTTTTTAATGTAATTCTCCTGAGACAACTTCAAAGTACCTTCTGATATGTTTCTAGAGATTCTCATGCCAAGAATTTGTTTAGTTGGACCAAGATCCTTCATCTCAAAGTTTCCTGCTAAATATTTCTTCAACTTTTTAATTTTTGTCATACTAGACCCTGCAATTAACATGTCATCAACATATAAAGCAAGAATAATATAACTACCAACACATTTCTTAACATAACAACAATAGTCTTTTTCACATTTATAAAACCCTACACTGCTCATAAATTCATTGAACTTTTTGTACCACTGTCTTGGTGCTTGTTTCAGGCCATACAGACTTTTATGAAGCTTGCATACAAGATTCTCCTGCCTTGTACTTCAAAACCTTCTGGTTGTTTCATAAAGATGTCCTCCTCTAGATCCCCATGCAGAAATGCAATTTTAACATCTAACTGCTCAAGATGAAGATTTTCTGCAGCTACAATACTCAAGATAACTCTAATGGTAGTCATCTTCACAACAGGAGAGAAGATCTTTGTGAAGTCGATTCCTTGTTTCTGCTGAAATCCTTTCACTACGAGTCTCGCCTTATATCTTTTGCTGTCATCTGGTTCTTCCTTTATCCTATAGACCCACCTATTCTGCAGAGCCATCTTCCCTTCTGGTAGCTTGGTTAGAGACCAACTTTTGTTCTTTTGAAGGGATTTCATCTCATCTTCCATTGCTTGCTCCCACTTGACGGAGTTATCTCCCTGCATAGCTTCAACAAAATGCTCTGGCTCACTAGCATCAGTCAACAACAAATAATGTAATGAAAGGGAATACCTTTGTGGTGCTACTATCGTTCGACTTGACCTTCTTACTTGGGTCTCAAAAGGTTCCACCTCTGTTGTTGGTTCTGGTTCTGTTATTGGTTCTGGTTTGGGCTCAGACTCAGACTCTGTATTCTGCCTTCTGTCGACTACGTCCCTTTCTGATATTTCTTCTAGTGCTACTTTCTCATAGGCCACTACTATCGTTCGGCTTGACCTTCTTACTTAGGTCTCAAAAGGTTCCACTTCTATTATTGGTTCTGGTTCTGTTATTAGTTCTGGTTCGGGCTCAGACTCAGACTCTGTATTCTGCCTTCTGTCGATTACGTCCCTTTCTGAGATTTCTTCTAGTGCTAATCTCTCATAGGCCACTGACTATTTTGTTTGCGCTTGCGGATTCTGTAGACCTGTCCTTATAGAACACACTTTCATTAAACTTAACATTTCTACTTCTGATGATTTTCTTGTTTTTGTCATCCCAGAATTTGTAGTCATACATATCAAATCCATAACCAATGAAATAACATAATTTTGCCTTGGGGTTTAATTTATCTCTACTATTAGAGTCTATTAGAATATATGAGGCACAACCAAAGACTTTCAAATGTGAAAATTTTACCTCCTTCCCAGACCATACTTCTTTAGGTAATTGATAATCTAAAGGAACTGATGGACCTCTATTTATGAGAAAGGCTGTTGTGTTTATTGCCTATGCCCAAAACACCTTAGGTAGGCCTGACTGGATTCTCTTGCATCTAGCTCTCTCATTCAAGGTTCTGTTCATTCTTTCCGCCACACTGTTTTGCTTTGGTGCCCCCGGCACTGTCTTGATCATTCTGATCCCATTCTCTGAACAAAATTCCTTGAATTCTCTGCTATCATACTCTCCACCATTATCAGACTTCAAACATTTAACTGTTAGACTTGTTTGATTTTCAACCTCCCTTTTCCACCTTTTGAACACAGAGAGAACGTCAGATTTATTTTTCAGAAAATAGACCCATACCTTTCTTGTAAAGTCATCAATGAAGGTTACATAATATTGTGAGCCTTCAAGATATTTCACTGGAGCGGGCCCCCAAACGTCTGTATGCACCAATTCTAGCCTTTCAACTTTAAATCTCATTCTAGGCTTAGAAAAACTGACCTTTTTCTGCTTTCCAAAAATACAGTGTTCACAAGGTCCAATATCAATATTCTTTCGTGTCAGATAACTTACCTCTTGACACCATGAGCTTAATCCCCTTTTAACTGATATGCCTATGTCTTTGATGCCATAGGCTGGAACTGTTGGCAGCCTCTGCGACGGTTACCATATCCTCATCTGCAAGCATATAAAGAGACCCTCGCTTCTTTCCACAAGCAACAATCAAATTGCCTTTCATTACCTTCCAAGATCCATCCCCAAAAGTAGTGTAATGCCCCTCGTTGTCCAATTGTCCCACAGATATTGAATTTCTCTTTAAGGCGGGAATATGTCTGACATTGTGCAAAGTCCATGGGGCACCATTATAGGTTCGAATGTCAACATCACCTCTTCCCACAATATCAAGGGATTTTCCATCTGCAAGGTAAACCTTCCGAAATTCCCCTGAAACATGGTCATAGAATAGTTCTAAGGAAGGTGTAGTGTGGAATGACGCACCTGAGTCCATAATCCATAAATCAACAGGACTATCTAAACTGCATATTAATGCATCTTCAGTCTCATCTACTGCAGCATTTGCAGATTCATCATCATCTTTCTTCTTTCTGTTCTTCCATTTTGGAGCCCTACATTGATGAGCAAGATGACCCTTTTTCTGGCAGTTCCAACAAGAAACTTTTACCTGTCTCCCTCTGGATTTTGATCTGCCTCGTCCTTAATTCTGACCTTTCTGGCTACTTCTTCCTCTAGTCTCAATACTCAACGCTGAGCTAGAATCAGAATCATAATTAGAACACTCACCTGAACCTGTTATGCTAACGTCTTCACTTAGGATCAAGTCTCGTATGTCATTAAGCTTCAACTTGTTATTACTTGCAGAAGTATTGACTGCAGTAACAATTGCACTCCAACTTTCCAGAAGGGATGATAGTAAAATCAATGCTTTCACCTCATCATCAAAGTTGATCTACACTGAGGCCAACTGGGCAAGGATTGCGTTAAATTCATTAATGTGATTAGTAACAGAATTACCTTCGCCCATTCTAATGTTAACTAGCCTACGTATCAGATACACTTTGTTGGTTGTAGATGGCTTCTCGTACATGTTGTCTTTTCGTTC
Source organism: Hylodesmum podocarpum (assembly GCA_026586105.1). Lineage (NCBI taxonomy): Eukaryota > Viridiplantae > Streptophyta > Magnoliopsida > Fabales > Fabaceae > Hylodesmum > Hylodesmum podocarpum. Next base: position 1,349,746 of record JALJEV010000469.1, read on the forward strand.
ATAATGTTGAACGCGACATTTTTGGCCAACGTCAATCGGATCACACCAAGCGTCTGCCGATCTAGCAGCTCCCAGTCTAACTGCTCCATGTCTTCTGGCTTCCACCCGTCAAGGGCTGATACAGCTTCTTCTGGTACAGGTAGTCTTCTATCTACATCTTCCAAAATTTGAAGTCTTTGCCATCAAACTTCTCAATCTTCACCTTTCCTTCTTCCAATGCCATTGTTCTTCGCTGCTTTCCAAGAAATCTCCCACTACTTCTCTACCCTGAGGATAAACCAATCTTTTCTGATGTGGAAGATCAGACAAAGCCGCAACCACTGAGCATACTAAGAAATTGGCTCTTGATACCAATTGTTAAGAACAAAGCAATAAAAAAAAATAAGGAAATAAAGAAGAGAGAAAAAGACACAAGAATTTAACGTGGCTCAGCAATTTGCCTACGTCCACGACTACACTAGGAACAGTTTACTCTTGGTGTGCATTTCAAGCTTTACAGGGAGTTCTTTATATAGAGACAAAAGACGGTCTCTCTCACTTTTCTATACGATGTGGAACTAAAGTCTAAATGCATCTTTTACATGATGTGGGACTAATTAAACTACATATACTCCTAACACTTCTAACTAGGAGTAATGATCAACAACTAAAGCACGTGATTGAAGAGAACAAAGATTGGCCAGGAAACCATTTCATTGAGCTGCAACCAAGGAACCTACACCTTGTTCCTAGTTGTAGGTGTTTACATGGGTTAGATGCGGATACTACTATAGTGCTGGAACGAAGAGTGCTTTGGGAAATTCTAGCTATTTTGGTATCGGTGGTGGAGATTGCTGAAGAAACCAAGTGCATGGAGAATATTCACTTTGCTAGCACCATGATCAGAACATCCACGCATGATTTGGAAATATCTTGAAACAAATAAAAATCAATGATGACATGTGTAGAATTCGAGTTATGGAAGATATTCGCGCCACTAATTATGTGGGGATCAATGAATATAAACTTGGGTATGCTAATGATGAGTCACCAGTGGTAGGCAAACGGGAGGAAGGGGAAGTGGAATCACTTTTGTCAAACAATAAGCGGAAGTGAAATGGTGATCAAAGGAGACCTCAAACGTTCTAACAACGGCAGAAAATGGAACATAGAGCAAATGTATGACCAATTGTATGGTCAAGGAGTGGACATATAGCTTAGAAGGATTGGTGAGTACTACTCCAATAGTACATGAAACAATAGAGAGAAATGAGAATTCAATTCTACTAAACTTAAAACTTTTCTTATAAAGGATGCATGGAAAAATATTATACTAGTCACACTTAAGTCTACCGAAAACTCATATATCAAGAATATATCTAAGTTTAAAGTAGTTTATATACAAAACTCATCACACCAAACTACTCTGTTAACTTCATTATGAGCTCTCCATGGCTCCACCCATTGAGCTTGATCACACTAGTACGAAAATGACATTTAACGTCTCCTAATTCACGTTGGATATAGAGGAAATGATGTTAATTATACAATCGACGTGAAATTGTGAATCCACGTCAACTAAAATGCAACCGCCTTATAAAACCCCCAACCATAGCCTTTTACTTAGAACCTGTGTTTACAATGTCCGCGTTAATCTTTCTATCTTTCTTTCGCACTCGGAGAAAATTTGTCTTTCTTTCGCCAAAGCCGCCATGGAAAGAGGTGAAGGAACGCTAACGAAGATTCATCAATCTGTGAAGAAGCCTCTGCTCAAGTCTCACGACGGCTCGAACGTCTCGAATGACTCGAGTACTCCACAACCGCCACTGTCGTAGACTCGGAGCTGTCGTTCATAGTTAAGAAGGACATCACTCAGATCTAATACCTTTGCGCTAAGATGGATCGTCGCGGCCAAACCTTAGTGTGAATTTGTTGAAAAGGTGAACCCTATGATTTGATTCGAATGTTGATTTTGTTGAATTGGTTATTTATATTAGGATGATTATCTAATTTTATTGGAATTGCTTTGGTGGTTTTGTGTGTTGGATCATATAAGGAAGTTTATGATGAATTTTCTCATATTAGTTAAGCTTTATGAGCATATGGTGCTAAAATGGTAAGTGCTAGCAAAAAGGACTTGTCATTTTAGAGAATGTTCTTAAAATATGTTGTGGTAATTGTCATAGGGTTTTCGAATATGAGTTTATGGAGCTAATTGTCCTCAATGGATTGAGGCAATGGAGGTTTAGCACTTAGGCACTTCCTTGAAGTAACATGATTTGTATGCCTCTTTATGACACCCTTGATAATTTTTTTTTCTTAAATAAGTTTCATTTATTCTCTTTGTTTTCTCTGTTTTTCTACAATTAGGAGTTGGTTTGCCCTATAAGTTATCCAAGTCAGGTACGCGTTTTGGATTTTTCTTCATTTTTACTCCTAACATGTCACTCATTGTTCTGAATTAAAACACCAAATACAAGCTAGGTGTTGTAAACTATATTTTATGTCAGTCATTGTTCTGAATTAAAACACCAAATACAAGCTAGGTGTTGTAAACTATATTATAGATCATGGTAAAATAGATTTTGTGTTTGTCCAAGATAAGGAGGTTATACATGTAAGGATCATTTTTAGTTTTAAATTAATTTATATTTATATATAAGACATTTTGGAGGCAAATAGGTGTTCTAATTGGATACATGTACTATTTTCAGCTATTGAATCTCGATTACAAATCTTCTCAAAGACTCAATGGTAAATGTGGTTATTTTAACTTTACTGTGTTGTAGCTTAAACCACAAGACATTTGAAAGTTTAATTATGGATATTGGTGTCTTTCACTTCATTAACACAAGAAAAGAGAGATACAACCATCAAGATTGGAATTAAGACATATTCATGGGAAGAATTCTTGCACATGGTTAGTCTTAAAGGAATTTGTCATTTAATAAGTCATACTTCTTATTCTCAATACAAAAAGAAATTTTCACTTCTGTAATAGCTTGTTATCATGATATTATTATCATACATAGATATACACTACAATATTATAATTTTAATGTAGAACAATAATAAAATATTTTGTGCAGGACAATATACACTACAATACTATATTTTTTATTACTCATCAATTTATCCATCCATTCATAACAAATAAAATATTATGTGCATATATGGCACAATAACATGCCATATAATAAGACTGCAGACATGAAAGGTCATCTGGGATGATGAAACTTAAAGATAAACACTTTATATTCCTTAGTGGTGGTATAATGTTTCCAAATGGAGCATAACAATATATTGAAAAACTTGGTAAATACATACTAATAAGTGGAGGCATTCTGAGGATTGCACTTGACATGGGGTGTGGGGTAAAAGCTAAAGAATTGTTATTTTGTTATCCACTGTGTTGTTAATTAAACTAGATAGTTTTATCAAGTCATGAATATATGTTGCACAAATACAATCTTGATGTCTTATATGGGGCTGCATGAAAATTTTAAGAGAATGATCACGGGGGCTTCAGGTTTATAATTAGTTTGGTAACAATAATTATGCAATAATCCCTTATTTTCTCCCTCAAATATTTTTCTTTACATTATAACACTAAGAAAATTTAGTGAAACTCAATATATGTCTCAATATTTTTAAGTTTTGCTAATGATTGATTAGTTAGTCGGTCATTAAATAAAATATAAGGTTGTATCTTTTGTTCTAATCTCATTTGTACTTAGTGATTTTATGTATGATGTTATGCTTAACACATGCGTCGAATGTGCATTAAATAAAACCAAATTCAGCTACTACTTTACAGTAATAATGGATTCGGATCGTTTCCCTACGGATTACTTTGTTATTTCTCTATAGCCGAAATATTAAATGCAATTTGGGGGTTTTTAGGCTTAGGGAAAATTAAAAGCAATTAAATAGTAACAATTAAATGCAAAAGTAGCAATTAACAGTAATTAAAACACAATTAACAAATGATTAAAAGGCACCAATCTGATCTTTATCAGATCCTAATTTCCCTCATCGGTTCAACAAAATAAAAGCAATCATCTATGTAGTGCATTGGAACCGAGATCTTTGCATTCTAACACTGAACTAATCGCTCTAAGATCTTAGAGAATTATCACCGAACACTTGGTGGCCTTTAAACTCACAATCACATGAGAGCACACAACTCGGTTTCGAATCACCTAATTAGTTCTCTACATTCATTATCAATCAACAACGAAAGAATCAACAATCTCTATCCAAAATATTAATCAACATAATGAAATCGAAATTATAGAATCCAAAACGAATACTCATGCAATTGAGAATGGAGAATCTAAGGAAATTAGGGATCCTATTGAAATTGAATCGGTTGATGAAATTAGTTGCACATAATTGGAATTAGGCTAAGCATAATTCAGAATTCCATAACAACAACTCAAAATGCAAAGAGAATTATCAAGACTGAAATTAAAATGCAAAAAGGAGATAAGAACAAGTGCTGGAAAATGCATAAATTAGAAGAGCAAGTGCTGTAAATTAAGAACGAAATTCAAATTGCAAGTGTAAGTGAATAGAATTGCGTAACAAAAAAATTAAATTGCAAGAAGGAGAGGAAAACGAAAATTGCATGGTTAAACCAAACCCTAGCAGAGCAAACTAAAGAAGGGAAGAAGAAGAGATGCTGAAAATTGAAATTCTGAAATTGCAATGTGTAAAAAGTGTCCAATCTGATGTGTTTCACAAATATATAAGCAACCCCAAGTACATGACTTTTAATGATTCAGGGGGCCTCCATCTGAATCCCTATTGCAGCAAAACAATAAATCAATTACATGAAAATTTAATTGGGCCTAAGCTAAGTCTTTTTCGCTAGAAATTCCTGACAGTATTTGTAAGTCTTTTTTGTGAAAGTATCAAAGAGAAACTCCATATGCAGTTGATAACATCTTTTTTATTATTTCTGAACCACTTTCTACGTCGTTTGCAAAATAATTAACATAGAAAGTGTACCATTTTTTTTAAAGATCTGAATCACTTTTTACGTCAGCTATATTCACAACCAACGTTGAAAGTACAATTGACGTAAAAAGTACACCTTTGACGTCGGTTACTTTTGACGTTAGATTCTTTTCACATCGGTCAATAACCGACATCAGATTCTTTTCACATCGGTCAATAACCGACATCGGCCAATTGTCACTTTGAGTTTCTATTAGTCTTACAACATTTTCAGCTCATGATGATGGTTGGGAGTACACCAATTGATAATGCCCCATAGTCTGTCTAGGTTGGTTAAGTGAGATCTAGGCATTTCTTTGCCACACCTAACAACATACCCCCAAGGACTCACTATCCTTATGACTAAGTCAGCAAATAAAAATAACATAACCCTAATATGTTAAAAGATCATTTATTTCTCTGCATTGAATTATATTAAGCCTTACTCATGAACAAAGGATCAAGTTATTGAATTTTTTATTGTGATTAATCCTTGGATTGCTTAGCTTACTACACAAGAGAGTTAGTCATGCATGCATATTAAGGTTATGTTAGTGGTTATCTATGTGTGTGACTATTATTCCAAGTTCCCAACGAGGTCAAGTGTTGTTAGATTTCAGAAAACTACATTACCACTTTCACCTCATGTATTTCCTGTTTTATCTTCCACACAAGTTAGCACTTACCAAGATTAATTAGGCATTTATTAAGCTTGTAATGTTTGGCTTAGGTGAAAGTCCGATGACAAAGTCAATTTTAGGCTCATTACCATGTTCCTAGTTTAAAAAGCCATATTTTCCAAATCTTTTTCCAGATAATCTCTTAGTACTTGTAACTTTATTTTTTGCTCTATGTTGGGTTTTAGGGAATTTATTGACACCTCTTTATTCTCACTATTCTTGGTTGCCACAAACTGGTGGCTGCCTTTCCTAATTTTTCAATTCTTTTGGTGATCATAAACTGGTGATCTTTTCTTTGCTTTTCTGATTTTTTTGGTATTTTTTGAATTTTTTTTCTAGAGGCTTGATTTCTTTCCCTACTGAACACATTTTTTACTAAAAGAAGTCTCTAAGATAGGATTTGGATTTTCTGGCATGAGGTATGGTGAGTTTTTCAAGAGGGCAATCCAAAAAAATGGGAAGTATTGGCCTAAAGACTGCTTATCAAGAAAAATCCACCTATGCTCAAAGTGGGTGATTAAGGTCATTCATTCTTATATTGGGTTGGCCGAGAAAGCTTTTTAAGGGTTCGAAATAAGGCCTAAATTCTTTCTTAGTTCATGTTTCACTTGTCTTTACTTAACTAGGATCAACTTGGTTCTTTGAGTTTTTTGGCTTTCCTATTTTCTTAGACACGGGCACATTGTTAATAATAGGAGCAACATAAAAAGTGCATTAATTTGATTCCCACAACATAAATCATCAGGCATACATTTCCTTTTTCAACTTGTATAAGAGTGTTAACATCTCAAGTAAATCATAATAATATCATAAAAATTCAAGGTAACAAGAAAAATATCATTCATGCATAAAGTGGATTAGTACAATAATGAAGATGTCTTAGCTTATTAAAAAGAAAACAAAAAAATGATAAAAAGAAAAAAATATAATCATATCTAAAATAAAACAGAAAAATGATAAAGAGAAGAAAAATAATACATCAAATTAAATACACACATAAAAAGAAATAATAAAAAATGAAAATAGTCACCCTCAACTTTAGAACGGTGTCATCCTCGGCGTTGTATGGAGAACTAAGGGAATGTACTACTTACCTTTTGAGGACTAGTCAGTGGATAACCTCACTGACTAGAGAAGAAAGCCTCATAGGTCTCGGGCTCAGGCGGAGGTGGAGGCTGACTCTACTAAGATGAAGTGGACTGGTGGATGGAAATGAGCAAAGAATGTTGGTGATGTGTCTGTCGGGACAGGTGCTGCCCCTGGTTGATGAGATGGTGATGGTGGAACTCTGCCTGTTCCCGAACGAATGCGGCCAACTCATCCTGGCCTGCTGCATCAGATCCAAGCGAGTAGTGAGGATTGTCAAGTCGGCAGAGGGAAAAGTTGGTGTTGGTGTGGATGGTCTAGAGGGTCCTGGTGGTGGTGATGATGGTGCAGTGGGCAACAGGTCGTCAAAATCTGACTAGGCCTCTAGTTGTGTTGTGCCCTCCTCAAATAGGCATGATATGTCAAAGAGTCTGAAGGGACATGGAGACAGTAGGATGACCTCTCTGAAATACTGTAGAACCCTACCAGCTATGTCCATATCAGTCATGAGGAAGGAAAGCCATAGCCACTGGAGGTGACAACATTCGTAGCCGCCTTGATCTCAGCTCCCAAGTTGATCTCCTCTCTGGTCATCATTCTCCAGATTAGCATGGCTCTAGAGAATGGTATGTTGTTAGATCAATCACAAGGATTTAACCTGTTTGCTATCAATCTTAGTCGTACCTTGGTTGTGAGGTTCAAGTCTCCCAAGGCAAGCTTAGGCGGTGTCGCCTTAAGATGAGTGAATCTGGCCCTAGGAACCCAGATTGTGGCTAGAATTTAAGAGGTGGAAGGTGGACTCCTCTGATAAAGTGGTACCCGTGGGACACCAAAGTAACTGTTAATAGCATGGGCGAAGAAATCTACCTGAACACCTTTGAGGAGCATAATGCCTTACTCCTCGTGCCTATAGTTCGCATAAAACTCACGAACTAAAGTCCAATACCTCGCCTCAATGTGGCAACAATGGTCCTGTTGACTGTGTGCTCAAAGCAGGCCTTCGCGTCCTCCTGTGCGAAGCGCTGGGTGTCAGTGAGGCTCCTCTCACCAATTTGAAGGCAAGGTGGTGTTGAAGAGCCAGCATTAGCAGGACATTTGCTTCTTTTTGGCCTGTTCATCTGAAATAAGGAACAAAGAGAAAAGTGAGCTCAAAAAATTGTTGGAGGTAGTAGAAACATGATCAATTAACAGGCCCCAAATAATATTTACAATGCATAGAGCGCTCATGTTAATGATCAGATATGCACCAAAAGGAAAATAATCAGGATATAGAGTATGAATGAAAGTTATGTTGGACTTAAAGCTTGAAGATGCTTTAGTGTCTCTCTTGGTGTTTTTGATTTTGATGTAATATATTTTTGGTTTTCCCTAGATGAAGTGTAATTAGGATTTTTCTATGTATTGTTTGTTGAGTTTAAGCATGGATGTGTTTGGTTCTTTGTTTGATGCCCCAGAGGATGGTTGAATCTTGTGTGTGATTACTCATTTGACAAATGGTTGATTTCCCTATCTAAAAATAGTTTTGAAAAACCTGGAAATCCATTTGTTCAGTGATGTAATCGATTACCATGGTATGGTAATCGATTACCATGTTCAAAAATCACTCAAGATTGGTTTCCCTCTCTGGTGTAATCGATTACCTTCCCCTGGTAATCGATTACCACGTTGTGCTTCTCTGGTGTAATCGATTACATCCCTAGGTAATCGATTACCATGGCAGAAAATATTTTGAATCCTCTTGCTGCTTGATTTCACCCTAGATGCACTCCGAATTGGATCTTCATGTCTTCATGAGATTTGTAGCTCTATCAATCCTCTTTCATTTGCAAAAAACCAGAGCTCAAAACGATATCTGTAGAAGAAGTTATGCCAATTTTGGTGAAAGTGCTCAAGCAGGTGCACCCAGGCACAACCAGGAGCATTACTCACTGGAGTAATCGATTACCAACATTTGGTAATCGATTACCACGACCAAAAATCTCCAGAAATGCATTCTTTGCTGGAGTAATCGATTACCCTCCTGGTAATCGATTACCATGTTTGAAAATGCACCAGAATTCTTTCAGACTTGGCTAGTTTAATCGATTACCCACTTACTGTAATCAATTACTTAGACCGTTGAGCCCTCGGACAGTCCAATTTGAGGCTCCATCTGAGTCTATAAAAGTTGCTATTTCAAAAATCAATGTGTGGGTCTTGGAATACACTTTCATATACTCTCTAAAGAGAGTTTATCATTTTATCCAAGAAACTCATAAAGAACTTCAAGAGTTCTGGAAGAAGTTTTCATAAAAGGCAACTTGATTGGGTGGCATTCATTGTGTTGTTATTTGTGATCAGAATCTACACTCCAGGTGTTTTCTAAACTGATCTTTTGTTTGTCAATTTGATTGTTGAGTTATTACTCTAGGAGAGAGGTCTCTCTGGAAAGAGTAAGAGTATTTGAGAAGTGTTTTCTCAAAGGTTTGATCTTGGGTGTGCCAAGGTCAGTGAAGAACGGTTCTTTGGGTTAAAGAACTGGTTTGAGTGTTTTGATTTCGTTTTTGTGTTGCTTGTTGCAGAGTGAATGTAAAAGAACACAAAAGGGATCATTTGATAGTGGAAAACCAATTGCAACAGTTGTTGGATTGGGACTGGATGTAGGCAGTTGGCTGAACCAGTATAAATCACTGTGCACTCTTCTTCTTCCTTACACTCATTACCATTTACCTTACACTGCTATTATCATTGTTTAAATTCTGCAAGTTGTTTGGTAACTGAATTGGTAATTAACTCAGTAATTAACTTGGTAATCAACTTAAACTGGAAAGGGTAGATACAAACATTGTATAAACTGAAAATTGATTACAAACTGATTTTTTGAGTATTCCTTTGTTAATTCCGTTGTAAATTTTGAATATACTCTGTTTGAATTAAAAGGAATTCGAAACTCACAAAAATAGGTCAAAGTGAACTAGAATCTATTCACCCCCCCTCTAGATTCACCCATAGGGACCAACAATTGGTATTAGAGCTTTATCTAGTAAGTTACTCTAGATTTTGAATCATAGTTCCTTAGAATGGCCGGTAATCAATTACCATTCGCTGAAGATGCCTCTATGAAAAAGAATAACATGAAGTTCTTTGCATTTAGACAAACCAGTAAAAACAAAGCTTTCCCATGCAGTTATTGTATGAAATCTGGACATAATTCTTATAATTGCATGATTAAGAAAGAAAGGTATATCTTGTGGTTTGTTTAAGTAGGTTAAGAAAGTTTAAACTTGATGATGCTAACATGGTTGGACCCAAGAGAAGATGGGTACCAAAAGCAAAGTAAACTTTCTTATGCAGGTATGACTTGAGAGCCAAACAACTAACAATTAGAATCATGGAACAATTGGTATCAAGGGTCATCTTTTCATTCCTTCTCCAAAGGATGGATAAAATGGAAGCAACAACGACTTAATATTTTTCTGTTTTTCCATTCTTATTTATATTCTCTATATTTGATTATAATTTTCTCTGTTTTTGATTTTGATATACCAAATAGGGGGAGAAGTATAAGTTGATTAATATAGTTGATAGGGGGAGTAAGGAGTTAGTAGAAATTTGTGAATCTGCAATGCATGTACTGCATATTTGGAAATCTCTATCAATTGCAGGATTCTTAGAAGAACAACACACATCCTAAACCTGTAGGAAAACCTTGGTTGAGATTTGGTACATCAAAACCAAAAAGGGGGAGATTGTTGGACTTAAAGCTTGAAGATGCTTTAGTGTCTCTCTTGGTGTTTTTGATTTTGATTTAATATATTTTTGGTTTTCCCTAGATGAAGTGTAATTAGGATTTTTCTATGTATTGTTTGTTGAGTTTAAGCATGGATGTGTTTGGTTCTTTGTTTGATGCCCCAGAGAATGGTTGAATCTTGTGTGTGATTACTCATTTGACAAATGGTTGATTTCCCTATCTAAAAATAGTTTTGAAAAACCTGGAAATCCATTTGTTCAGTGATGTAATCGATTACCATGGTATGGTAATCGATTACCATGTTCAAAAATCACTCAAGATTGGTTTCCCTCTCTGGTGTAATCGATTACCTTCCCCTGGTAATCGATTACCACGTTGTGCTTCTCTGGTGTAATCGATTACATCCCTAGGTAATCGATTACCATGGCAGAAAATATTTTGAATCCTCTTGCTGCTTGATTTCACCCTAGATGCACTCCGAATTGGCTCTTCATGTCTTCATGAGATTTGTAGCTCTATCAATCCTCTTTCATTTGCAAAAAACCAGAGCTCAAAACGATATCTGTAGAAGAAGTTATGCCAATTTTGGTGAAAGTGCTCAAGCAGGTGCACCCAGGCACAACCAGGAGCATTACTCACTGGAGTAATCGATTACCAACATTTGGTAATCGATTACCACGACCAAAAATCTCCAGAAATGCATTCTTTGCTGGAGTAATCGATTACCCTCCCCTGGTAATCGATTACCATGTTTGAAAATGCACCCAGAAATGCTGTAACGGCTAGTTTAATCGATTACCCACTTACTGTAATCGATTACTTAGACCGTTGAGCCCTCGGACAGTCCAATTTGAGGCTCCATCTGAGTCTATAAAAGTTGCTATTTCGAAAATCAATGTGTGGGTCTTGGAATACACTTTCATATACTCTCTAAAGAGAGTTTATCATTTTATCCAAGAAACTCATAAAGAACTTCAAGAGTTCTGGAAGAAGTTTTCATAAAAGGCAACTTGATTGGGTGGCATTCATTGTGTTGTTATTTGTGATCAGAATCTACACTCCAGGTGTTTTCTAAACTGATCTTTTGTTTGTCAATTTGATTGTTGAGTTATTACTCTAGGAGAGAGGTCTCTCTGGATAGAGTAAGAGTATTTGAGAAGTGTTTTCTCAAAGGTTTGATCTTGGGTGTGCCAAGGTCAGTGAAGAACGGTTCTTTGGGTTAAAGAACTGGTTTGGGTGTTTTGATTTCGTTTTTGTGTTGCTTGTTGCAGAGTGAATGTAAAAGAACACAAAAGGGATCATTTGATAGTGGAAAACCAATTGCAACAGTTGTTGGATTGGGACTGGATGTAGGCAGTTGGCTGAACCAGTATAAATCACTATGCACTCTTCTTCTTCCTTACACTCATTACCATTTACCTTACACTGCTATTATCATTGTTTAAATTCTGCAAGTTGTTTGGTAACTGAATTGGTAATTAACTCAGTAATTAACTTGGTAATCAACTTAAACTGGAAAGGGTAGATACAAACATTGTATAAACTGAAAATTGATTACAAACTGATTTTTTGAGTATTCCTTTGTTAATTCCGTTGTAAATTTTGAATATACTCTGTTTGAATTAAAAGGAATTCGAAACTCACAAAAATAGGCCAAAGTGAACTAGAATCTATTCACCCCCCCTCTAGATTCACCCATAGGGACCAACAAGTTAGAGCCTGAAATAGTGAACCTTAGTGTATAGATGCAATAAAAGTATTAAAATAAACATGGTGAGCATCTAAAAGTAATTTTCTACATAACGTGGCCAACTCGTGCGAGCTTGTTGGTGAAGTCGCGCGAGTTATTCTTTAGTGCTCAAAATTTTCAAAACATGGCATCCAACTCACGTGAGCTTGTTTTGAAAGTCGCGCGAGTTGGCTTCTGAAGCTTTTATGGAAGGTCAAGGGTTGATCCAACTCGTGCGAGCTTGGTCGGCAAGTCGCGTAAGTTGGGCTTCATTTAAGTCCTGGACATGGGTTTTTCAATCCACACTCACAATGCAACATGTTTTTCATATAAAGCAAGTTAAAACACACATATAGCATTCAGTTTTAATCACGAAGACCTAACCCTAGCAGTTTATCTCATGTGAAACATGTTCAAGCACTCAAGTATCCCAAAATAGTAATGCAAGGCAGTAAACGACAATGCAAAGATCAATATTAAGTTAAAAGGACTTTGTTACATACCTTGAATTGTCGAGTGATAAATGAAATATGAAGGTTAAGCTTAGGGTTTTGGTGAGTTTAGAGAAAATAATGCAGAGGGAAATGGTGCTTTTAGTGAAACTTGTGAAATTGTAACAGCCCTTTCCCCTTCCCACGTTTATATTTTTAAATTTTCCCCCATTTTTTGCATATTGTGCTCAACTCACACAAGTTCATTGGGCCAACTCGCACGAGCTTAAAGGCAAGTCACACGAGTGAAGTAAGTCGAGAGCACCTAATGAGTCACTGAAAAGGCAACTCGCACGAATTGATTTCATATAGAGCAATTATATGAAGTCGAGCGATCTATGCGTCCCCTTCACTTATGCTTGAAGTCATAATTTGAACATCGCCTGGACCAATAGTGATCTAGGATTTTTCTAATTTGGAAGATATCCATATGACAAGCTTGAAGATGATTCACTGATAGTAGCTTTGTGAATATATAACCTTCTTTAATGGACTTTGGATTTACGAACCCAGCTTGCGCGAGCTAAGGATCAACTCACGCGAGTTGAGGTTCCAAGGAGCAAACGTGATGTCCAAGCAGATGCAACTCGCACGAGCTGAATAGCAAGTTGTGCGTGTTGAGGTTACATAGAGTAAACTTAGGCTGGAAGCTAAGTCAACTCGTGCGAGCTCAAAGACAAGTTGTAGAAGTTGATGTGACAGAGAAGAATGGTCCACCCCTAGAGTTCTAGCTCGCGCAAGTTAAGTCCCACCTCGCGCGAGATGTTTTTCTCTGCACGTCTATCCTATTTTTGGCTATTTTTGACCCTTAAAACACTTAAACAAACCATCAACAAGTTCTATTACAAAGTATTATAATTTGAAACATTTAGCAGTTGTTTTATCTTGTTTAAGAGTGTTTAATGGACAATTTCTTAGTTAAAATGTGTATGTTGATAACTCACTTTTGTGAGTTATCAATTACACTTCACAAGTGCCACTTTATAATCATCACAACTATAAAGACTTACTCCACACCATCCTTCTCACTAGGTTCTTATCAAACATAGTGGAGTCTCATGTCATGACACTAGGGCAAATGTAGAGGACTAGCGTCGAGTCACCCTAAGCCCTTGGGCCACACATGCCCATTAAAAAAGATTTTAGGAACTTTTGTCCCTATCCTCCATTCTAATGGAGGAACATGCCGTCATGTCCTCTAGTGCCTGGCCCTAAAACCTTCCCCATGTGGGTATTCTCCTTATCCACGTGACGTCAGATCCTAGCTCGCCCATCTACTCGTGTTCACACACACTTATACCTCGTACCTTCACTCGCGTATTTCACATGTTGTGTTCTTATACATAGATATCTCATGTCTTATACCTTTAACTTGTACCGCCCATACTCTATCCCTGTTTACACTAATGCCTTATACCTTAGACCTCTTCATGGTTGGGTTCACAGGGTATTTGTATCTCAAATTATCTGCAAGAGACAACCTGTCACATAAGACCTATCTACTAAGGATTATTGACAGCGAGGTAAAACAGTTAAGGGGTAGAGAAATCCCTTTGGTGAAAGTGGTTTAGGGTGGAGCATCTGGTGAACAAGTAGCATAGGAGTTGGAGGACAAAGTGAAAGAAAATTGATGCAAACCCATGAGGAAATAGGAAGGGATCTTCATGGATAAGCAAGTAGTTGTCTCAATATTCATTCACCAACTTTCAATCAATCTTAAACACTCTTGATCTCACAAAAATGCAGCAAGAAGCTCATGGTCAAGGTGCTAATTAATGGAACTAAATCAAAGGGAAAAGAAAAGATAAAATGGAGAAGACAAGAATGGTGGGAGCGCCATGAATTAGAAATTCAATAAGCTCTTAGGAAGAATCTCCACTTGGATGGAAGGATCCATGATAAGATTCAAGGTTTCAAGAAGAAAACCCTGGGAGAGCTCTACTCCTTTCAAGAGAAACAATTCTCAATTTCATTCATTTTGACTAAAAGTATGTACAATAGAAATTTTAACCAATTTAATGAAAGTGCAATGGGCCTAAGGTTAAAAATCTGAAATGTTCTCCACACTAGGATGAAATGAGTGGTCAATGATGAGATGAGATGCACCCTAGGCTGAGCACACTTTACAATTACAAGGCCCAAATTCAAGTCTTAAAACAAATATATAATTGAAAGAAACTAATAGGCCTAAACAATTAAATAACTTGCTGGAAAATCCTGGTAACATTCCAACGTTAACTCCAAGCTCCATTTCTTCCTAGATGAAGTTTGAACTGGGCTTTTGTGTCTTCATAGCTTTTGTAGCCTTTCAAGTCAGCTTTAAAATGCCACCAAGACGAATTTAATTGGAGTTTTGCAGCCCACATTATGCTCGAAATACTGAACCTAGTCAGCACCCCGCTAGAACATCCTGGCAGTATCCAAACATTACTTTCAATCCCAATTTCCTCCTAGATGAAGTTAGAATTGGGCTTTTGTGTCTTCATAGCTTTTGTATCCCATTAAGTAAGCTTTACAAAGACACCAAGTGCAGCTAAATTAGAGTTGTGTAGCCCAAGTTATGCTCTGAATACTAAACCTGGTCAGACAGTAAAAAACATAGCGAATTTTATTAGAAGCTCAATTTATTAAAAGTAAGGTTGAAGAGTTTGTTAAGCTTTTGGAGATGGTATTCCATAAAAAATTTGATGTAGGAACATCTCAAAGGATTACTAGAAGCATTGAAAGGAAGAAGTGGGAAAGCTCCAAGACATGGCACAACCTCAATCAAGCCATAGTTTAGGACTTACTTTTTGTAATATGCTTGTAAACTTGTTTGAATAATTCTTCTAAGTGTGTACTTGTGTAAGGCCTTGTTAGTGAGCCAAAAAGAACTCACAGCCAAGCTTGTTCTTTTAGTTTGAATGCTTTAAATTTGTGTTTAAAATGCCTAGCTTAAGGATGCAAGTAAGGAATTAATGAGGCACTAAAATTCACCTAAGAATTTCAAGTTAAATTTGATTTTAATTATAAATTCTTTTGTGAATCCAAGAGCTTTGGTTTAAGTAGACTTCTTGCTTAAGTGTTGATCCATGTCTCCACTTAAGAAAGAATCTCCACCCTAGATCTCTTAAAGCCCTTCAAGGGTTTAGATCAAAGATGGGTGACATGTCACTTGAAAGTGACATGTAACTTAAACTAGTTACTCATTAATTAGTTAGTTGTTTACCTTAAGCCTAGGTTAGTTTTGGTTAGTTAGTTTAGGTATGGTTAGGATTAGTTTAGCTTGTTTTCCAAGTAGCTTAGGGTCTATAAATACATGTAAAAATGAAATTGTAGGAATTTTTGATATTTTGATAAATGAAAGAGCTTTGAGCTTTTCTTAAGAGAGGATTCTCTTGTCTTGCTTAGCAAGGTTTCTTGGATCTTATCAATGGATTCCATCCTCCATTGTGGCGGTTCTCCCTAGGCTTATTGGTTTGCCATGGCGCCTACCCTCACCATTCCTCACCCCCTTCACCTTTTCTTTTTCGGTCTTCCCTTCCACCATTGAAGCTTTGACCGAAAGCTTCCTTTAGCTTGTCTTGGAGTGCATTGAAGAAGCTAGATTGGGCAACATCAAGGGCTCTTTGGAATCTCTCTAAGGAGGCCTCTATCAAAATTATCCTAGAATATTTACATCAAGTAAATTTCGAGGATAAATTTTTTTTAGAGGAGTGGAGTTGTAATAGCCCGACTTTTAATAATAATAATAATAAAGAACATTGATTATGTAACACTTCAATTTAATGATAATAATAATAATGAAAATTGATTATGCAACGCCTTAATTTTTATAATAGTAATGAGTGGTAAATGCTCAACGAAGTGGTTGAGGAGTTATAAAAAGGTAACTCTGCTACACATTCTCTATATCACTCATCTTTTCCCGTTCTTCCTTTAACTTTAACCCTCATATCTCTCTCACGCTCTGGCATTGACAAGAGTGTGGAGATCAGAACCCTACCCATTTCAATTTTCCTTACACATGGTTGTCTCGAATTCAGGTTAGGGTATTTCTTAAATTGATGATAATAATGAGTACCTTCTATAAAAGTGATTAATTGTTTCAAAATATTGTTTATGTAATTTTGACGATTGAGTTCACTAAATTTGGGTATGATGATTATGATTCTACTATTGGATTATTGTTATTATGAGTTCCAATGGAGTGAGTATTGTTAGTTTCAGCAATTGTGATTAACTGTGTGATTGTTTTATTAAATGGAATTAGATTATTGTGTTCTAAATGTATATTTTGTGATGGAGGACAGTGGATTGATATATTGTGAATGAGTGAGCGAATGAGGGTTAGGAAAACCAGATAAATAAATTTATAAAATATGAGACTTTTAGGGATTAGGGTTTGATTTTTTGAATTAGGATGTTTTTCTACTAAGAAACATTTTGGACAAGTTATTTTAACCATTTTATACATGTGAGAACCCTTGGTTAATTAGAAAATCCAGATAATGAATTTTGCCTATTTATAATCTTTAAGTGAGGGTAATTATAAGAATTCAATGATAATGAGTATGATATGAGTGATGATTTCTTTATGGATAATTATGTGATTAGCGTGATTATTTTATGTAGTTAATTTTTTAATTTTGGTATTAGATTTCCATGATACCTTATTGTTCATAGTATTTGAGTAGAGTTAAAAGGAATATTGAATTGTCAATGTGTTCCTGCCATTGTGATAGATATGTTGAGTACAAAGGTGGTGGTGTTTATTGAAAAGGAATATGATGGATGAAAATATATCAATCTTATTAAGGATGAAAGGATATGGTTAGGAATATATAAACGGATGGTAAAATGAGGAGACCTACAACTAAAGGTGGATGCAAACATGATATGAACACATGTGTACATTTGTCACTAACTATATTGATTCAATAATCTAATAACGTTTTAATTCAAGGTTATTGTAGTGTTTCATTTAGTGAGTGAGACATTGTAATTTAAGTGATTGACAAAATGTGAGAGGTCAAATGAATAGTAAGAGAAATTTGGACAATAACTAGATACTTAGACTTTTGAGGTATCAAGGTTGACTTTGGTAATTTTGGCTTAGTTAAGTATTGGTCACTGTGAAAAAATAAATAAATAAAAATAATAAAATAAATAAACAAATAAAACTTTAGGTTGAGTTTTGATTTTTTAAAACTCCATAGGATATTATTTTTGGTTCACTTAACTCACTTAATGTATTCTTTCTTCTTTGTATTGTTGTGAGCAATAAATTACAATTATAATGATGTGATGAATGACATATGAATTACATTTATCAATGTTAAAGGAAATGATTCATATGGTTTGAGAGATTAATTTTATGGGGCATGTTGCACTGACGAATCTCTGAGGTTCATGATAATCGATGGTAACTGCTGTTCTTTTTAATGGGAGGGATGGATTCCTAATGAGCAGTGAGGTTGTTCCTGGTGGACATGCTTGTAAAGCATAGTGTTTTGAAAATGAGAGAGATTATCATGAATTTTAAGCGTAGTGAAAATGTTTTCGAAAGATGAGGATAAATGGAACTAGCACGGTGTCCTTGACGGGTCGATGTAATGACTTAGAACTTTGAGGGTATTCGTGGTGTGGAAAGCTTCCACTATGACCGATCACCATAAGTGGGAAGTGACTCCTGTTGCAACATTGGTTTTCCTTCCTGTAATTGTCTAATATCTCTAGTCAAAGTGTCAGAGGTGACATATACTCCTAGACATCACTCAATTGTTTTGATTGTACCATATGGCATGAGAGTGAATTGTGAGTGACATGCATCATACTTGGTTGTATAACATTGTTGATTGTGACTATGGTAAATTGTGTATCAAGTATTTTGTGTTTTCTTATATGTGTTGTTATTATCTTATAATTATTATTAAATTAGAAACTAACCCTGTGGTTGTATATGTGATTGACACATGTGATGACCCCATGAAGGGCGAGCAAATGACTAGTTGTTTGGAGATACAAAGACCGTAGGCTAGGAGCGTTGTTGTTGATCTTATTATTATTATAAAATTGGGAATTAACCCTGTGATTGTGTTTGTGGTTGACACCAGTGATGACCTCGTGAATGGGCGAACACTTGAGCAATTGCTTGGAGATACAAAGACCGTAGGCTAGGAAGAGAACCTAATTTTTTTCAAGGCGTCATGATGTAATGTTAGAAGTTTAAGATTTCTAGTTACATGATAGATTCTTCTATTGGAAACACTTTTTATTTTATGAAAAAGTTTACAGTTGTAGAAACTTTACTTTGAAAAATTGCTCTACGAAATAAGATTTGGTTCATTTTATCGAATTCCGTAGTCATTTACCGTACCGAAATTAGAATATATAACTGGAAAAGTCAAGTGGTGTTACATTAAACGCAAAATTTAGATAAAAATATTAGGACAAAAAATTAAAATATATGTAAAAGTAGAGAATAATTATCAATGACTGGCTCAATCTAAAATTAATATAAACCACTTAATCTATTAGTTAAAAGAGAAATAAATCATTAAATACTAACTGAGCTAATACTAACTATGAGTTAAAAAAAATAATATTAATTCAAATACTTAATCTTAATATCTAAAAACAAGAAAAAATTAATTTCTACTTAATGAATTTACTTTTTGATATAAACTGATGTAGGTGCTCCAATGAAGCTCCCAAGGTTACCCCGATCTAGTCTTCAACACTCACCTCACGGTTACACCAAGAGAAGGTCTCAGCCAAGAAGAATTATGGTGTTTAAGGGTGAAGAAATGAAACGGAAAAAGTGGAGGAGGAAGAGATGGTGGTGGCGTCAAGGTTGGTAACCTATAAGCCTAGGAGGAACTGCCACAATGGGTGTAGAGAACCATTGATAAGATTCAAAGAGAATTCCCTAAGGGAACAAGAGAACTAAGCTCTCAAGAATGCACTAAGAAATTCATTCAACAAATCATCAAAAGACCCTTACATTGGGTTTGGCCATGACATTTATAGGAAACCAAGCTTGGCCTCTAAGTAAGCCTAACCACGGTTTAGGAGCCACTAACCAAGGTTAGGGCTGCACCAATCCGTGGGCTTCCTTGCAAGCCCAGTAACCATGTGGATTACTTGGTAGTTAAGGAAGCACATGGCTTCATATGGCCTTCACATGGGTGCACATGGGTTTGTCTCCCCTTGTGGCCCATGTGATTAGCCATGTCATCAATCCTAATCACTTCCTAATCAAGGGTGGAGATCCTTGATTAAGTGTTGGCATGGATCCAATACTTAATCAAGGAACTCCTTCCTAATTAGCAAGTGTCTCAAGGCTTCACACAAGTTTTGAACTGGAAATGATTTTAGCCGCTTTTTGAAAATCTTGTGTGGCCTTGACTAGGAAAGCATGGCATGTGTAGGTGTTTATGGAAACCGTGGGCTTGGCCCTAAGAACCCATGGGCTTAGCCCAAGTCATACCCTAGAGCTATTACAACATAGGACATAATCATGTTCAAAGGAATTTACAAGTAGGTTACAAGTGATAAGTCCTATACTAGCTTTATGGTCTTGGAGTCTTTCCACCTCCTCCTCTAGCCTCCTTTGCATGCTTCTAGTAACTCTTTTAGATGTTTCTACATCAAACCCTCCTTCTTTTCTTGAACTTGTCCTCAAGTTGAGGTCATCATTAGTACCCACATCATACAAAGAAAGATCAGTCACTTTGAAAGAGTTACTATCACCATACTTACTTGGAAGGTCTAGCTTGTAGGCGTTTGGGCCCAACTTCTCCAAGATCTTGAAGGGTCCATCTTCTCTTAGAAGAAGCTTGGAACTCCTTAAGGTAGGGAACCGATCCTTTCTCAAGTGCACCCAAACCATGTCCCCTACTTTGAACTCGATAGCTCTATGGTGCTTGTTGTAGGCTTTCGCTATTTGCTCATTCTTCTTTGCTATCTTCTCCTTTACTTGAGTGTGTAACTCTTGGATCTTTCTAGCCCTCTCTTGACCACTTCTATTACAAGAAAACTCAATAGGAAAAGCCACTAGATCAAGTGGGGTGAGTGGGTTAAATCCATAAACAACTTGAAAAGGAGAAAACTTAGTAGTGGAATGTTCAACCCTATTATTGGCAAACTCAATATGAGGTAGCCAATCTTCCCAACTCTTAATGTTCTCACCAACAAAAGTCCTCAATAGTTGACCCAAGGTCCTATTGACAACTTTGGTTTGCCCATCCGTTTGGGGGTAGCAAGTTGTAGAGAAGAGAAGCTTGGTTCCAAGGCAACTCCAAAGGGTCCAAAAGTGCCCAAGGAATTTTGAGTCTCGGTCACTCACTATTGTCTTGGGTACTCCATAGAATCTCACTACTTCTTTGAAAAATAGCCTTGCAATATTCGAAGCGTCATCAACCTTCTTGCAAGCTATGAAGTGAGCCATTTTTGAAAATCGGCATAAAACTACAAAGATACTATCCATTCCTCTTTTAGACTTAGGAAGACCAAGGATAAAATCCATAGAGATGTCCATCCAAGGAGTGGTAGCAAGCGGAAGGGGTTGGTATAAGCCATTAGGGGAGACCTTAGACTTGGCTTTGTTACAAGTGATGCACCTAGAAATGTGCTTTACTACTTGGACCCTCATGTGAGGCCAATAGAAGTTCTCTTGCAACATAGCCAATGTCTTATCCCTACCGAAATGACCCATCAAACCTACTTCATGGGTCTCAATCACCAATAAGTCCCTCAAGGAAGACTTAGGCACACACAATGCTTGGCCCTTTAAAAGATACCCATCGTGCCTAAAGTAGTCCTTGAATGCACCTTTGGTACTTGATTCCCAAATAAGACCGAAGTCTTCATCATGGGCATACATAGATTTAATATGATCAAAGCCATACATCTTACACTCAAGCATGTTAATCAAGGTGTGCCTTCTACTTAAAGCGTTGGCAACTATGTTACTAGACCCTTGCTTATACTTGACTATGTAAGGGAATTGTTCTATGTACTCTACCCACTTAGCATGTCTCTTATTCAATTTTCCTTGACCTCTCAATATTTTAAGGCCTCATGGTCAGTGTGAACTACAAACTCTTTAGGTAGTAAGTAATGTTGCCACACTTGAAAAGCCCTAACTAAAGCATACAACTCTTTATCATAGGTTAAGTAATTTAGGTGCCCCCCCCTTTAACTTCTCACTAAAATAAGCTATAGGGTGTTTCCCTTGCATTAAGACCGCACATATGCCTACGTTAGATGCATCACATTCAAGTTCAAATGAAAGAGCAAAATTCGGTAAAGCAAGTATAGGTGAGTGTGTGAGTTTGTGTTTGAGCACCTTGAAGGCCTCCTCTTGAGAGGACCCCCATGTAAACATAGTGTCCTTCTTTACAAGTTCATTCAATGGGCTAGCTATAGTATTAAAATCTTTAACAAACCTTCTAAAACTAGTTAGACCACGAAAGCTTCTTACCTCTTTCACACATGTTGGGGTTGGCCAATCCTTGATTGCTTGAATCTTGGCCTCATCAACCTCCACACCCTTTGGACTTACCACAAAGCCGAGGAAGATCACCTTCTCGGTTCCAAGTACACACTTTTCTTTATTTGCATATAAATTTTCTTTCCTAAGTACTTCTAAGACAAGTCTCAAATGGATTACATGTTCTTGAGAAGACTTGCTATATACTAGGATATCATCAAAGTAAACTACTACAAATTTTCTTAAAAATTCCCTCAAGACATGATTTATGAGTCTCATGAATGTGCTTGGAGCATTAGATAATCCAAAAGGCATTACTAGCCACTCATATAGTCCAAATTTAGTCTTAAAGGCGGTTTTCCACTCATCCCTTTCCTTCATTTGGATTTGGTGGTAACCACTCTTAAGATCTATTTTAGAAAATATGGTGGATCCATGTAATTCATCTAATAGATCATCTAACCTAGGGATAGGATGTCTATACCTAATAGTAATATTATTTACCGCTCGACAATCCGTGCACATGCACCATGTACCCTCCTTCTTAGGAACCAAGATGATTGGAGATGCACAAGGTGAGAGGCTTTCTTTGACCCATCCCTTCTTCAAGAGATTTTGAACTTGCCTTTCAATTTTGTGTGCTTCTTGTGGTGAGCTCCTATAGGATGGCTTGTTGGGCAATTGCGAACCCGGAATGAAATCGATTTGATGTTCTATTCCTCTTATAGGAGGCAACCCATGAGGTAGCTCTAAAGGGAAAACATCTTTGTACTCTTCAAGTACATCTTCTATTTCCTTGGATTTGTTCATACACGCATTTAATATCATCGGATTCGGTAAGCATAGAAACATAGACCTTCTAGCAAGGTACTCCCTTTTAATGTCCTTACAAGTAATAAGCAAAGTCCTTTTACAATTGTTTTTTCTATCTACTTTACACTTAGAATTATTTACACTACTTTTTACATGTTTCTTCTTTGCATGGCTCTCGATCAAAGCCTTGGAGTGCTTGGAGTTCTCGGCCATGTCTACCTTTTCTTCTTGGAACCTCTTGATCTTCATCTTGATTTGGTCCTCACATACATCCTTTGGGGCTAAAGGCTTTAAGAGAACTTTTCTACCTTCAAATGTAAACAAGTAGGTGTTAGCAAGTCCATCATGTATAACATTCCTATCATATTGCCATGGCCTACCTAAAAGCATATGTGTAGCTTCCATCGGCACAACATCACATAGAATATCATCACAATACTTACCAATAGAAAAAGTGATCATACATTGCCTATCTACTTTTACTTCCCCATTTTCACTTAACCATTGCAACTTGTATGGTTTAGCATGAATTAAAGTTGGCAAGTTAAGTTTATTTACAAGTCTTTCACTAACTACATTTGTACATGAACCACCATCTATGATAAGGGAGCAAACATTGTCCTTTACCTTACACCTTGTATGGAAGATATTCTCCCTTTGAGTTTCATCCAAATCATGGTTCAATTTTAATAACCTTCTTACCATTAACAAATCCCCCTCCTCGGCCTCTTCACTAAAGGTGGAGTGAGCTTCACCTTGATCTTCCTTTTCACTTGAAGATCCACTTGATTCTTCACTAGTGATCCCTCCATCTTGCCTCATCACCATTGCTATCTTGTTTGGACATTGAGATGCAATGTGGCCCCTTTCTAAACACTTGAAACATTTGATGTTACTTGATTTAAAGGGTTGGGATGAAGGAACTACCTCTTTACCTTTGGTGAGTTCTCGGTTACTCTTCATTGGAGGCCTAGGTGAATGGTCTTTTTTGCTCTTACCTTTCCAAGTTGATGTAGTAGTATTGGAGACCCTTTTGAAGCTAGCTTTCCTTCTCAATTGGGACTCTACCCTCTCGGTCAAGTGGATGGCTTCCTCAAGGTTGGAGTATCTTTGCAATTCAAGGACATCTTGCACTTCCCTATTGAGTCCATGCACAAACCGTGCCATAGTAGCTTCTAGGCTTTCTTCAACTTGGGCTCTAAGCATGGTAACTTCCAAGTCTTTGTAGTAGTCTTGCACACTCCTACTACCTTGTACAAGTCTTTGTAGTTTGTGATGCAAATCTCTCATGTATGTTGGCAGTACAAACCTCTCTTTGAGGGCTTGTTTCAACTTTTCCCATGTAGTGATCCTAGGTCTCAAGTACCCATTACCTCTTTCTTGTTGATGCCACCAAACTAGTGCATACTCTTCAAACTCAAGGGTGACCAAGTGCAGCTTCCTCTCCTCACTAAGCATAGGGTAGCTACTAAGTATTTGGTCCACTTTCATAGCCCATTCCAAGTACACATCCGCACCACCACTTCCATTGAATTTCGGTATGAAGAATTTTAGGCTTCTCTCATCAAATCGGTCCTCATCCTCCCAATTTTGTCTACCATAGCCTCGGGTCCCTCTCCCTCCAACATGTGTAGAACCTCTCCCACCCCTTCTATTATTCACAAAATGGTTCTCTCCATGAGCCCCATGCCTAAAGAAGATCCCACCATCACTACCAATGGAACTTATGTGCTTACCTCTCCTACTACTTCTTCTCTCACTTTCTCTTCCACTATCCTCATCATTCCCTCTTCTACCTCTCCTTCCTCCCTCTTTATTGTTTTTCCTCTCCTTCTCATGTGTCTCTTTTATCTCCCTCACACCCTCCTTAACACTCTCCCTCAAACTTATTTGGATCTCATTTATTCTTTCCATCATTTTGTCCATCAAAGCTTGGGTTCTTGGTGAGTGCTCATTACCCACACTTGGGGAACTTGCCATAGCTGCAAAGAAAGGTTAGTATACAAAAAATAAAAGGGGAAATAAAACCTCACAAGCTCACTAAGTGTATTACTCAATCAACTCGTGTACCACACAAAATTAAGGCTTTTTCTCTAATGTTCTCTCTTGCCTTTTACCACTCTTTTTCTCTAAGCTCTCTTAGTAAACTCTCTTCTAATCAATTATCAAGGTATTATCACACCATCATGAAAGAAGAAAAGCACCAAGACTAGGCTTAAGAGGCCAAGAAAGACAAAGGACTCTAAGACAAAACCAAGGAATCCAAAGGAGACAAGAAATAAAAAGCTAAAATAGAAATGATATGCCTCAAATTGTGGAGAACTTTTTATGAGACAAAGGCATGTACTAGGGCAGTGAAATAGCATAAAAATGCCCAAGGAAACACATCCAAAACAGAGGCACAAGTATGATATACAAAACTGGACAGCAAGTTCACAAAGCAATTAGCAACCGAAAATTAGAAACCGAAACAGCAAAAATCAGCAAAACAAATTTAGAGACCGATTTTGGCTATGTTCTCTAATTGGCTACTAGCATGCTTCTTAGGTTCAATTCAAGGTCAAATTTTCATATGCAGTATCCCATAAATCCAGCAAGGTGCAGTACAAGAAAGAAATGTACAAATTTTCAAGGAAACATAAAAGATACACAAAGCACTTAGGAAGCTCAAAACTAGAAAATTCACTAGAATGAAGTAGGCTCTTTCCTAGGTCCAATGGTGTTTCCTTTGTGTAACCCTATTTCTTTTTCACTTCTTTAACTCTTTTCTTACTGTAATCTTTCTTTTCTTTTCACTTTCTATGGTTCTTGAATTTTCTACTAGTTTTTAGAACCATTACTATTCACCACTTGTTTTTCTTTCTCTTTTCTTTTCTTTTCTTTTGATTTTGATTCTTTTCTTTTGATTCACTATGGCTGGACCGAAACCTTAAGGGATCTAAGAGCCACTTTCTAGGTTCAAATCTAGCTTATCATAGCATTTACAAAGTCTAGCCGAAATTACAAATCAAAAGGTAAACTAAAAACTACTAAAACACATGTAGCATGTAAGCATACACTAGAATTGCTCCTAATACTTAGCATTCATGTGAGATATGTAACTAAAGCTTTAAGTGCAGTACAATCCAGCAAGCATACCATAATGTGCAGTAAAGAATCAAGACTAAACAAAATCCTAGAGGCATACATGAATCATAACTTGCATGGAAAATCTAGATGATCATGTGAGTCAAAATTGCAAGCTAGAAAATCATGTATTCAAGAAACTTATGGATGAACATGCCAATATGAATCACGACCTAATGCAGCAACCAAAAGAATCAAAGCATGCCCAAATCAAAACTAAAGAACATGACAACTCAAGGAACTCAAAAATAGGCTACTCTATGGAAGAAAGACTTTAGAGATGAAGAAGACTCAAAGAAGAAAAACAAGACTCAAGGAACTCAAAACTAACCGTGAAGATGAACCAATGGTGAAGACAACTATGCTCTTGACACCACTTGATGTAGGTGCTCCAATGAAGCTCCCAAGGTTGCCCCGATCTAGTCTTCAACACTCACCTCACGGTTACACCAAGAGAAGGTCTCGGCCAAGAAGAATTATGGTGTTTAAGGGTGAAGAAATGAAACGGAAAAAGTGGAGGAGGAAGAGATGGTGGTGGCGCCAAGGTTGGTGTAAAAGATAGAACACAAAAGGGGGGTTGAATTGTGTTTTTTTAAAAAAAAAAATTCCCTTTCGTCTGTGAGTTTAAATATGTTCAGACGAAATAATTATTAATCTTTAAGGATTTTTTTTAAGTAAGAGATGTTATAGTTTAATTATCCCCGTTAGTCAAACACTTAAAAAGATAAGTACACAAATATTTTTATACTGGTTCGTCTATATAAGACTACGTCCAGTTACCCAACAACCACTGAGTTTTCACTACTAACCGTGAAATGTTTACAAGTATTATTTGCACCCAGCCACTTTTGGCTATAACACGATATTCTTTGAACACAGCCTTCGCAGGCTAAACAGCAAAGGTATTCTTTGAACAACCAGCCTCCTCAGGCTAAAGCACCACACAAGTGGATTTGAAAGAGTTGTTTTGAACAAGAAAGATTCCTCTTCGCAGAGAGGGTTTTACAATGAAGTACAATATAAAGAAGAAAAAAAATATAGCTCCCCCTCAGAAGATGCAAGCTCCCCCTCAGATGATGCACCCCTTGGCATAGCAACTTCTTCCTTTCTAAGATATTCTCCCTCTTGGGCTAAGAATCATAAAAAACGCAATCAAGAAGAAGGCTTAGGCCTCTTTTGAACAAGGCTCATAACAATCTCCTTCAGCTGCTGCATCTTAGATGTAAGAGAAGCTTGATTATCCTCAAGCTCTTTGTTCTTTTGCTTCAGATGTTCGCAATTCTTTTCTAAGGCATCATACCTATGCTTTAGAGTATTATACTCATCAGCTTCCCTTGCGTCATCCTCAATTACCGTAACCTTCACTGTATCAGCAATCTCTACAAACGGTGATTGAGGCTCTTCCACGATTGGATCAGACTTTTCTTCTTTGATGACCACAGTTAAAGGCTTAGAAACAGGAGTTTGAGGCTATTCAACTAATGGTACAGAGTTGTCTTCAATAAGCATAGTTGGAGTCTTCTTCAGTCGCAGAGTGAAGAGTGGAAGAGTGAGATACGCAGTGAAATCTCATTCCCATTGCCAAGAAAACATTTTGGAGGGAATAAAGAGCTCAAGATTTGGATGCTCCTGTGATGGATGTGTATAAGCAAAGGAAGTTCCACAGATTGTGGAATCTTCATCAAATGAAGTTCCAGAACAGAAAGCAGAGGTGGCTTCATGATCTTCTATCATCCTTTAAATCTTAGGATTGATAGGTCTTGAGGCATTGGTTTGAAGAGATTTGAGATGCGAGTATGCAGCAGACGGAAGTCTCTTGGGAATGTGCCTTGCAAACTTGAAGGTTCTGGAGACAAACAGAGTCTTCTTCTCTTTTCCTTTAGCCAAAAACTTGACCAAGCAAGGTCGTTTTCGGTCTAAGACGATTGAAAACTTGGTTTCGTCTGAAACCAGAGAAGAGAATTGAGATCCCACCATGAATGGACAGTCTCTCGTCTCCTTCTTTACTCTCCTTTCAATGTGATAGAAGGAAGTTGATCTAGCTTTTTCTTCCCTTCTATATGCACTGGCCATCAGTTTGAATGCCATATTGTAGTCTTCAGGAAGAGCATGAGCAAACTCTTCGAGGTCTTCAAACTCGTTGAGGAGGATGGAGTAGCGGGGCCAGATTCCTGAACAATGTGGTCTTGTCCAGGGAAGAACAATTCCAAGAGTTTGTCCTAGACCTACATACTCTATTTGATTCATGGGAATTGTGAAGGGTACAGGATCATGACGATCAATAACGTCCAAATGCCAGTGAGAGCAATCTTTTGGCTCATAGATGGTGGAGCTAGGATCTCCATATCTACAGTGGTGAAATGCAGGTGCATTGATCTCATGCTGAACCTTCCACTTGATGTTTTCTCTGAAAGAAATGTGGTGTTCATAGCCAAGAGCTGGTCCTTCAATCACCGACTCAGCTAGATGATCCTTGTACCTGTTTATTCCTTCTAAACCCTTGATGTCTAAAGAGGTCAGTTTATCCCAAGGCAGACGCTTTAGCCATTTGCGTTGCTCTTCAGGAGTGTAGATGAAATCTTCTTTGAAATCTACTGACTTCAGGGGTTGGTGATAGACGATGGGGTTGACAAATCTCCCAAGTTGAAATCCCTTTTTACCTCTATACCGATAGGGATTCTTCAACTCAACGTAAGGAGTGTCCTTTATAAAGTAGTCTTCATCGTCCGCCAAGTAATCATCTTTAGCAGACTTAGACGGTTCACCATCGTTGGAGATATCTTCAATTTTCTCTCCAAGAATCCAGTCAGGCTTGACTGGTCTTTCAGCACAAGAGCTTTCAGCAAATATTCTCATGACTAATTCGTTGAGGAACGAATAGTCAGTCTTGTGCTTGGGTGGAAGATCTTCAGGATTGATGACTTCAGCGTGAGATCTCACCCATGATGCATCCACCTTTATTATGTCAACATGTTCTTCATCAGACGAAGAACTTGCGTCCTTAATAATTATTACTTCAAACGGAATCTCCATCGTTTGTTGGTGGGATGCTTCTTCAGACGCAGCAGGTATCGTCTGATCAAAGGCAGCGTTAAGAGGAGACGCAACAATAGGATTGGAAACATTTATCCCATGTTCGTCTTGGAGTCTTGGATGAGAAACCTCCATAGTTGGAGCTTCGTCATTAAGCATGGTCTCCAATTCCTCTGCCAACTGGGCATTGTCTTTCTGGATCTGGGCAGTTTCTTCACTATTCATGCCCTCTGAAGTCGCTGGAGCAGACTCAGCTTCAGACGATCCAATGCCCCTAACGCTTTCGAGAAAAATTCTTTCTCTTTCAGCTTGAAGCATCATAGAGACCCTCATAGCCTCTTTTAGTTGTTTTGCTTCGTCTGTTTCTCCAACAACCACAGACACAAGCTTCTGCTTCATTTTCTCTTTGCCTTTGGCAGCCTTTTGAAGAGCAACCTCTCTAGCTCTTGCTTTTTCTTCGGCTGCTTTCTTCTGCTTTTCTTCGTCTGAAAGGATTCTAACAGACGAAACTCCTTTAGACGATATCATAGCCCCTTCATCTTCACTTGGGGATATCGTCTTCTCTTGCGTCTTAGCCGCAACATGCTTTATTCTGATAGTCCTCTTCTTCTTTCTAAGAGGCTCTTCTAGAGCATCTTTGAAAGGGACTTCATATATGACCACGGGTGGAAGAGAAAAGGATGTTTGGGTTTGTGTTTGGTCTTGTGTTTGGGCTTGTGTTTGGGGTTGTGTTTGGGCTTGTGTTTGGCCTTGTATTTGGGTTTTAGCGCGTTTGATGTGAGCTCTATGAGGAGGATCTTTGGTGATGGGTGAAAGGGGAACTTGTTCTTCACTCACTTTGTGATAAAGAAAACTAGGGTTCAGATGCATCTTGGCAAAGGTGATTCCTTTAACCTCCTTTCCTTCTTCATGCCAAACAACGCCAGTGGCATCAAAGCCTTGGTTGATGATGATTTTGGTGAAGAAAGTGGCGTAGGGAATACTGCTCTTCCTACGGATGTTCCTATTTCTCAACGCGCTTATCCAGTGGTTAAGAATGATGTGAGGGAGACTCATCTTTGCTTTCCTCAAACAGTAAAAGATGCAAAACCTGTCTCGAGTACTCACATTATCTCGTGAGACTGTTCTGGGTGTGAAGATGTTGTAGAGAAGGTTGTGGATGACTCTTCCAGTGGGATAAAGATTCCCTGATCTCAGAAACTTGGGATCTTCAGGGTCGTGGTACTTTCCGTAGAGAATCTTATCCACGTGTTATTCAGACTCTATCCTCATCTAGTCAGCGCTATAAAAGCGCCCTTCTGCTTTGCAGTTTCCAGCTTCAGCAATGGAGTCTATTGTGATAATATACTCCTTGTTGTCAATGGTACCTACAATACCATCATCAAATTCTTTTGCGTCACTCCAGAACTCCGCGTAGGCCTCCATCAGCCATGGCCCTCTCATCTCTGCAAAATCCATCCAGCCATTGTGTACCAGCATCTTTGCTACCCTGTCAGAGATGCTCTCAATAGTGGCTCTTGAGATCCATTTGCTGGGCAAGAAGAGATCTTGCGCGAAGAATGTTGCTTCGGTTTCCTTGATATTCTTGACGGTCATAGTTAAGTTTAAAAAGTGAGAGAAATTGTGTGAGTATAATATTCAGAGAAAGTGTGAATGCAGTAAAGAATAAAAATGTGAACTTTAAGGGTATTTATAGTCAAAGATAAAAACGGTTGTGATTCATTGTTGAACTATTATTTGGTTCACACTACGGCAAGTGTACCGGTCATTTACAAGTTTAGAAAGATGAGAAAAGGTTGTCGAACCACAGAGACTGAATTGTTGAATTATCGAATGCTTAACATGCTTTGCTATTAGGACGAACCGATGAATGAATCATTTGTGTAAAACTAAGCGACTATGTAAGAGTAATCAGTAAACTATAAAGCATATAAAGAAAGCAAGTAAGTGTTTAAGTTTCTAAACAGAATAATGAAGGAGGTTAGGGAATAGGTTCATTTAATTCCTTCCTTCAAGTAAATATTTCCTATGTTAATTCAACAGAAATCATTCAATTGGAGATAGAATTTGTGATACCGTAGACTAATCCTATTCCTAGGTCTTTAGTCCCTTTGAATGACTAATATAATCCCTAATCCCTTAGGTGAGAACATAAGTGCATTCAAGAAGCGAAACAGATAAATTCCTAACATCTCATAGCATACAAGTTCTATCCCTAGACTCATGCATAGCTATAATGATACACTTCCTCTCCTAATTCAACTATCAATTTTCCAATTGCATACTTGAAATGAGATACAAACACTCAAGGAACAGTTCAATCCAGTCCAAACATTAATATTCCTATCTCTATTTGAACTTCATGAATTAACCTCAAGAATTAGCAATAAGTAGGAAGAGATCAATCAATTAAAAGAAATTACAATTGAATCAACATGAGAAAGTCATTACAAGAAGTCTGAAATCAAAATCCCCAATCCCTAACTTAAAGATCTAGCCTAGCATGGAAATGAGAAAAGAAGAACGAGAAAAAGAATTCAAACACAAGATTGACTCCATGAATGCTTGGATCTTGCTTCCACAAGCTCCCAAGCTCAGAATCTTCAAGGTTTGATGGAGGAGGATGGAGAATGAAGGTGGAGAAGAGAGAAAATACACGAAGCGTACAGAGGAAGAAAACAGAAAACTGAATTATGAACTTCTATCCTTGATTTCGCGCCCAAGGACTCCTTTTGTAGCAGAGAAACGCGCCCCCACTTAAGAGAATCGCGCCTAGGCGCGTTTGTCCAGAGAGAAGGGTTCAATCTGCGCCTAGGCGCGCCCTGGCGCCTCAGCAAGTCCCTCAAATGCGCCTAGGCGCGTTTTGACAGAGAGAGCATGGTGGAATGCACCCTAGCACGCGCCTAGGCGCGCTCTTGCGCCTCCACTGGGTCCTCAATTGCGCCTAGGCGCGTTTTACTGCATGAAGAGAATGATTTTATGCCTCCTTTTGCGCCTTGGCGCGATTTACTGCTCTTATGT
Source organism: Hylodesmum podocarpum (assembly GCA_026586105.1). Classification (NCBI taxonomy): domain Eukaryota; kingdom Viridiplantae; phylum Streptophyta; class Magnoliopsida; order Fabales; family Fabaceae; genus Hylodesmum; species Hylodesmum podocarpum. The sequence goes on from JALJEV010000469.1 coordinate 1,381,910, forward strand.
GCTTGACTTGAGCTTCTATAACTTGTTCTTGATGGCTTGCACTTCAAGTCTTCATCTTAAGTTCATGGGCTTTCCTTCCAAGCTTCTATCTCCTCTTCAATCAACCTAAAATTAACAGAAAAGAAGATAAAATGACTTAAAAACACAAGAAAACCTTATCAAACTAACAAAACACCAAATCAAAGACTAACACTAAACAAATATGGTATTTTCAGTGTTTTCTTGTTTAAACTACAACCAAACCTGGTGAAAATGTATGGAAATGGACTGAAAACACCTAGGAAAACATGTATAATTTGGCACTTATCACAACCCCAAACTTAAAGCTTTGCTTGTCCTCAAGCAAACATAGATTTCATCATTACAAAGGTTAATAAACATGATATAATCATTTAACTCAACAGCCACTGAAAATGAATTATGCAATTCTTAACTCCTTAAGCCAACTCAATTTATCTATGAAAGTTGAACATGAACTCAAAACGTTTTCAAGAATTGCACAATTCATCAAGCATAAGCAATCAACTCTAGATTGGCATGAAAAAAATGTACTTTAGCAACATCAAACAGTTCTCACCGGTCAAGTGTTTACACTCAATCTCTCAAGTGTTTGGGCTTGTGTTTCTCTCAATGTTACTAATCAGAAGGTATGTTACCATAGGCTTGCAATGACTCTAGAGATCTCCACTGCTTTCAAGTAGAAATTGGACACTCAAAAGGTCTTTTCAGGGTTGTAATGGGGCTTAGGTAAAGGTGGGTTAAAAGAAAGGGTACTAGCTACATATTCACAGGAACTTAAAGAGTACAAGTTAAAACCTATATGATATGCATGAACTAATGATGGACAGAAGAACAATGAGAAACAGAACAAAGACTAACAACTCATGAAACCATTTTGTTTTCTTTTCTGCTTTTTTTTTTTTTTGTTTTTAGTTTGCATTTTCTTCTGCTTCTTTTTCATTCTTTTTCTTTCTTATAGCTTTTGCTATTTTCTTTTCTTCTAACTTTTGCTTTCTTTTTTCTTTTCTAAACACCCTTTGTTGTAGCTTTTGTCATTTTATTCTTTTCTTCTTCCTTTTGCACTTTGCTTTTCTTAAATGGTCTCACTAATAGCCAATACAAGAAAAAAAATAAAAATTTTGCATGGTATGCATGAAAAAGAGAGAATGCAGAGAATGCACTATATACAACTATCTATTATTTACAAAAATTTCACCAATATCCAATTTACACACCCAATACAAGGTGACCCAACAAACCCCAAACTTAGAAATTTGACTTGTCCTCAAGTCAACAGCTACACATGCACCCCAAAATTTCAACCCTAAACTTAATCTTAAACTTATCCTCTAAGTAAAGAAACCAATACTCTAAAAGTTCCAGTGATAGGACCATTGGTTTTTCACTTATTTAGGCTTGTAATGAGCTTAAATATCCAAGAAAGAAAGGGTGAATTCGGCTCAAAGGGGCTAGCAATGGATAATGTTAAGGTTAAGGCATATTTTGGCTCAAGGCTACAAGAAGAAAAACTACCTTTATCATTTGTGTCCAATTCTAGTTGTATGCAATTTTGACCAAGAGCTAAAGCAAGTTCTAGAACAACACTTCAGATAGTAAAACACTCAAGAATGAATTATGTTGCAGGCCCACTTTCTTATCCAGGTTCAATCATTGCCTAATATTGCTAAATGCATTAATCATGTTTCAATCCAGAAAATTGTCATGCTAGAGTTCTCATACAATAACTTTTCAAACATTTGAGAAACATGCAACTTTGTCATAGAACCTTAAGCTGAACCTAAGTGCCAAAATGTGCATAATTTATTTTACTGAACTACAGAGAAAATGTCATATCAATGCAATCAACCTTCATAACATGATTCCACAAAATAGGGGTGTGTACTTTAAACAACTATCCATCAACAAGTAGAACAAAAGAGTATAAGAACACTCCCTGTTGAAGACTAGCCATGATACTCAGAGGTTTGCAACAAGTGTCATCTTTCCATATTGTTCCAATAGTGCTCAGCAGCTAAAATTTCACAATGAAAAACATGAACTAACATTAAAGTCAGTTAACCAAAAAAAAAAACAAAAAAAACTAAAATAGCAGTCAATCAGTAAAAGAAACTACAATAACAGTAAAATAGTCTAGTTATATTACATTCACCAAAGTCAAATGAACTAAAATAATAGCAAATTAAACTAGTTATACTACATCAATTAAAGTATATGACTACACAAAATTACTAAACCAAATCATCAATCCTCATCATGTGTCTCCTCATCATCTTCCTCATCATCCTCTTCCTCATCATCACTTTCTGCTTCATCACTCTCAGCTTCATCATTCCTCCCACCATCAACTTCTTCTTCATCATCTTCCTCATCATCCTGTGCTTGGGCTACACAATCTTCAGAGAATTCTTCAAACCGCATTAAGTCTTCTATCATTTCACTGTTGAATGCTTCCAATGGTACCAATTTCTCCACTGGCAAATTCATTTGGTCAGCTACACTTCTCAAGAGGGGCTCAAGTGCAATGCAAGCCCTCGTGGATTCGTGAACCCGGCAGATGTTTCCTTGAACTACCCTCAAATGCCTCAAGATCTTGTCTTGCTTTGAATCTGCATCACCAGATGGAGTTGCTGCCATAGGAGCTTTTCCTTTTGACTTTGATGTGGCTATGGCTCTAGAAGTGGAAGGTGCTTCTGTTGTGGCCCTTGTACTGGACTCTCCTTTGGTGAACTTGACATCCAATCTTGCCCCTGGCTTCATAGGGATTAAACCCTCACATGACACTCCAGAATCAATACACAACTGTGTAATGATATTTGTATATGACAAAGACCCCTGTTTTTGCAAGTGCAGTGCATGGATCTCGTTTGCTATAGTCAGGCCAACATTGAGATACTCACCATTCATGATAGTATATAAACACCAAACTCTCTTCTTGGTGATGGAAGACTTATGCTGGATTGGCAATAGGATGCCAGAAATAAAAGCCCACCATATTTTTGCTTTTAGGCATAAAGATGAAGATTTCACGTGCGTCACTCCATTGTTTCTCCATTTGCTGTCCTTCCAAGCTCCTTTTCCTTCACATAACAAATCATCAACTTTGCTTGGATCAGCTTTGCGTGATGCTCTATATTGAAAGGCACAATCCCTTGTCTCAGAAAAAGGGATTAAATAATAATTTGTTGATGGCTTGGGGGGTGAATGAAATTTGCTTTCCCCGAACATAAGATGCATAGAGTTCATCTTTGTCTCCACTAGTCAGATTAGCATAGAACTCTAGCACTAATTCTTGATATGCTGGGAATGTGATGTTGGCCAAGCTATTTCATTTTCTTCCAGCGATCTCCTTACATACTTCTCTATATAAGGATCGCTGGGATGCCTCACCATTTCCTTGGTTCATGTATTGGCTAGGACTTGTGTTGAACTTCCGCTCTACTAGCACTGTGCGTGCTGTAAAGTGAGATGCAAAGGCTTCAGCATGCTCTAAGGACCGAAATTTGTGAGTGTCAAACGCTGGAATTTCTGGTTCAGGAGTAGCCTTTGCCTTGGCTTTCTTTGTAGTTCTTTTTGGCTCTTGGTTTTGTCCCTTGGAAGCTCTATGTTTAGTTCTCAATGCTCTTGAAGATGATCCAGCAGGTTGATTACTTGATGCCATAATATTCTCTTTAAAATTGAACCTACAAAACCAAAGTATATGATAAAAATGTGCATGCATCTATCTAGATAACAATCATCACAAAGACATGCATTTTCATCAACAAATAGTGTGGTTCAAAGAGAAACCAAATGGAAATTGCCAAAGGAGATACATAAGCAACTATAACATGATTATGCTTATTGTGATTGTGCACATAAAACACACTCTTAACTTTATTGAGGCATTTTAACAAACACTATGTAAGCATGAATGAGCATGACATAACTCTTACTAATTGCTTTGTACAATGCTCTCCCAAGACAATATTCAACATCCATTATCAAACAATCCATGGCATTTATCAATCAAGCACTAAAATAAGCACATGCAACATCATCCAAGTGAACAATTGAATTCGCATAAAAGGGGATCTAGGGTTCAAACCAAGATTTTTGAACCTTCATTCTAATCAATCATATGCATCATGCAATTAGAGCTTAGGGAATGAAGAAAACAAGTAGTGATAGATGAATTAGAGAGACATACCTTGTTTGAGTCAAAGGGATTTGAGTGCACACAATGATGCTTCTTGAACAAAATGAAAACTTAGAGAGATGGAGATGGGGAAATCAACTCAAAATTACTTGTAATGTGAAGTGGAGGAGAGGAGAATTGATTGAGAGTGGGATTTCTCTCTAGGGAATTCACAAGGCACTAGAGAAGGAGAAGGATGAAATGAATGCGCTCTCAAGTGTGCCTTGGCGCGAGCTCGCGCCTTGCCTTATGCCTAGGCGCAGTAAAACGCGCCTCTCACTTATGCCAAACGCGCCTAGGCGCGTCTTTCCAGCAAACATGCAGTGAAACGTGCCCCCCCCCCTTCCTTCTCAAGCGCGCCGCGGCGTCTCTCCAGAGGGCACCCATAGACTTGCGCCCCCTAATGCGCCAGGGCGCAAAACTTGCGCCATTCTTGCCCTGTTTTGTGCCTTGGCGCAATTTACTGTCATAAGAGGTCAACATGCATGCTTCCGCTTCACTTTGATTCAACTTGTGCAAACACTTTGGCCATTTTATGTTGAGGTTGTGTATCCTATGCACAAGGATCATATCTAAAATGAACATGCATTGAATCCTCAAATTCTCCCACTAATGATATTGTTCCTCACCCTTCTCCTATTTTCTATCAACTCAAGACATTGTGATTTCACTAGTTATTCCTATGACTACTGTTTACCACAAGGATCAAACTTATTATACCACATCATGTATTTACATTCCTATCTACTCTTCAAATTCTGCTTCATTTATTTTTGCTTTTTTTTTAATTTTCTAAAAGGTTAACAAGCATATTCACAACAAGAAGTTACAGAAACCTCTCTTGATTGGATGGGTTGCCTCCCACCAAGCGCTTCTTTAATGTCATTAGCTTGACATGTGATTTGACCCTATCAAGGAGGGTCTTGAAGCTGAACAGAGACCTTATCCTTATCAAAATTGTCTCCCAAATAAGGTTTGACTCTTTGGCAATTCACTTTAAATTCTCTGGCTTTATCAAGGTCTTTTAAGATCATTGCACCATGTGGAAATATTTCTTTTACAGCAAATGGACCAGACCATCTAGACTTAAGCTTTCCTGGAAACAACCTTAGTCTAGAATTGTAAAGCAACACTAGTTGGCCTGGGTAGAACTCTCTCCTTCTAAGCTTACGATCATGCCACAATTTTGTTCTTTCTTTATAAATCTTGGCATTTTCATATGCTTGAAGTCTGAGTTCATCCAACTCATGGAGTTGGTATAGTCTCTTTTCATTGCCTGATTGAGAGTCAGAGTTGAGGTATTTTAAGGCCCAATATGCCTTATGTTCTTGTTCTACAGGCAAGTGGCATGCCTTTCCATAAACCATCTGAAATGGTGTCATGCCAATGGGAGTCTTATATGTTGTCCTATATGCCCAAAGAGCATCATTTAGTCTCTTTGACCAATCTTTTCGGGACAAATTCATAGTTCTCTCTAATATCTTCTTGATCTCCCTATTCACTAGCTCAGTTTGCCCACTGCTTGGTGGTGATATGGTGTTGAAATTTTGTGCTTTACCCCCAACCTCTTAAGGACTCTCTCCAAATGCTTATTGCAAAAGTGGCTTCCACCATCAGTAATGAAAGCTCTAGGAACCCCAAATCTAGCAAATATATTTCTATGGATAAAGGTGTCTACTATCCTAGAGTCATTAGTTCAGCGTAAATGGCTTCCACCCACTTGGACACATAGTCTGACTACTAGGATGTATGTGTGGGAGAATGAAGGAGGAAATGGTCCCATAAAATCCATCCCCCACACATCAAAGACCTCTATCTCTAAAATATTGTTTAAGGGTCCCTCATCTCTCCTAGAAGTGTTTCCACTTCTTTGGCATCTGTCACAGGTTTGCACAAAAGCTTTTGCATCTTTAAAAATAGATGGCCAATACAAACCACTCTGCAAAACCTTTTTGGTTGTCCTTTCCCCATTAAAATGACCTCCACTAGGGGAATTATGTCAGTGCCAAAGCACAGAATTGACCTCTTCCTCAGGTACATATCTCCTAAGGAGTCCATCTATACCCCACTTAAACAGAAATGGCTCATCCCAAACATAGTATTTTGCATCAGAAAACAATTTTTTTCTTTGTTGATGAGATAAGCCAGGGGGAATATAGTTGGATACCTTAAAGTTCGCGATATCGCTGAACCAAGGAGCATCCGAAATACTAAAGAGTGTCTCATCTGGGAAGGTTTCAGAAATAGGGATATCACTACCTTCTATTTCATCATGAGGTAACCTTGAGAGGTGATCTGTAACCAGGTTCTCTCTTCCCTTTTTATCTCTAATTTCAATATCAAATTCTTGTAAAAGGAGAACCAGTAGAATCACCTTGGTTTACTCTCATGCTTCATTAAAAGGTATTTCAAGGCAGCATGGTCTGTATATACTATGATCTTTGAGCCAATGAGATATGGACGAAACTTGTTAAGAGCAAATACTATAGCTAGCAGTTCTTTTTCTGTAGTTGAGTAATTGATTTGAGCACTATTAAGCACCCTGCTAGCATAGTATATGACTCTTACAAGTTTGTCCTTTCTTTGTCCTAGTACAGCTCCTATTGAATAATCACTAGCATCACACATAACTTCAAAAGGTAAACTCCAATCTGGAGCAGTGATGATAGGAGCTGTTGTTAACTTTTCTTTTAAAGTCTCAAAGGCTTTTAAACAGGTTTCATCAAAATTGAAGGTCACTTCCTTCACCAACAAGTCACACAATGGTTTAGAAATTTTTGAAAAATCCTAGATGAATCTTCTATAAAAACCAGCATGACCCAAGAAACTACACACTCCTTTCACATTTACTGGTGGAGGCAGTTTCTCTATCACTTCAATTTTTGCTTTGTCCACTTCTATACCATCAACAGAAATCTTGTGTCCTAAAACTATGCCTTCTTTAACCATAAAATGACATTTTTCCCAGTTCAAGACTAGATTAGTTTCTTGGCATCGTTTTAGTACACAAGCCAAATTTTCTAAACAATTTTCAAAAGTGGAACCAAAGACTGAAAAATCATCCATGAAGATTTCAATAAATTTCTCAACCATGTCACCAAAAATGGCCATCATGCATCTTTGAAAAGTTGTTGGCGCATTACACAATCCAAATGACATTCTCCGGTATGCAAATACACCATAAGGACAAGTAAAAGCAGTTTTTTCTTGGTCCTTAGGGTCTACCACAATTTGGTTATAACCAGAGTATCCATCCAGAAAATAATAATAAGCATGACTAGCTAACCTTTCTAGCATTTGGTCCATAAAAGGTAGAGGGAAATGATCTTTTCTTGTAGATTCATTTAACCTTCTATAGTCTATACACATTCTCCACCCTGTCACTGTTCTGGTGGGAATCAATTCATTCTTCTCATTTGCAATTACAGTCATGCCCCCCTTCTTGGGAACTACTTGTACTGGACTTACCCAAGAACTATCCGAAATAGGATAAATAATGCCAGCATCAAGTAGTTTGAGGACTTCTTTGTGTACAACCTCTTTCATAGTAGGATTTAAACGCCTTTGAGGTTATATCACAGGTTTAAAATTGTCCTCAAGCAAGATTTTGTGCATGCAAAATGAGGGACTTATACCTTTCAAAATGTAAATGCCACCTTTATTGCGGTTATGCTCCTTAAGGATCTTAAGCAACTTGTCCTCTTCCCATTTATCCAAAGAATTGCTTATGATCACCGGGAAGGTGTCATTTTTTTCAAGAAAAGCATATCTAAGATGTGAGGGAAGTTGCTTAAGTTCACTCTTAGGTTCAGTTTCTGATTTCTCAGCCATTTTAGATTTTTCTTCTAAAGGTTCAATACTTGATGGTAATGAAGTGTTGGTCTCCACTGCAGCTATGAGATTTTCAACTTCTTGTTTTTCATTTTCAAAACTAGAAGTATCAAAATTTTCCTTCTCTGTTATGAAGTTAAAAATCTCATTTTCATAAACATTTTCCACCATAGGTTCCAACACATCCACCATCATGCATTGTGATTTTTCTACAGGGAATTTCATTGCATCAAATATGTTAAAGGATACCTTTTCTTCATCAACTCTCAAAATGAGTTCACCTTACATCAATTAAGACTCTGCCGGTGGTTAGGAATGGTCTCCCTAAGATGATTGGAACTTCTTCATCAGCTTCCATATCCAGCACCACAAAGTCAGCAGGAAATACAAATTTGTCCACCTTTACCAAGAGATCTTCCACTACTCCGTATGGCCGTTTGGTGGAGCGATCTGCTAGTTGCAGTGTCATCATTGTTGGCTGGATGTCCTGTATGTTCAATTAAAGCCTTACCCACTGGTACTTCTCCTATGGAACAAGGGATAGTGAAAGGGCCTCTATCTCTCAGTTTCTGAGGTAGCTTCCTCTGGATGATGGCGCTACATTCCTCTGTCATAGCCACAGTCTCATCATCCAACAACATCCTCTTGTTGGATAGAATCTCCTTCATGAATTTAGCATATGAAGGCATCTTCTGCAGTGCTTCAGAGAATGGAATATTAATCCTCAAACTCTTCAAGATATCAAAGAATTTGGCAAACTGCTTGTCATCATTAGCCTTCTTCAACCTTTGAGGATAGGGAAGCTTACAGTAAGGTGAGATGTGTTCATGCTGGCCAGCCTCTTCTAGAATCTGCTTCTTTGTTTTTCTAGGTGATTCTCTTTTTTCAGTGAAAGTTATGGGCACAGATGGTTGCCTTTCACCTTTTGCAGTATTTTCCTCTTCCTCCACTGAATCTTCTTTCATCTTTGCAGTTTCCTTTCCTAACACCTTACCACTCCTTGTGGTAATAGCTTTGCACTGCTCCTTTGGGTTCACAATGGTATCACTTGGCAGATTTCCTTGATTCCTTTCAGAAAGTTGCTTGGAAAGCTGGCCAATCTGTGATTCCAAATTCCTAATAGAAGCCTCTTGATTTGTGAACATAGATTCAGTCCTTTGCATAAAGGACATGAACATGCTTTCTAAATTTGAGGAACCTTCTCTAGGAGCAGAATTCACATTAGTATTTGCTGGAGCATTTCTAGGTTGGTTGGTGGGAAATTTGGACTGGTTTGAGTTGAAAGGTAGATTTGATGGCTGGTTTTAGTTATAATACTGGTTAGATGAAGATAGTTGGTTTTGATGCTGGTTGAAGTTTTGGTTGTATGGCATGTTTGAATTGAAAGGTGGTCTAGGATTGAAGGTTTGTTTGAAATTCTGGTCATAAGAGGAAGGATTAGGTTGCAGAAAATTGTTATTCCTATATGATAGATTTGGATGGTTTATTTGGTGAGGGTTATAGTTATTTGTGTTGGCATAGGTGTTACCTTGAGGATTTCCCATGTAGTTCACTTGAGCTTGTTCCTCAACATTAGCTTCTAAGCTTTCACAGAACTCTATTTGATGTCCTCCACCACAATACTCACAGCTGATTGGAGGTGCTTGAACTGCATTCAGCTGGACCACTTGAAGTTGCTTCATTATTTGATCCATCTTTTGAGTCATCAGCTTGTTTTGAGCCAACAAAGCATCATTAGCTCCAAGCTCAATCACTCCTCTTCTTTCACCATAGAAATCACTAGGAGCATCATAACGATTTGAAGCCATCGTTTCAATGATCACTCTTGCTTCATGCGCATCCTTCTTCCTTAGTGAACCTCCAGCAGAGGCATCCACTAGCAATCTCGTATGCGAACGCAGTCCATTATAGAAGATATAGACTTGCTGCAGATCAGAAAATCCATGGTGAGGACACCTTCTCAACAAAGACTTGAATCTCCTCCATGCCTCACTGATGGACTCTCCATCCTTTTGTTTAAAGCAAGAAATCTCTGCTCTGAAGTAGTTATATTTCTCTGGTGGAAAGTATTGAGCCAAAAATGTGTTCACTAAGTCCTCCCATGCAGTGAAATAGCCATGAGGGAAACTTTGTAGCCACATCTTAGCTTCTCCTTTGAGTGAGAATTCAAACAGCCTCAGCCGAATTGCATCATTCGACACTCCATTCATTTTAATTGTACCACAAATCTGTAGGAAGTTATGTACATGCTGATTCGGATCTTCCTCTTCCAAACCTCCAAACCGCTCTTGCCTTACCAGCTGAGTAAGAGCAGGTTTAATCTCAAAGTTGTTGGCTGCAACAGTAGGTGGTGCGATACTGGATCCACAACCCATAGTGTTAGGAGTGTAAAGCTCCTCAAGAGTCATGCGCCTTGTGTTATCCATATTTGCTGCTGTATTTTCTGGTATAGCCTCTTTATTTTCTTTATTGGCCTACAAGTTTCTCCTGCAAAATCTCTCAATTTCTGGTTCAAACAAGAGATTAGTTTCCTTAGCTCTTCGCATAAACCACAAATCAAAAGGATACAGGGAATAACAAACAGATTCAAAGAATGAAAGAAATTAATGAAATTAAAACAGAACAAGTATGATTATTAACAACAAACAAAATAAACAAAATGTCCTAAGTAGCAAGCACGTTAAGACTATCGATATTCAATCAACAGTCCCTGGCAACGGCGCCATAAACTTGTTGAACTATTATTTGGTTCACACTACGACAAGTGTACCAGTCGTTTACAAGTTTAGAAAGATGAGAAAAGGTTGTCAAACCACAGAGACTGAATTGTTGAATTATCGAATGCTTAACATGCTTTGCTATTAGGACGAACCGATGAATGAATCATTTGTGTAAAACTAAGCGACTATGTAAGAGTAAACAGTAAACTATAAAGCATATAAAGAAAGCAAGTAAGTGTTTAAGTTTCTAAACAGAATAATGAAGGAGGTTAGGGAATAGGTTCATTTAATTCCTTCCTTCAAGTAACTATTTCCTATGTTAATTCAACAGAAATCATTCAATTGGAGATAGAATTTGTGATACCGTAGACTAATCCTATTCTTAGGTCTTTAGTCCCTTTGAATGACTAATATAATCCCTAATCCCTTAGGTGAGAACATAAGTGCATTCAAGAAGCGAAACAGATAAATTCCTAACATCTCATAGTGAAACGCCCCGCCGTATTTCATTGCTAAAATATTTTTATTTATTATTATTATTTGAAATTGTTTCCCTTCATTTAGATTTCTTTAAATAAAATCTTAAAATAATTTTTCATTGCTAACAAAACGTCACCAAAATAAAACACATCACATAAATCACATCACAATCATACATCAAAGGTTATTTACAAAATGTCACATAGGTACGTAATATTGTGACAATTATAATATATACATTATTCTATTACATCCTCGTGTTAGCTAACATTCCTTGACATCCCCACACGTGATTACTGAATCTACCTGTCAATCTGCTCCTCCGAATAAAATTCGGGATCATCAGGGTGTCAAACCACAGACACAAACACGCAAGGGTGAGCTTTCCATTAATAGCATATAAAATATTAATATGATATATTTCAAAATCAAATAAATAAATAATGAATTATGACTTAAATGAAATTTCTATATGATGCATGCTCCAACCTCAACTCCAAAAATATGCAATGTGGTACCATAATAGATAATACGATGTAATCATCGAATAACTTTACCGACCGGTTGGGATTTCCCGGTGTTGCACTGAGAATCTCATAAACAATCATGTGATCATCATGAATTAAATAAATTCTCACCATAAAAATCCCCCAAGTCTCGCATCCCACCAAGACGCACGGCTTAAGTTTATTATCTGTCCCTCTAACCGAGGCCACCTCTTTTGAGGCATGTATGCATGAATGAAAATTTTACCTCCTTTCTAGAATATTATTTAAAATCATTCATATTTCAAAATACCAAAAACAATCAATAACCACCAATAAAAAAAATCAAATCAAGAAACACCCATAACGATCCGTATACGTGAAACGATCGAATATACGTGAATAGTACCATATACGTGAATAGTACCGTATACGTGAATAGTAACGTATAAGTGACCGTAGTCGTGAATAGTACACCAGGTAAGTTCCAGGAAAGAGTGGTGAAATCACAAATGGATTCCCTTAATAACCAGGTCTTTCCTTAGCCAGAACTTTCCTAGACATGCACTTCCACACTACCACCCTTTTTCCTAACAACAAGAATAGTTCTTTTCTGATGTGGAAGATCGGACAAAACCGCAACCACAGAGCATACTAAGAATATTCTTAACACTTTAGCATAACAACAATAATAATTACGTTACGATGTGGAAGATCGGACAAAACCGCAACCAGTAGAGCATACTAAGAATACATGAATAGTACCATATACATGAATAGTAAATATTGTATACATGAATAATAACGTATACATGAATAGTAAAATACGACATACATGAATAGTAAAATACGGTATACATGAATAGTAAAATATTGTATACATGAATAGTAAAATAACGTATACATGAATAGTAAAATACGGCATACGTGAATAGTAAAATACGGTATACATGAATAGTAAAATACGATATACATGAATAGTAAAATACGGCATACATGAATAGTAAAATAAGATAAGGACAACTCCCCTTACCTGTTTCTCCTAGCTTCTCTATTCCTTCCCCTACTTACTTGCTCCTATCTAATTTGGAGAGATTTCTAAGAGAGAGTTTAAGAGAATGTTCTTGATTTTGTGATTATAACTGAAACCCTTAGGCCCTATTTATAGGATTTCAAAAGTTACTATTTACACAGTGATTTGGTTACTATTTGCACAGTAATATGATCCGTGATTATATAGTTTTTTACTATTTACACAGTAACTTTTACTATTTGCACAGTAACTTTACACATGAATATATAGTTTTTTACTATTTACACAGTAATTTACTATTTGTACAGTAATTTACTATTTACACAGTAAATTACTATTTGCACAGTATTTTACTATTTACACAGTAATTAACTATTTGCACAGTAATTTACTATTTACACAGTAATTACTATTTGCATAGTAATTTAATCTTCTTCAAATTATATTTAAATTTCTGGAGTGTTACACATAGCATACAAGTTCTATCCCTAGACTCATGCATAGCTATAATGATACACTTCCTCTCCTAATTCAACTATCAATTTTCCAATTGCATACTTGAAATGAGATACAAACACTCAAGGAACAGTTCAATCCAGTCCAAACATTAATATTCCTATCTCTATTTGAACTTCATGAATTAACCTCAAGAATTAGCAATAAGTAGGAAGAGATCAATCAATTAAAAGAAATTACAATTGAATTAACATGAGAAATTCATTACAAGAAGTCTGAAATCAAAATCCCCAATCCCTAACCTAAAGATTTAGCCTAGCATGGAAATGAGAAAAGAAGAACGAGAAAAAGAATTCAAACACAAGATTGACTCCATGAATGCTTGGATCTTGCTTCCACAAGCTCCCAAGCTCAGAATCTTCAAGGTTTGATGGAGGAGGATGGAGAATAAAGGTGGAGAAGAGAGAAAATACACAAAGCGTACAGAGGAAGAAAACAGAAAACTGAATTATGAACTTCTCTCCCTGATTTCGCGCCCAAGGACTCCTTTTATAGCAGAGAAACGCGCCCCCACTTAAGAGAAGGGTTCAATCTGCGCCTCCATTTGCGCCTAGGCGCGCCCTGGCGCCTCAGCAAGTCCCTCAAATGCGCCTAAGCGCGTTTTGACAGAGAGAGCATGGTGGAATGCACCCTAGCACGCGCCTAGGCGCGCTCTTGCGCCTCACTTTGGGTCCTCAATTGCGCCTAGGCGCGTTTCTTGCATGAAGAGAATGATTTTATGCCTCCTTTTGCGCCTTGGCGCGATTTACTGCTCTTATGTGCTTGACTTGAGCTTCTATAACTTGTTCTTGATGGCTTGCACTTCAAGTCTTCATCTTAAGTTCATGGGCTTTCCTTCCAAGCTTCTATCTCCTCTTCAATCAACCTAAAATTAACAGAAAAGAAGATAAAATGACTTAAAAACACAAGAAAACCTTATCAAACTAACAAAACACCAAATCAAAGACTAACACTAAACAAATATGGTATTTTCAGTGTTTTCTTGTTTAAACTACAACCAAACCTGGTGAAAATGTATGGAAATGGACTGAAAACACCTAGGAAAACATGTATAATTTGGCATTTATCACAACCCCAAACTTAAAGCTTTGCTTGTCCTCAAGCAAACATAGATTTCATCATTACAAAGGTTAATAAACATGATATAATCATTTAACTCAACAGCCACTGAAAATGAATTATGCAATTCTTAACTCCTTAAGCCAACTCAATTTATCTATGAAAGTTGAACATGAACTCAAAACGTTTTCAAGAATTGCACAATTCATCAAGCATAAGCAATCAACTCTAGATTGGCATGAAAAAAATGTACTTTAGCAACATCAAACAATTCTCACCGGTCAAGTGTTTACACTCAATCTCTCAAGTGTTTGGGCTTGTGTTTCTCTCAATGTTACTAATCAGAAGGTATGTTACCATAGGCTTGCAATGACTCTAGAGATCTCCACTGCTTTCAAGTAGAAATTGGACACTCAAAAGGTCTTTTCAGGGTTGTAATGGGGCTTAGGTAAAGGTGGGTTAAAAGAAAGGGTACTAGCTACATATTCACAGGAACTTAAAGAGTACAAGTTAAAACCTATATGATATGCATGAACTAATGATGGACAGAAGAACAATGAGAAACAGAACAAAGACTAACAACTCATGAAACCATTTTGTTTTCTTTTCTGCTTTTTTTTTTTTTTTGTTTTTAGTTTGCATTTTCTTCTGCTTCTTTTTCTTTCTTTTGCTTTCTTATAGCTTTTGCTATTTTCTTTTCTTCTAACTTTTGCTTTCTTTTTTCTTTTCTAAACACCCTTTGTTGTAGCTTTTGTCATTTTATTCTTTTCTTCTTCCTTTTGCACTTTGCTTTTCTTAAATGGTCTCACTAATAGCCAATACAAGAAAAAAAATAAAAATTTTGCATGGTATGCATGAAAAAGAGAGAATGCAGAGAATGCACTATATACAACTATCTATTATTTACAAAAATTTCACCAATATCCAATTTACACACCCAATACAAGGTGACCCAACAAACCCCAAACTTAGAAATTTGACTTGTCCTCAAGTCAACAGCTACACATGCACCCCAAAATTTCAACCCCAAACTTAATCTTGAACTTATCCTCTAAGTAAAGAAACCAATACTCTAAAAGTTCCAGTGATAGGACCATTGGTTTTTCACTTATTTAGGCTTGTAATGAGCTTAAATATCCAAGAAAGAAAGGGTGAATTCGGCTCAAAGGGGCTAGCAATGGATAATGTTAAGGTTAAGGCATATTTTGGCTCAAGGCTACAAGAAGAAAAACTGCCTTTATCATTTGTGTCCAATTCTAGTTGTATGCAATTTTGACCAAGAGCTAAAGCAAGTTCTAGAACAACACTTCAGATAGTAAAACACTCAAGAATGAATTATGTTGCAGGCCCACTTTCTTATCCAGGTTCAATCATTGCCTAATATTGCTAAATGCATTAATCATGTTTCAATCCAAAAAATTGTCATGCTAGAGTTCTCATACAATAACTTTTCAAACATTTGAGAAACATGCAACTTTGTCATAGAACCTTAAGCTGAACCTAAGTGCCAAAATGTGCATAATTTATTTTACTGAACTACAGAGAAAATGTCATATCAATGCAATCAACCTTCGTAACATGATTCCACAAAATAGGGGTGTGTACTTTAAACAACTATCCATCAACAAGTAGGGGTGTGTATACGATTTTTCCTTTCCACAACTCCATTTTGTTGAGGAGTTCTTGGAGATGAAAAATTGTGAAAGATACCATTTTCAAAACAGAAGGCATTGAACTCAGAATTTTCAAATTCTGTTCCATGATCGCTCCTAACAGACACAATACATATTCCTTTTTCTTTTTGAACACGTTTGCAGAATATTTCAAAAACACTAAATGACTCATGTTTATATGCTAGGAAGTATACCCATGTGAATCTAGTATAATCATCCATAATTACAAGTCCATATCTCTTTCCTCCAAGACTTTCAGTCTGAGTAGGTCCAAAGAGATCAATATGTAACAGTTATAGCGGTCTTGTCGTGGAAACAACATTTTTTGATTTAAAAGAAGCTTTGAGTTGTTTCCCATGCTGACAAGATTCACACAGACGATTGGATTTCCAAGATATTTTCAGAAAAGCTTTTACAAGATCAATATACTTGAGACTTAAATGTCCAAGCTTTTTGTGCCAAATATCTTGTTCATCATCCTTGAAATCAAACATGTCACATTTTGATTACTAAGGTCAGAAAGGCAAACCTTATAAAGGTTATTCCTTCTTTTCCCAATAAATAAAATGGATTTGTCTTTGTTTTTGACTATACATTCGTCTGAGTTAAAAGCTACTTCATATCCACTGTCACAAAATTGACTTATGCTAAGTAGATTGAAGTTAAGACCTTTAACATAGGACACATTTTGGATAAGAGGATTGGGTGTCTTACCAACAGTCCCAATGCCTAAGATTTTACCTTTCCCTGAACCATATGATACAGATCCTTTACTTGGTCTGAGATCTTGGAACATAGACAGGTCTCTCGTTATGTGTCGTGAGCACCCACTGTCTAGGTACCAACTTGAAGTCCTCTCTTTTCCTATTAAGGATGTCTGAAACAGGAATAATGAGTGACTTTGGTACCCAAATCTTTTTGGGTCCTTCTTTGTTAGTGAAAGAAGATTTCTTCTTGTTTAAGGTTCTTTTATCTTTTCTATAATTATTTGGAACCTTATTATAATTTATTGTCTTCATTTTATGAGCAGACAGAACAAAATTGTTTTTCATTTTGTCTGACTCTTCAACATAACCAAGTCCACTCTTGTCAGATGGAGATCTCCCATATTTTAAAATATTTTCTAGCACGGAGGATCCCTTAGTGAACTTTATTAAGTCTTTGAGTAAGGATTCATTTTCTTTCTTCAATATTTCAATTTCAGAAATAAAATTATCCTTTTCAGATTCAGATGATTTTTCATCTGATACCTCTTTTTGCAGTAACTCATTTTCAGTTCTCAAAGTAGCATTTTCTTCCAAGGTTTGTTTTAACTTGGCTTTGCATACTTTGTATTGCTTAGCAATAAAATATGAGTTAGCCAAAAGTGTATCGTATGAAATTTCTTCTAATCTGACTCAGACTCAGATGAAGAGGATGAAGAAGTTTCAGATTCAGTTACCTCTGATGAGACGGTGTCTCCAGCCATGAGGTAGATATTTGCAGTTTCTTCTTCTTCAGTGGATTCCTCTGAGCTTTCGCTATCAAGGTCTTCCCAAGTCACTAGACTTTTCCTACCCTTGTCTTTGCGAAGATTCCATCTTTTCTTTAATCTTGGACACTCTGATCTCATGTGTCCAGGTTTTCTGCATTCATAGTAGATAACTTGTGAGCTCTCCTCCTTGCTTGAAGATTTTTCAGGGAGCTTTCTTTCCTTCTTCTTAAAGAAGCGTTGACCTCTCCCATTTTTCATCATTATCTTCTTAAAGCGTTTGGCCATGAGAGAAATCTCATCATCAGACGATTCATCAGACGAATCAGATTCAGTGGTGTCAGCTTTCAAAACTTTGTGCTTCTTCTTTCTTTCTTTCTTAGGAGTTTCCTCCTTTGTTATGTTGTTGACAGATGGAAGAGCTATGGGTTCTTGAACCTTGATCTTGTCTCTCTTACACAGAAGTACCTCATGTACTCTCAAAGCTCCTATTAACTCGTCAAGAGTTAAAGTCTTCATATCACGCCCGACTGAGATGGCAGTGGACATAGCTTCCCACGGAGGAAGAAGGCTATCCAATATCTTTATGTTGTTTTGAGCTTTTGTGAAATTAATATCCAACGCAGTGAGTCTATTCAATATCGTTTGGAGTCTACCAAACATCATATCAATAGATTCTCCTTTCTTCATTGAGAACATCTCATATTCTCTTTGAAGAGTAGCAGTTTTCCTCATTCGCACATCCTCAGTTCCTTCATAGGAAATCTTGAGGGCATCCCAGAGTTCTTTAGTTGTTTTGTATGCACAGAATCTGTTGTATTCTGTCCTTGATAATGCACACATGATGGCATATCTGGCTTTGTTGTTAAGTTCCATAAGCGAGAATTCTTCATTTCCCCATTCAACCTCAGGTTTGACAATAGGGATGTTTCCTTGAGTTATGATGTTCCACAGTCTGTACTGAGTGGACTTGATGTACATCTCCATCCGATCCGCCCAGTAAGGATAATCATCACCAGAGAACGTCGGTGGCTTGTTCATGGATGACCCTCCAGACAAGAACGAAGGTCCTTGTGACTCCATCCAGGATCTTTTCCTCTAGCAGCTGTAAAGCGCTCAACCCTTAGAGGCTGAGCTCTGATACCAAACTATAAAAGATAGAACACAAGAAAGGATGGGGGGATTGAATTGTGTTTTTTTTAAAAAAATTCCCTTTCATCTGTGAGTTTAAATATGTTCAGACGAAATAATTATTAATCTTCAAGGATTGTTTTTAAGTAAGAGACGTTATAGTTTAATTATCCCCGTTAGTCACACACTTAAAAAGATAAGTACAGCAAAGGTATTCTTTGAACAACCAGCCTCCTCAGGCTAAAGCACCACACAAGTAGATTTGAAATAGTTGTTTTTTAACAAGAAAGATTCCTCTTCGCAGAGAGGGTTTTACAATGAAGTACAATCAGATATAGTGAGCGAAATCACAGAAGATTAAATAATAGAAGCGTGTTCGCCAACTGAACTTTGATGGAGTGAAGTCTTTAAATAGGCACCATTTTCAAATATCTGTTAGACACAGAAGAATGTCGTTGAATATTTTCTTGAGAGCTTTCCAAAAGGTGACAGATAGTACTTGAGTGATTGATGGCGTGTGTAGCGGATTTAGATTGCGTGCGTAGTACCTTTTCTGACTTGTACAGAGACTTTGACAAAGAGGTGAAGACCTTTTTGAGTTGCATGTGTAAGCGCGAATCCCCATACTGATCTTGGATGCTTCTAAAGAGGACTTCTGAAGATTTGAAATCTTAGCACGAGTGACTCATACTTTGCTTCACTTCATGGACAGAGGATATACTTCTTCAGTCTTAAAAGATTTCGTCTTATCCTATCGTTTGATGACTTTGACTTGAGACAGACAAACGACTTCAATTTGAGGAGTTATCTTCCGTCTGTACTTCTTTCGTCTGACTTACTTACTGATGTTCCGTCTGAGAAAGTTTCGTCTGTCTTGTAGAAATCAAAACATTAGATGTGTTAATCATCTTGATCTAAAAGTTGGTAACCTATAAGCCTAGGAGGAACCACCACAATGGGTGTAGAGAACCATTGATAAGATTCAAAGAGAATTCCCTAAGGGAACAAGAAAACTAAGTTCTCAAGAATGCACTAAGCAATTCATTCAACAAATCATCAAAAGACCCTTACATTGGGTTTGGCCATGGCATTTATAGGGATCCAAGCTTGGCCTCTAAGTAAGCCTAACCACGGTTTAGGAGCCACTAACCAAGGTTAGGGCTGCACCAATCCGTGGGCTTCCTTGCAAGCCAAGTAACCATGTGGGTTACTTGGTAGTTAAGGAAGCACATGGCTTCACATGGCCTTCACATGGGTGCACATGGGTTTGTCTCCCCTTGTGGCCCATGTGATTACCCATGTCATCAATCCTAATCACTTCTTAATCAAGGGTGGAGATCCTTGATTAAGTGTTGGCATGGATCCAATGCTTAATCAAGGAACTCCTTCCTAATTAGCAAGTGTCTCAAGGCTTCACACAAGTTTTGAACTGGAAATGATTTTAGCCGCTTTTTGAAAACCTTGTGTGGCCTTGACTAGGAAAGCATGGCATGTGTAAGTGTTTATGGAAACCGTGGGCTTGGCCCTAAGAACCCATGGGCTTAGCCCAAGTCATACCCTAGAGCTATTACAACATAGGACTTAATCATGTTCAAAGGAATTTACAAGTAGGTTACAAGTGATAAGTCCTATACTAGCTTCATGGTCTTGGAGTCTTTCCACCTCCTCCTCTAGCCTCCTTTGCATGCTTTTAGTAACTCTTCTAGATGTTCCTACATCATAAACACTATTATCTAACGCTTGAAGAAGTGTTGTAATCTTCAATTCTCCAAAGTCCTTCAACAAAAATCAAGTGATGAGTTTTGGCCATAATGGATTAAAAGTGAATTAAGAAGAAGAAATTGAAAAGTGGTAGAGATTAGAAATGGTAGTAGACGCCATGGATGATTAAGCCAATATGGCTTATGAGGAATCATCACAAAGAAAGGTCTTTGACAAGATTCAAGCCCCTTCAATAGAAGAAGATAAGAGAACTCTTTCTCTTTAAGGAAAAGCTTCAAGCTTCAATTTTATTAATTTTCAACAAAAGATCCTTACAATGTTTTGGTGGAGGCTTTTATAGAGTGGAGAAGGCTTGAAGTGTAAAAGAGGATAATCCAAGGGTGGTGGTTGAAAAGGGTTATGAGCCATTGGATCATTAGACTCAAGGTGCATGGAGAAACATAAGGCCCATGTTCACCACCTATGCTTGTAGCCGTGGGATCAAAGCTAGAAGCAAGGGTGAGGATCCTTTCTTAGTTTGAAGTGAAGACTTGATTCTAAGCAAGGTTCCTCAATAGTCTTATCTCTTGGATCCACAAATACAACTCAAATTAAATTCAAATCACATATGTGAATTTTAGTAGATCTATGGTCCAATTCCTTTTCAACTCCACTTGTCTTACTAGTGAAACTACTCAAATATGGAAAAATATAGCAAATTGAAAAAAATTAAGCACTTAAAGCCCAAATGAGGCCAAACTCATAAATGCATTAAATCATGCTAATTAATCATTAATCATGCTTTATTAGGATATGAAATATGCAGAGAAAGTGATCAAAATAATAACTCATCAAATTCCCCCACACTTATCCTTTTGCACTCCTAGGCAAAACTAAGTCCTAAGCAAAAATATGAAACTTGGATGCAAAAATTCAACTGATCTAAACTATTTCATATACTCCCAAAACAATCATCAATGTATCAGAATTGAACACAAAAACCAAAGCATAATCAATCTAGAGATTACATATCACAGTGTTGAACAATTCTTTCTTAAGATAGGATCAATCAGATATTGAATCAGTCAAACAAGTCAATCATAAGCAATGACCTCACCAGAAGTGTATCACTCAAGCTTTCAAGTATCTCAGTGAGTGTTTACTCTCAAACCATAAAAGTGAAAATCATTTAACCATAGGCTTGTAATTATTCTAATTTTCCACCATTAATAATCATAATCATGCATGATTCAAGAGGACTTGCAAAGGTTGTAATGGGGCCAAGGATGAGGGTTTGATAAATAGGGCTAAATGACTACTATTTCACAGATATTGAACATGTTGGTCCCTATGTGTGAATCTAGAGGGGGGGGGGGGGTGAATAGATTCCTGTTAAACTTTACCCTAAATTCGCGTGTTTCTAATTCCTTTTAATTCAGCCGAAATCTAATCTTGATTACCTATCAATTACCTTTCAATTACAGATTCAATTACAAGTTCAATTACTGATTCTATTCCTAAACCAATTAATGAGTTGATTATCAATACAGTTTCCAAATACAAAGCAGAATATGATCAATAACAATATAGTGAAAACTGTAAAGAGAATAAGGAAGAAGATGAGTGCACAGTGATGTATACTGGTTCGGCCAACTGCCTACGTCCAGTCCCAACCCAACAACTGTTGCGATTGGCTTTCCACTATCAAATGTCCCTTTTGTGTTCTTTTACATTCACTCTGCAACAAGCAACACAAAAACGAAATCAAAACACCAAAACTGATTTCTTCTTCAACCTGAAGAACAGAACTTCCAAGATCTTGGCACCTCCAAGATCAACCTTTGAGAATCACTTCTCAAATACAATGCTCTATCTAGAGAGACCTCTCTCCTAGAGCAACAACCCAAAAATGGAAATACAAAAGATCAGTAAAGAATACACCTCAAGTGCAGAATCCGATCACAAATAATCTCTATGAAATCCACCCAACACAGTGAGTGTATCAAGTTTGCCCTTTCTCTTTGAAAACCTTGATGAACTCTATTTACGAGCATATGAAAGTGTAGAAGTAGTTGCAAATGGTTTGGTTTTCTCTACCTTCATATGTTTCATCAAGATTATACTTATAGAGCAAATTTGGAGGGAGAAAACGTGCAAATTGAGCTACAACTGGTCAATGTAATTGATCCCAAATGAATGTAATCGATTACACTAGCCGTTAGAACCCTCCAATTTGAATTTTCCATGCATGTAATCGATTACAACGAGATGTAATCGATTACATCAGTGTTCCAGGCCATGTAATCGATTACATATCCTATGTAATCGATTACATCTGAGTAATGCTCCCTGGTTGCTCCTGGGCGCACCTGCTTGACCACTTTCACCAAAATTGGCATAACTTCTTCTACAGATATCGTTTTGAGCTCTGGTTTTTTTCAAATGAAAGAGGATTGATAGAGCTACAAATCTCATGAAGACATGAAGAGCCAATTCGGAGTGCATCTAGGGTGAAATCAAGCAGCAAGAGGATACAAAAAGTTTTCTGCCATGGTAATCGATTACCTAGGGGATGTAATCGATTTCACCAGAGAGGAAGATCAATGTAATCGATTACATCAAGCCTGTAATCGATTACATCAGTGAAAAATGGATTTCCAAGGATTTTAAAACTGTTTTTCTCAAATGGAAATCAAACATTAGTCACTTGATCAACCATACACAAGTTTAAAACATCTCTGGGGCCTCAAACAAAGAACTCAACACATATATGCCTAAACTCAACAAACAATACATAGTAAACTCCTAGATACATTCCAACTAAGAAAACCAAAATTACATTAACATCAAAATCAAAAACACCAAGAGAGACACCAAAGCACCATCAAGCTTTAGGTCCAACGAACCAGAGTACTAACAGATTACAAAAGATATCAAAATTACACAATAAACCTATAAAGTCTCCAATTCAATCACTGCTAAAGTATTCAACTTATTTTTCACACTTATTCAAATCAAAATTTTGCTATTTTTCTCCTTTTCTTTTTTTTCATTTTTTTTTCAA
The DNA here is from genome assembly GCA_026586105.1 of Hylodesmum podocarpum. NCBI lineage: Eukaryota > Viridiplantae > Streptophyta > Magnoliopsida > Fabales > Fabaceae > Hylodesmum > Hylodesmum podocarpum. Next base: position 1,405,269 of record JALJEV010000469.1, read on the forward strand.
CTGTATCAGAATCAAATGCATTCAAAACACAAGTGTGATCATAAAAAATTTAACCAAATCATACCAACTCCACAACTCTAACCCAAATCATATAAATCAAGTATTTCACCCCCCACACTTAATTTTCTGCAAGTCCCTAACAGATACCCCACACATATCTGCTTTACATAACCAAAAGATAAACAATCCAATCAATATCTGTAAAATCAGGACAACATTGTTTTACTCTTAAGGTTTGTAATACAGGTCATCAAAGAGAAGGTTTCAGGCTCAAAGGGGCTAACAAGGGAATACAATGCAAGGTAGGCTATCTGGTCATGTGGGGAAATAAAAATGAATGCCTCAATCATAATCATGCATTATGTGATAAAATACAGCTTTGAAAAGAACAAAAGCAAGTTCTAATAAATAACATTCACCAATAGCATAAATCACACCGAAAGAAAGAGAATGGCAAATAGATAAGTCCATTCAAAACAGGCTCAAATAACTCACAGGTTCAAATTGCCAAGTACTTATCAAAGACAATACAAAACCAATCCATACAGACTAATCCACAGTCCATCAGAGGACTATATTAACACCACAAAATAATCTAAAAATCAATTCAGCTCAGATTTCAGTTCAAATTCTTTACATATAGACCATAATGCAGGTATAATAATAGTCAGACCAGAATCACAAAATCTCCAAGTATAAAAAATCAACTATAAACAAGTATGAAAGTTGTATTTATTTACTCCTAATTACTTCCTAATTACAGAAGGTGGATAGATAAAACGGAAAAGAGTGGGATGAGAAAACTCCCTAAGTCATGGTGGTGGAGGATGGCAGAGAAATTGGGTCAAACAGAGAAGTCTCCTCCACAATTGTGTTCAGCAGAGATGGATTGATGAGGAATGGCTTTAGCCAGTGCCCATTAACCTTGAAGCTCTTGTCTGTGGACTCACTTTTGATTTCAACTGTACCATAAGGATAAACATTAGTAACAACAAAAGGTTCAATCCACTTAGAATGCAACTTACCACCCATGAGACCAAGTCTGGAATTATATAACAGAACTCTCTGGCCAACCACGAAATCCTTCCTAGCTATCAAGCTGTCATGGAACTTTTTGGTTTTCTCCTTGTAGAACTTAGAGTTTTCATATGCTTCCAGACGGATCTCATCCAATTCATTCAGTTGCAACTTCCTTTCCTCTCCGGCCTCATCAATGAAGAAATTGCAGGTCTTCACAGCCCAATATGTTTTGTGCTCTATCTCCACAAGTAGATGACATGCCTTTCCAAAAACAACCCGATAACGAGACATACCTATAGGTGCTTTGTAGGCAGTCTTATGTGTCCAAAGAGCATCATCTAGTCTGAGGCTCCAATCCTTCCTATTAGGCTGGACAATCTTCTCCAATATTCTCTTAATCTCCCTGTTAAAGATTTCGGCCTGCCCATTTGTTTAGGGATGGTATCGTGTAGAAACTCTGTGCACCACCCCACACTTCTTGAGCAGAGCCTGCATGGATCTATTGCAAAAGTGGGTGCCCTGATCACTAACAATGGCTCTAGGTACTCCAAACCTGCAAAATAGGTGAGATCTAACAAAATCCACAACAACACGAGCATTATTAGTTCTGGTGGCTTTGGCTTCCACCCATTTTGAAACATAATCCACAGCTAAGAGAATGTAAATAAAACCAAAAGAAACAGGAAAGGAACCCATGAAATCGATACCCCAGATATCAAATACCTCACAGAACAACATGGGCTGCTGAGGCATCTGCTGTCTCCATGTAAGGGTTCCTCCTGCTCTCTGACACTACTCACAAGTGCTACAAGTCTTCCACGCATCTCTGAAGATGGTGGGCCAGTAAAAACCACAACCAAGCACCTTACGAGCTGTCCTCTGAATGCCTAGATGGCCACCAGGTGCGGAAGAATGACAAAACTGCAGGACTGAATCAGTCCCATGATCTGGAATGCATCTTCTGATTACCCGGTCACTGCACAACTTCCATAAATAGGGGTCATCCCAAATATAATGTTTAGCATCACTCTTAATTTTATCAATCTGGGCTCTAGATGCTAAAGGAGGAAAGACATAAGCAACTAAAAAATTAACAATATTTGCAAACCAAGGGGTAGTAGGGTAAGAAGCACATACAGACAACAAACTTTCATCTGGAAAGTCATCTCTGATGGGCAATGGGCCATCTGCACCATCAGCTCTCTCAATATGACTAAGATGTTCTGCTACCAAATTTTGTGCTCCACTCCTATCACGGATATCCAAATCAAACTCCTAGAGCCACAACATCCATCTGATCAGCGTAGGCTTCGACTCAGCCTTCTTCAACAGGTACTTCAGAGCTGCATGATCAGAAAATACAATAACATGAGAACTAATCAAAGATGATCTGAATTTATCAAGAGCAAAAACAATGGCTAGAAGCTCCTTCTTTGTGGTGGTGTAATTTGCTTGGGCAGCATCTAAGGTCCTGGAAGCATAATATATCACCTTGGGCAGTTTATCTACTCTCTATGCAAGGACAGCTCCCACTGCATAATTTGATGCATCACACATCAACTCAAAGGGAATTGTCCAGTCAGGTGCCTAGATGATAGGAGTGGTGGTCAGTGCTCTATTAAGGCAGTCAAAAGCCTCTCTGCATCGGTCATCAAAATCAAAGTCCACATCCTTTTGAAGCAAGTTGGATAGTGGAAGGGCTTTCTTGTTGAAATCCTTGATAAAGCGCCGGTAGAAACCTGCATGTCCAAGAAAAGAAAGAACCTCTCGTACGCAAGAGGGGTAAGGCAATTGTGAAATAACAGAAATTTTAGTAGGATCTACCTCTATGCCTTTCCTAGAAATGATATGTCTTAAAACTATACCTTGTTCTACCATGAAGTGACATTTCTCAAAATTAAGAACAAGGTTAGTCTCAATGCATCTACTAAGCACTCTATCCAAACTATCCAAACATGTATCAAAAGAGGATCCATACACAGTAAAATCATCCATAAACACCTCTATGCAATTTTCAAGAAAATCAGTAAAAATACTCATCATGCACTGCTGGAAGGTACCAGGGGTATTGCATAGGCCAAAAGGCATCCTCCTATAAGCAAAGGTGCCAAAGGGGCAGGTGAATGTGGTTTTCTCTTGATTCTTAGGAGCAATATGGACTTGAAAATAACCAGAAAAATCATCAAGAAAGCAATAATGGGATTTACCTGTCAGCCGCTCCAACATCTGATCAATGAAGGGCAGTGGGAAATGATCTTTCCTTGTTGCCGAATTCAGCCTCCGGTAATCTATACAGACCCTCCAACTGTTCTGCACTCTAGTTGGGATAAGCTCATCCCTTTCATTCTTCACAACAGTTAAACCTGTCTTCTTGGGAACCACTTGGACCGGACTTACCCACTTACTGTCAGAGATAGGGTAGATGATCCCAGCTTGCAGAAGCTTGGTCACCTCCTTCTTCACTACATCCCAAATCACTGGGTTCAGCCTCCTCTGTGGCTGTCTCACTGGTTTAACACCATCCTCTAGTAGTATCCTATGCATGCATGTGGATGGGCTGATACTAGGAATGTCCGCCAAGGTCCAACCGATGGCTTTCTTATGCTTCCGAAGCACTTGCAACAACTTCTCTTCTTGAACAGCATCAAGAGAGGTGGAAATGATCACAGGCGGTCTCTCATCATCCTCTAAGTAGACATACTTGAGGTTTTCTGGTAAAGGTTTCAGTTTTGGAGTGGGTGGTGGCTGAACATCAGGAACCAAAGAAGGGAGAAGAATAGGTTCCACAGCTAGTACCTCAACCTGCAAGTCAGATTCAAATGTACTTTCTACAACATGGTTAGCACAATCTGACTCTATGAAATCAATATCAAGAGGTACAACACCCAAAGTCTTAGAGATACTCTCTAATATAACACCCAAAGGTTCAGAATCATATTCAACATCAGAAACAAACTCAGTGCATAAGGAAAGGCAATCATGAAAATCAAATAAGAAAGAATTCTTCCTATAATGCAAAGAGTCAAAACCAGCAGCATACTCATCCACAATATCATCCATAATCTCAGCACGAAATACAGAATGATCCTCAAATGGATGTTTCATGGCATCAAGAATGTTAAAGTGCATAACACTATCACCAAACTCCATAGATAAAGTACCCGCATGCACATCAATCTTAGTTTAGGTTGTTTTCAAAAATAGTCTGCCTAATATAATTGGGACGGATCCATGGGAGAATCCCTCCTCCATATCAAGGACATAAATATCAACAGGAAAAATAAGCTCACCAACCCTCACTAAGACATCCCCAATGAAACTTGTGGGGTGGGCAACACTTCTATTTGCCAACTGTATTACCACACCCGTAGGTTGCAAAGGTCCAAGAGATAAAGATTTTAAAATAGACAAAGGCATGACATTAATGGATGCACCCAAATCAAGCATGGCATTCTCAAACTTATTATTTCCAATAACACAAGGTATATAGAATGTACCTGGGTCCTTACATTTCTCAGGAATGTGAGGAACAGATTTACCTATCAAAGCTGATACATTTCTGCCCATGTTGATCCGCTCATTACCTTTCATCTTCCTATTATGTGTGCACAGCTCCTTCAGGAATTTGGCATATTTAGGAATCTGCTTGATGGCCTCAAGCAAAGGAATGTTCACCTCTACCTTCCTGAAGGTATCCAAGATCTCCTTATCCACCTCTTCCATCTTTTTTCTTGGAATCAATCTGGGAGGAAATGGGAGGGATAAGGGGCTAATGCAAGCCACCGCTGGTATTAGGAGCTGGTGTAGAATGTGCAGGTGGTGTGGGAGTAGAAGAAGGAATGAAAGAAAGAATGGAATAAGGCTCAGGTGCATGTGTAGGAGTAAGTGTAGGTGCAGATGAAGGTGGTGCAGGCACAGATGAAGATGCTGAAACTGGGACATCCACCTGTTTACCTGACCTCAATGTGATGGCACTAACATTCTTTGGATTTTGCACTGTCTGAGAAGGCAATCTGTCTGAGTTTTGTGGTTGTGCCTGATTCAGCTGAGTAGCCATCTGCCCCATCTGATTAGTCAAACTCTGAATGGAGGCTTTGGTCTCTTGCTGAAACTGCATATTCTGAAGAGTCATCTGCCTGGCCAACTCCTCAAGTGAAGGTTCAGAATTAGAAGGTTGAGGGGCTGGTGGTGGTGCAGGTGGTGCTTCAGGTTGTCTCTGGTACTGCTGCTGCATAGGTGGAAACACATAAGGTCTAGTAGAACCAGAAGAATGCTGAAAATGAGGGGTTGACTGTTGCTGCTGTGACTGTTGTGGAGGATTAGACCATCTCAAATTTGGGTGATTTCTCCAACCTGGATTGTATATGTTGCTGGACAAGTCATAATTTTGCTATTGTTAGGGTCTATTATTGTAGATGTTGGCAGCATAGACTTGAGGAGAGTGGGGATCATAACCAACAGATTGCTGCAAAGATGGACAGGAATCTGTGTGATGATCATGTGAAATGCATATCCCACATACTCTAGCAACAGATGCAGAATTCTAATTCACAACTAGTTGTGTCACCAAGTTCACCAGAGCATCAAGTTTGCTCTCTAACTTGCTCTCTGTAGAGGAGGATCCAGCAGCCATATCATGAACTCCTCTAACAACAATAGCATCATGTCTAGCACTAAACTGCTGGGAATTAGAGGCCATCTTCTTAATCAAGTGTCTAGCTGCAGCAGGGGTCATATCACCAAGTGCTCCACCACTAGCAGCATGAATCATACTCCTCTCCATACTGCTCAAACCCTCATAAAAATACTGTAAAAGGAGCTGTTCAGAAATCTGGTGATGTGGGCAGCTTGCACAAAGTTTCTTGAACCTCTCCCAGTACTCATACAATGTCTCCCCACCAAGCTGTCTAATGCCTGATATGTCCTTTCTGATTGCAGTTGTCCTAGATGCAGGGAAGAATTTTTCTAGGAACATCCTCTTAGGGTCATCCTAGCTAGTGATAGATCTAGGCGCAAGGTAGTACAACCAATCCTTTGCTACGCCCTCTAGAGAATGTGGGAATGCCTTCAAGAAGATGTGGTCCTCTAAGACATCTGGAGGCTTCATGGTAGAACACACAATATGGAACTCCTTCAGATGCTTGTGAGGACATTCACTTGTAAGACCATGGAACTTGGGCAAGAGATGTATCAGTCCAGTTTTGAGAACATATGGAACATCTTCATCAGGATACTGGATGCACAAACTTTCATAAGTGAAGTCAGGTGCAGCCAGCTCCCTAAGGGTCCTCTCATGAGGTGGAGGTTGAGCCATATTGTTCTCAGTAGTATAATTAAAATCAGAATGAGTAACAGATGCAGTATGAACAAAGTTGAAATTGGTAGATGCAGAAGGAGAATGTTGACTATTATTCAAACTAGCACTATTTAATGGTAAAGACTCTAAAGACAAGTTCCTAAAAAGTTTATCTAATTTATAAAAGGTCTTATCTATTTCAGGGTCAAAAGGTTGTAAAACACTTGGATTGTCTCTAGTCATGTACTAAATACAACATACCATGTGTTTCACACCAAGCAAAATTTAAGATAAAAACAAGGTGCTTGAAAAATTCTAGAAAGTGCCCACCAAATGGAAAAGCACTTAACTGGCAGACAGCGTAGCGGCCTGGGTGAAAGACCAGGTCCTTTCCACCTGAAAAACACATATAATTTGTCTGATTCTAATGTCCGTAGCAAAAGTTATAGCAGTTTCAAGTTTTGGACTAATCAGAATTCACAAATTTTTGCATCTCTCGGTTGGAACAAAACCAACAATCCCTAGTATTTTTCTAAGCAGGTATATGTTGAAAGAAGTGGGCAAAAAAAAATTCAAGCAAAAATAACTACTCTAGCTATCGAAACAAAAAATCACAAGTAATTAGAAAATGCTTGTATGTTGCGTATGCTACGTTGCACTATTTACTACACGCAAGTTAGCCCATTGCATGCATGTTGGCCCACTGCACGCCAATTATGCCTAGCAACAACACATGACAACAAATGCACCTAAACAGAATGCACCTAAAATAAAAATGATAGCAAATGCACCAATATGCAGCAAACTACAAATCAGCAAAATGCAGCAGATGCAGAACAGGGTGCAGCAGAACAGAATGCAAATGCAATCAAATACAATAGATGCAAGATGCAACAAATCAACTCAGCAAGATGCAGCAACCAGATCACGTGACAACAACCAAAGTGCAGACTATGCAGAATACTCAATTATGCAGCAAGATGCAACCCATATCAGCAAAGTGCAGACTTCAGATGTAAGATGCGAATCAATTGAACACCAATTAGACAACACTTATGCAATAGCAGATGTAGCAGCAAATGATAGTATGCAACAAATGACAGCAACCTAAGCTAGAATGACAACAACTAACAGCAACTTTTGATGTAGCAAACTGTAGTAGAAATTGACAACAAAAATTCCAAATTATTATGCAGATAGAAAAATGCAGAACACCAAGTTACTAACACAAGATACTAACTAATACTAACAAATACTAACAGGACACTATTTAACACACAAAAACAACACCTAACATAGAAAACTCACAAAACAGAACACTAAAATGACAGAACCACACAACACACACAACACATGACAGAAACCGATGGTCCCCGACAACGACGCCAAAATTTGATCGAGGCCGTACTTGGTCAAAATAATGCAATAAAGTGCAATACTAGGAAGTGACTCCTAGGTCGTCTCTCTCAAGGACCATCACTCAATTTCTATCAAACACAGTTCACAAGGGGGGGGGGGTTGGATAGTTCAAACAGATTAGTAAAAAACAGGAAAAATAGGAATTAACAATGATTAAAACAAGATTAACCTCTTGATTAGATTGCATATTGCTTATCCTTGGTTACAGGAACCTATGCTCAATTTACTGATGCTCTTAATCAAACCCAAATTTAATTGACTAAGCAAAAATTAACTCTAGGCTTTCCTTACACGAATTAAGTGTCCACATACATCAATCATTCCATTTCCAGCAAATTATAAATCAATTCATTAAGCATGAACAGAGAAATTATTTGCCTATTAATTGAAACACTAAGCATGAACAACAAATGGGGCATTTAATTACTAGAATAATTGATGAAGAGTTAAGCACTAAGAGAGTAAAACCAATCAGAACAGAACCTCAAAGCTCAATTGCAATCTTGAATCAAGAGGTTAAACCTTCAAATTAATTTTCCATTAAAATTAAAATGAAAGGAAAATGCAGTAAACAGAAATGAATTAAACGGAAATGTAGTAAATGAATTGAAACTGAACTGCAGTAAATTGAATTTGCAGTAAGCGAATTGAAGAAGATAAATGCAGAAATGGAACTTTCACAATTGAAACAGCAAATGGGACATTAAAAACGAAAGTACAGTAGATAAGAGAGAAGAAACGAACTGCAATGGAGAATTGGAATAAAATTGCAATTCTGAACAACCCAAAATGGAGAACCAGCAGCAAAATGAAGAAGAAGCCAAATGAAAAAGAGAAGAGAAGAGGAGAGAAAAGAAAAGAACCTCAACTAAAACCTAAACGTAAAAATTGTGTGTGTGAATCTGTTGTGAGGTGGTTCTGTCTCAAATCTGATTGCCCCTTCTAATTACCAATGACCAGCCCCTCATGTGCAAGGCACATGTCATTTTTAAGTGAGAAAGGTTCCCAATTTGAATCCCATATACAACAAAACAAAGTGAATGAATTAAATGCATTTAAATGAGTCCAATTCTCTGGAAATTCCAGCATGCACTTTGTGATCCACTTTCAAGGCTAATTTCACCCCAGATGCAGTCTGAATTAGCTCTTTGTGTCTTCATGACATTTGTATCTCTGTCAATCCTCTTTCATTTGCAAAACACTTGAGCTTAAAACAATATATGTGGAGGAAGTTATGTCTGTTTTAGTGAAACTACTCAAATCTGGAAAAATATAGCAAATTGAAACAAATTAAGCATTTAAAGCCCAAATAAGCCCAAACTCATAAATGCATTAAATCATGCTAATTAATCGTGCTTTATTAGGATATAAAATATGCAGAGAAAGTGATCAAAATAATAACTCAGCACTTACTCTGCTAGATTTCTACTCTTGAAAAGCTACCAACCAATGAAGAAAATAAAGGAATACATGTTAGGCCAAAATACATACAATGGCTTTGAGTTATGGTTTACACATCATGAACACTAAGAAGATTACAAAGGTTCAAATTATAGGAATGTCTTGAGTCTCCATCTTCAAGATCTCCCTCTCAGCCTCTTCCTCCATCCTCTTGTGCATTCCTCTTGTAATTCTTCTATTAATGTTCCTTTCCATGGATGGACCTCCATCAAACTCTCTTTCTTGTATGAAACTTGTCCTCAAGTTTGCTTGATCTACATCAACTTCATTACACAAGGTTAGATCATAAACATTAAAAGAATTACTACCTATGTAATTAAGAGGAAGATCAAGTTTAAAAGCTTTAGGGCCTAATTGTTCAATGATCTTGAAAGGACCATCTCCCCTAGGAAGTAACTTTGAATTTCTTAGAGTTGGAAATATCTCTTTCCTCAAGTGTAACCAAACCATGTCTCACACTTTGAAGTGGACCTCTTTTCGGCCTTTGTTGTGGAACTTGGCCACTTGCACATTTATCTTCGGAGAGCCTTGATTGCATTGGCCTTGCTTTTTCCTTCCCTACTAATAGCACACTCAAGTGGTAAAGCAACAAGATCAAGTGGAGTTAAAGGATTAAAGTCATAAACAATTTCAAAAGGAAAATGTAAAGTAGTAGAGTTGACTACCCTATTGTATGCAAACTCAACATGTGATAAGCAATCCTCCCATGACTTAAGCTTACCTTTATAATTGTCTTAAAGTTCTATTTACCACTTTCATTTGCCATCGGTTTGTGAGTGGCATGTTATGGAGAAAAGCAATTTGGTTTCAAGCTTGCTCCTAAAGTTCCTCTAAAAGTGGCTAAGGAACTTTGGGTCCCTATCACTCACAATGCTTTGAGGTACTTCATGTAGTCTCACCACTTCCTTAAAGAATAATTGGGCAATGTGTGTAGCATCATCCACTTTGTGGCATGATATGAAGTGTGTCATCTTTGAGAACCTACAAACAACAACAAAGATAACATCCATATCCCTTTTTATTTTGGGCAAACCAAGCACAAAGTTCATGGAAATGTCCAACCAAGGAGAAGTATGGATGCATCGCACTATTCCAATGTTGGATGCATCACACTCAAGCTCAAAAGACAAAGCAAAGTTAGGAAGAGCCAAAATAGGTGCATGTGTATGTTTTTCCTAGAACAAGTTAAAAGCATGTTCTTGTGAAGGACCCCAAACAAAAGGAACCTCTTTCTTTAGTAGTTCATTTAAAGGAGAAGCAATAGTACTAAAGTACTTTACAAACCTCCTATAGAAACTAGCAAGACCATGGAACCTTCTTACCTCCCTAACACAAGTAGGTGTGTAGGCCACTCCACAATAACTTTAACTTTCTCTTCATCAATTGGCACTTCTTGGACACTTACAACAAAACCAAGGAACACAACACAATCTTTTGAAAAAGTACATTTACCCTTATGAGCATAAAGTCTTTCCTTCCTAGGAACTTCAAAAACAAGTCTCAAATGTGTTAAGTGGTCATGAAAATTTTGACTATACACAAGAATATCATCAAAATATACAACTACAAACTTTCCTAAGAATTCTTTCAAAACATGATTCATCAACCTCATGAAAGTACTAGGAGAGTTAGACAAACCAAAGGGCATTACAAACCATTCATATAAACCAAATTTAGTCTTAAAGTCATTTTCCACTTATCCCCTTCCTTCATGCGGATTTGATGGTAACCACTCCTAAGATCAATTTTGGAAAATACAATGGAACCATGTAACTCACCAAGCATGTCATCAACTCTAGGGATAAGATGTCGATACCGAATTGTGATGTTATTGATGACCCTACAATCGGTGCACATCCTCCAAGTACTCTCCTTCTTAGGAACTAAGATCACGGGTGAGGCACATGGTGATAGACTGATGGAGGACCATCCTTGACAAGAAGAGTTACAAGAGCCATGCACAAAAGAATTCAAGAAGAAATGGAGAGTCTGCTCGAAAGTCAAAACCAAGATTCAATTCAAGACTTATCCTTACTTTGTAATAGGACTTGTAACCTTCTAAAAATGTTGTAAAGTTATAACTAGATTAGGAACATTTAATTGGGGCCTCGCTGAGTGAATAAACGCGCGGCCTTATGTTTGTAATTGAACCAAAGTTTAGGAGTGTTTTTGTGAGAGAGTTGGGTAAAGACGATACCCACAGACGATAGCATTGGAATGCTTCCAGGATGGTAATCAATCGAATACCACAGACGATTTTCATAGACGATTACCACAGGTGCTACCACAGACGATACCAAAGACGCTCTTTCGTCTGATGCTGCATGCTGAACTCTTCCGTCTGAAGATGTTCCGTCTGACGCTCTTTCGTCTGATGCTTCATGCTGAACTCTTCCGTCTGAAGTTTGTTCCGTCTGTGCCTTCATATGCTGAACTCTTCCGTCTGGAGATGTTCCGTCTGATGCTTCATGCTGAACTCTTCCGTCTGAAGTTTGTTCCGTCTGTGCCTTCACATGCTGAACTCTTCCGTCTGAAGCTTGTTCCGTCTGGGCCTTCACATGTTGAACTCTTCCATCTGAAGCTTGTTCCGTCTGGGCCTTCACATGTGAAGCTTGTTCCGTCTGAGCTTTCACAAGCTATCCCAACTCCCGCTAGTATAAATACGTAACACTTTGAATTGTAAAGGATCTTTGAATAAATTTTGAATGAATGGAATTTAGTAAGAGCTAATTCTTTGAGAGTGGATTTCTCTCTAAGGTTTCTTCTAGAACCTTGAATCTTATCATGGAAACTCTTCCTTGTGGTGATTCTCCCTTAGGCTTATTGCTTATGCATGGCGCCATCATCTTGTAAATCTACTCCGCTTTCATTCTTTCTTCTAAGTCCTTGAGTCTTGAGTCAATTTTGAGCTTCCGCCATTAACGCATCCGTGGAGTTTCCAATTGAAGACGACGATCGGTCCAAATTTGAGCTTCGTCTCTAGCGAACTCATATCATGTTCCCTCTTGGAGGTAGGAAGATCACTCTAAAGCCTTTGTCACTAAGGGAGGTATGTGAGGATCAACTTAAAATGAAAATTAAGAGACAAAATGAGGTTAAAGGGAGCTTGGCCGAGAGTTCCCCCAAAATTACAGCAAGTGCCACTACCAAAACACCTAAATGAAACAAGCTTAAAACTAGTGTAAAGAAGACTTCTAATAGTAAAGTGGAAATGGAAGTTTGCTCATGGAGAGAAAAGAAATAAAAAAAGGAGTTTTTAGCTAGAAAATTCATGCTTCTTTATTTGCCTAACCCATTGTATTTGAGTGCTCAAAGTGTAGGTGATCAAGGAGACTTGGAGGCTTTGATCTTGGAGTATGATGATGTCTTCCCAAGTGAGATTTCACCCGGTTTGCCTCCAATCCGTGGGATAGAACATCAAGTGGACCTAATTTCTGGATCTTCATTTCCTAATAGACCTTCATATAGGAGCTCTCCACAAGAGACATATGAACTACAAAGGCAAGTGGAAGAGCTCATGGAGAAAGGATGGGTGAAGAGAGTCTATGATATGAGTTTGCTGGAGACGAAGCTCAAATTTGGACCGATCGTCGTCTTCAATTGGAAACTCCACGGATGCGTTAATGGCGGAAGCTCAAAATTGACTCAAGACTCAAGGACTTAGAAGAAAGAATGAAAGCGGAGTAGATTTAGAAGATGATGGCGCCATGCATAAGCAATAAGCCTAAGGGAGAATCACCACAAGGAAGAGTTTCCATGATAAGATTCAAGGTTCTAGAAGAAACCTTAGAGAGAAATCCACTCTCAAAGAATTAGCTCTTGCTAAATTCCATTCATTCAAAATTGATTCAAAGATCCTTTACAATTCAAAGTGTACGTATTTATACTAGCGGGAGTTGGGATAGCTTGTGAAAGCTCAGACGGAACAAGCTTCGCATGTGAAGGCCCAGACGGAACAAGCTTCAGATGGAAGAGTTCAACATGTGAAGGCCCAGACGGAACAAGCTTCAGACGGAAGAGTTCAGCATGTGAAGGCACAGACGGAACAAACTTCAAACGGAAGAGTTCAGCATGAAGCATCACACGAAAGGGCGTCAGACGGAACATCTCCAGACGGAAGAGTTCAGCATATGAAGGCACAGACGGAACAAACTTCAGACGGAAGAGTTCAGCATGAAGCATCAGACGAAAGGGCGTCAGACGGAACATCTCCAGACGGAAGAGTTCAGCATGCAGCATCAGACGAAAGAGCGTCTTTGGTATCGTCTGTGGTAGCACCTGTGGTAATCGTCTATGACAATCGTCTGTGGTATTCGATTGATTACCATCCTGGAAGCATTCCAATGCTATCGTCTGTGGGTATCTTCTTTACCCAACTCTCTCACAAAAACACTCCTAAACTTTGGTTCAATTACAAACATAAGGTCGCGCGTTTATTCACTCAGCGAGGCCCCAATTAAATGTTCCTAATCTAGTTATAACTTTACAACATTTTTAGAAGGTTACAAGTCCTATTACAAAGTAAGGATAAGTCTTGAATTGAATCTTGGTTTTGACTTTCGAGCAGACTCTCCATTTCTTCTTGAATTCTTTCGTGCATGGCTCTTGTAACTCTTCTTGTCAAGGATGGTCCTCCATCAAACCCTCCTTCTTGATGGCAACTTGTCCCCAAGTTGTGTTGATCTACATCTTCAACATCTTCTGTACCTATATCACAAAGAGTAAGATCACAAACATTAAAGGAATTATTACGACCAAAGTCACTGGGAAGATCTAGTTTAAAGGCATTAGGGCCAAGTTTTTCAATGATAACAAAAGGACCGGCTCCTCTAGGAAGTAACTTGGAGCTTCTCAAATCTGGAAACCTCTCCTTCCTTAAGTGAACCCAAACTCTATCACCCACTTTCAACTCAACATGTTTTCGGTGTTTATTAGCATGTGTGGCTACTTGTTCATTCCTCTGTTCAATCCTCTCTTTGATCTTGGCATGCATAGTCAAAACATCACCAAAAGGTAAAGCACACAAGTCAAGTGGAGTTAAAGGATTAAAACCATAAACAATTTGAAATGGTGATAGTAGAGTAGTAGAATTGATCACTCTATTGTAAGCAAACTCTACATAAGGTAGCCAATCTTCCCAAGATTTCAAGTTGTTCTTCACAAAACTCCTAAGGAGTTGTCCAAGTGTCCTATTCACCACCTCCGTTTGGCCGTCGGTTTGAGGATGGCAGGTTGTGGAAAAAAGGAGCTTGGTGCCAAGTCTTCCCCATAATGATCTCCAAAAATGGCTAAGGAACTTAGAGTCCCTGTCACTTACTATGCTTTGGGGAATTCCATGAAGTCTTACAACTTCTTTGAAGAAAAGGTTGGCTACATGAGATGCATCATCACTCTTATGGAAAGGAATGAAATGTGCCATCTTCGAGAATCTACACACCACAACAAAAATGGAATCTACACCTCTCTTTGTCTTGGGTAAACCGAGGACAAAGTCCATGGAAATATCCAACCAAGGAGAGGTAGGTGATGGTAAAGGCATATATAGACCATGGTTGGAGAGTTTCGACTTAGCCTTATGACATGTAACACATTTACTAATAAATTTGGCTACTTGAGCCTTCATTTTAGGCCAAAAGAAGTGTTCATGTAATATGGCTAATGTCTTCTCAACCCCAAAGTGACCCATGATTCCTCCCTCATGAGCTTCACTCACTAAAAGTTCTCTCAATGAAGTCTTAGGCACACATAAACATTTTCCTTTGAAAAGATAATCATTGTGCCTATAAAATTCATTGTGAGCACCCTTTATGCAAGCAACATACTCTCGGCCGAAATCATCATCACAGCTATACAAGGTTTTAATATGTTCAAATCCTAACAACTTTGATTCAAGCAAGGATAGGAGTGTATACCTTCTACTAAGGGCATCCGCAACTATGTTTGTCACTCCCTTCTTGTGTTTGATAATGTAGGGAAATGTTTCAACAAATTCCACCCACCTTGCATGTCGTTTATTCAGTTTGCCTTGGGACCTTAGGTGCTCCAATGCTTCATGGTCGGTGTGGACAATAAACTCCTTGGGAAGGAGATAATGTTGCCAAGTTTGCAAGGCCCTCACCAAAGCATAGAGCTCCTTGTCATATGTTGAGTAATTTAGTTGAGCTCCCTTTAGCTTCTCACTAAAATAGGCTATTGGATGGTTTTCTTGTTTCAAAACAGCACCTATTCCAAGGTTAGAAGCATCACATTCAAGTTCAAAAGATAAATCAAAATTAGGCATAGCTAATATAGGAGCATTTGTAAGTTTTTCCTTCAAGAGGTTAAAAGCCTCCTCTTGCTTCGGCCCCCACACAAAAGATACTTCCTTCTTCACAAGTTCATTAAGAGGAGATGCAATGGTGCTAAAGTCCTTCACAAATCTTCTGTAAAAACTTGCAAGTCCATGGAAGCTCCTTACCTCCTTCACACTAGTAGGCCGTGACCAATCAAGAATAGCTTTTACCTTGCTTTCGTCTTGCACACCCTTGGAACTTACTACAAAACCAAGAAACACCACTTGATCCATGGCGAATGTGCATTTGTCTTTATTAGCATAGAGCTTCTCCTTCCTTAGTACTTCTAAAACAAATCTCAAATGCATTAGATGATCAAGGAAAGATTGACTATATATGAGAATATCATCAAAATATACAACCACAAACTTCCCTAAAAATTCTCTAAGCACATGGTTCATTAGTCTCATAAAAGTACTTGGAGCATTGGAGAGGCCAAATGGCATGACCAACCATTCATATAACCCAAACTTGGTCTTAAATGCAGTTTTCCACTCATCCCCATTCTTCATTCTTATTTGATGGTAACCACTTTTAAGATCAATTTTAGAAAATATGGTTGAGCCATGAAGTTCATCTAACAAGTCATCAAGCCTAGGTATGGGGTGCCTATATCTAATTGTGATGTTATTTATAGCTCTACAATCCGTGCACATTCTCCATGTACCTCCTTCTTAGGAACTAAGATAACCGGAGAAGCACAAGGAGATAGACTCTCTTTGACCCATCCTTTATTTACTAGGTCTTGTACTTGCCTTTCTATCTCATGAGTCTCTTGAGGGGTGGTCCTATAGGTAGGCCTATTTGGGAGAGATGCACCGGGTATAAGATCTATTTGGTGCTCTATGCCTCTCAAAGGTGGTAGGCCGTGAGGAATGTCACTAGGAAAGACATCCTTACACTCATCCAAAAAGGCATCCAAACTCACTTGATCACCAATAAAGTTTGCATTTAAAAAACACGGTGAAGGCAAGCATAAGAACATAGATTTTCTTGCAAAGAATTCTCTCTTAATTTCTGTCCGACTTACCAAAAGACTTTCCTTAGACTCATTAGCTCTTCCCTTGAGCTTTCTATCACTCTTAAGATCACCCTTTTTAGACTTACCTAGCCTATGTTTCACTTGATTTTCTGCAGTGGCATCTGCTGTAATTTCTCTAGAACTCTCGGCCAAGGTTCTTGTTTCACTAGGTTTAGGTGATTTTCCTTTCCCTTTTTGCTCACGGGTTTTCCTCTCATTTTCTCTTTTTATTTTCATTTTTATTTGATCTTCACATACTTCTCTAGGAGTTAAAGGTTTAAGACTAATTTTCCTACCCCCATGAGAGAACACATATATGTTAGACAGTCCATCATGAAGTGTATGCTTGTCAAATTGCCAAGGCCTTCCTAACAGAATGTGGGATGCTTCCATCAGTACAATATCACACAAGACTTCATCATTATACCTTCCTATGGTGAAAGCTATCAACACTTGTCTATTTACCACTAATTCTCCTTGTTCACTTAGCCATTGCAATTTATATGGTTTAGCATGTGGAGTTGTCTTAAGATCAAGTTTTTCTACCAGCCTAGTGCTCACCACATTGGTGCAACTACCACTATCTATAATTAAGGAGCATACCTTGCCGCCAATTGTGCACCTTGTGTGGAATATGTTCTCTCTTTGCGTGTCATCAAGGTCTACATATGCGTTGCCAAGCATTCTCCTCACCATCAAGAGGTCTCCATCCTCCGGTTGCTCCATGCTGGAGTGGTCACTAGCACTAGCTTCCTCCTCACTTGATGATTGAGTGGTTCCTTCACTGGTTATACCACCATCCACTCTAATCACCATAGTCTTCTTGTTGGGGCATTGTGAGGCAATGTGTCCATGACCTAGACATTTAAAACATTTAATGTTAGAGGGTTTAGAGAGGGGTTTAGCAAGCTCTTTACCCTTAGTATCATCTCGGTTGGACTTGAAGAAGGCCTTGGAATTTCCCTCCTTCTTTTGCCTATCCTTCCAACTTGAAGAACTATTGATGTATGCTTTCTTGAAAGTGCCCTTCCTCTTTAATTGGCCTTCAATCCTTTCGGCCTTATGTATGGCATCTTCCAATTTTCTTTTATTTTGGAGTTCCAAGATATCTTGAATCTCCCTATTTAGCCCATTTGTGAACCTAGCTATGGTGGCCTCTTTGTCCTCTTGGTAATCTGCTCTCAAGAGTGTGAGTTCCAAGTCCTTATAATACTCTTGTACACTCCTCCCTCCTTGAATTAATCTTTGGAGCCTCACATGTAGATCTCTTGTATAGGAACTAGGCACAAACCTTTCCTTCATTGCATCCTTGAGTTGGGTCCAAGATGTGATATGCGGCCTTCTACATTTTTCGGAATCCACTAGCACTTGGTTCCACCAAACCAGTGCATAGCCCTCAAACTCGAGTATGGCCATGTTAAGCCTCTTCTCCTCACTCAATCTAGGATAACAAGAGTAGACTTGGTCCACCTTCATCACCCAATCTAAGTAGGTTTCGGCATCACCATCTCCAAGGAATTTAGGTAAGGTTATTTTTGTGTTTCCCTCCCATGCTCTCGGTTCATCCTCATCAAGGCTTCTCCTAGGGGTGTAAGGTTGTCTCCTATGGTGAGTGGTCCTTCTGCCTCTCCTTTCATTTTCATAGGCCCTAAAGGCTTCCTCCTCCTCATAGTTACTTCCCCAATCACTCTCTCTAGGAGTTTCTCTCGGGTGTCCTCTCTCACTTCCACTTCCCCTTTGATTATTCCTCCTACTACTGTGTACTCCATCACTCTGTTTCCCTCGGTTCCCACTCTGTCCTGCACCTCTACTATGGTGCTCCCTACAGTTGCCACTAGTTTCTCCAAGGATTTTCCTGTCTAACTCCTTCCTTAGCTTCCTTTCCTCCTTCAATCTCCTCTCTTGGTCAAATCTCTCCTCCAAGCTAGTATTAAGCATGGACTTCATCATATCAATCCTCCTTTTAGACCTTGGTGAGAGATCATTTCCAACAGTAGGAGAAGTATCCATAGCTGCACAAGAAAAGGTTAGATAACAAATACAATGATATGAGAGATCCTTGCCACTCTCTAAGTGTTTCTCTCTAGTAGCACTCGTGTATCACTCTTGAGATGGCTTTTTTTTATTGATGTGCACACTTGCCTTTTTTCAATTCCCTGCCAAAGTTTCTAATTAAACCTCTAATCAATTATATAGAAATTTCCTTGTGAAAGAGGCACAATTCTCGGGTAAGCTCAAGAATTCCAAGGGAACAAAACTTCTAAGACAAAACCAAGGATTTCAATTGAATGACAAGCAATAAAAGGCACAATTGAAATTAATAGGCTACTCAAATCAAGGAATGGATGTGATATGACATAGGCATAAAACTGGACAGCAAAGAGTCAAGTTTACTGGTTCAATTACTAAGCCAAACAAATTAAACAAAGCATTCAAACTCAACGTAGCATAGTAATCAAATTTCAAGACCTCTTTTGTAGGTAAATTTATCAAGTAACTTATGAACAAATAATTCACTCCAAACTGCAGTAAAAATGGTTGGACAAGTATCAAATACAGCAAGTTTCACTTATGCAGAAATTTGAGTCAAAACAAGCTAGTCACAAGTACACACTACTAGACTAATTTCCAAGCTACTAGTAATTTTACTAGGTGAATGAGTGTGCTATGTCTTAGCTCTAAGTCTGATTTTTTTTTTTTTTTTAACACTTCTTTAACACTTTGATAGCTTGCTGGACAGAATTTACAAGTCCACTAAATTTACTTCAAGTACTCAAACTTCTAGTACTTTTTAAGGCTCTTTTCTAGCTTTCTTTGAATTTTCTCACTTGTTTTCTTCTTGTTTTTATTTCTTTTCACTTGATTTCTTTTCTATCACTTTTGTTTAAGCTATTGGACCGAGATATATCTTGCCTAAAACAAGCACTCCAAGCTCAACTACTAGTGCTAATGCTACTACAAGGTGTAATAGGGATTTAGATCTATAGTAAGCACTCTACTAGCATGTAATGATGTTGATTTCTCAATTTTGCATGTATAAACTTGAATGTACAGAATTATAGGCTCAAGTGCAGTACCAAAACAGAGGAAACAGGGCATACAATGATAGATAACTCACGGTACACCGAATTTCACCAGAATTAGAAACAAAATTGATACTAACACATGGAAACAATTACTACTGGACAAGTAATTCAAGGAATTGGAAATTATTACGAATTAACTCAATTTGACCGAACAAATGGAAGAAACATATGATAATTTTCCGGATCTGGACTCAAACGCAAACATCGAATACGAATCTATGCATAACGATACGGATCAAGTCATGAACAATATGATTTGCATGATCTTCACCGAACAAAAAGACTTAAACAAAAAAATTGACAAAACTACTAGACAGTTAAGGAAACCTAAAGATGAATCCTAAGCACACTAAAAGAATTAGACGAAGAACTCGAGAAAATTCAAAATGACCGAAGAACTTACTAGACTTATGGAGTAGAGATCCAATCTTGAAGAGAATCAAAACAAGATCTGATTATCACTTGATATGATAATCAAGAGAACAAGCTCTGAATACCACTTGATATGAGTTCACTGGAGATGAAGCTCAAATTTGGACCGATCGTCGTCTTCAATTGGAAACTCCACAGATGCGTTAATGGCGGAAGCTCAAAATTGACTCAAGACTCAAGGACTTAGAAGAAAGAATGAAAGCGGAGTAGATTTAGAAGATGATGGCGCCATGCATAAGCAATAAGCCTAAGGGAGAATCACCACAAGGAAGAGTTTCCATGATAAGATTCAAGGTTCTAGAAGAAATCTTAGAGAGAAATCCACTCTCAAAGAATTAGCTCTTACTAAATTCCATTCATTCAAAATTGATTCAAAGATCCTTTACAATTCAAAGTGTTACGTATTTATACTAGCGGGAGTTGGGATAGCTTGTGAAAGCTCAGACGGAACAAGCTTCGCATGTGAAGGCCCAGACGGAACAAGCTTCAGATGGAAGAGTTCAACATGTGAAGGCCCAGACGGAACAAGCTTCAGACGAAAGAGTTCAGCATGTGAAGGCACAGACGGAACAAACTTCAGACGGAAGAGTTCAGCATGAAGCATCAGACGAAAGGGCGTCAGACGGAACATCTCCAGACGGAAGAGTTCAGCATATGAAGGCACAGACAGAACAAACTTCAGACGGAAGAGTTCAGCATGAAGCATCAGACGAAAGAGCGTCAGACGGAACATCTTCAGACGGAAGAGTTCAAGATAAAGATCGACGAAAAGAGCGTCTTTGGTATCGTCTGTGGTAGCACCTGTGGTAATCGTCTATGACAATCGTCTGTGGTATTCGATTGATTACCATCCTGGAAGCATTCCAATGCTATCGTCTGTGGGTATCATCTTTACCCAACTCTCTCACAAAAACACTCCTAAACTTTGGTTCAATTACAAACATAAGGCCGCGCGTTTATTCACTCAGCGAGGCCCCAATTAAATGTTCCTAATCTAGTTATAACTTTACAACATTTTTAGAA
This sequence comes from Hylodesmum podocarpum, assembly GCA_026586105.1. Classification (NCBI taxonomy): domain Eukaryota; kingdom Viridiplantae; phylum Streptophyta; class Magnoliopsida; order Fabales; family Fabaceae; genus Hylodesmum; species Hylodesmum podocarpum. The sequence goes on from JALJEV010000469.1 coordinate 1,426,359, forward strand.
GGTTACAAGTCCTATTACAAAGTAAGGATAAGTCTTGAATTGAATCTTAGTTTTGACTTTCGAGCAGACTCTCCATTTCTTCTTGAATTCTTTTGTGCATGGCTCTTGTAACTCTTCTTTTCAAGGATGGTCCTCCATCAGAACATGTAAGTGTTAGTCAAACCATCATGTATAACATTTCTATCATATTGTCATGGTCTACCTGACAACAAATGAGAAGCCTTCATAGGTACAACATCACATAAAATATCATTATGATATTTACCAATAGAGAAACAAGTAATACTTGTTTATCCACAATCAATTCACCTTTCTCACTTAGTCATTGAAGTTTATAAGATCTAGGGTGTGAGGTAGTAGTTAAGCATAATTTTTAAACAAGTCTAGAACTCACCACATTAGTACAAGATCCACCATCAATGGTTGAGGAACATGTTTTACCTTTCGCAAGACATCTAGTGTGAAAAATGTTTTCCCTTTGGGAATCATTAAGGTCCTTACAAATAATGTTGAGCATCCTTCATACCATATGCAAATCTTCTTCTGCCACTTCACAAGTTTCCTCCTCTTGAGATGCTTCACTTTCACTAGAGGAAGGACATGACTCTTCACTTGTGACTTTTCCATCTACCCTCATGATCATGGTCTTCTTATTTGGGCATTGTGAAGCTATGTGACCTTTACCTAACCACTTGAAACACTTAATGTTAGAAGTTTTAGATTGGTTGATATTTGTTACCTCATTTGACTTGGATAGCTCTCAGTCATGCTTGGATTTTGGTGGAGGAGCACTTTCCTTCTTACTCCTATCTCTCCAAGTGTAAGTGTTAGGTGTAGAAGTTCTCCTCAAGGTGGGTTTTGATAACTCACAAAAGTAAGCTATTTTTATACTCTTTTTATATAATAAACTGTCCTTTTTATACTTTTAAGCCACCTAAAATGACTTTAATTGCTCTTAATTCATATTAATTCGTGTTAGAGCTTGTTGAAGGTGTGTTTAATTGTTTCAGGGTTAAAATAGTCAAAAACAGGAGAAAAACATGCGTTTTCATGCATCTCTCGCGAGTTGGAACTCAACTCGCGCGAATTGGAGCTTTAGTGAAGAACAAGAGCTTTCTAAAACCTCATCTCTCGCTCATCTCACCAGATCTCGCGCGAGTTGTCATTTCTTCAAGAACAAGTTAACTCTCTAGAGGTTCATCTCGCGCTCATCAACCCATCTCGCTTGAGATAACTTAACTTGCACAACACGTTTGCTCTTTGGAACATGATCTCACGCGAGTTGGACTCGAAGTAGGCCCAAGATTTTATCTTATCTTCCAAGATCCTACCTTATCTTATTTTATGCAAAGGAAGCCGAAGATAGTATCTTATTTAAAAAATAAAGATCTCATATTATCTTTTAAGATCTTATCAAAGGAAGCTCAAATCCAATTTTGAAGGCTATAAATATAACAAGTTACGCTTAGTAAAAGGGAATTGACCGCTCTCATAATACTTGACCTAATTCAGCCTAGGTTCTGGAGATTGACAACCTCCAGACCTCTTCACTCTTGGTTCGTAGACGACAACGGAATTTAACCCCAAGTAAAGGAGAAGGAGATGATAGGAGCATTCGACTTCCAAGGAAATCAATCATCCTATGTATTATCTTTCAAATTACTTGTGTGTTATTTTCTTTGTCTCTATAAACCAAATCCTTCTTTGATTGGAAGAACGATGTAACCTTAAATTATCCCTTTATATGATTCTCGATGTTATTCAATGTATGTTTGGGTGTTTATTTTTTCTATGCTTAATGTTATTTGTTAACTGATCACTAATAAATTGATTCTAACCCTAGGGTAACTTTGAGAAAAGAAACCTACGCGGTACTGAAGAAATAACCATTATTATGCTAGGATCCTAGAGATGAGAGTAGATAGTAGTGTGGACAACACCTAAGTTTGCCCATAGATTCATAGAACTAAAACCCGAATTAACTTAGTTTAACTTAAGAGATTAATTAATCTAGTTAACCTAGGCGGTGTGGGTGATCCTGAGAGGGATGACCACGAGAGTAGGAATCCGATCCAACCATGATTATATTTGAATAACAAATAAGGAGAATATAAGGAGGGAATTAGTGGTAAAATCAGGATCTCAATCACTTCTCATCTCAACTCCTTTTCTTTTCTAAATTTATCATTACTTTATTCTTCTATTGAAGTGCTCTTTATCAACCCTTTTTATGCTTTGGGAAATTAAAATCATTAAATAAAAGTATAGTTTCAAATTGCTTATCTTCGTGAGTACGACAACCCTGTTCTTAAAAATACTTATTACTTGACGATTATGGTGTACTTACCATAGCAAGGGATGCATGAGGTATAACTACCACCTATATTATGCGCATCATGTTTCCTCTTTAGTTAGGCTTCAATCTGTTCAGCTTTGTGGATGGCTTCTTCCAAGGTGGTGTAGTTTGAAGCTCCAAAGATCTTGAATATCTCTATTGTGTAAATCTAGACAAGGTGGTTTCTATGCTCTCTTAGTATTGAGCCCTCAATAAGGTGATCTCCAAGTCCTTGTAATACTCTTATACACTCCTAGGACCTTGGTACATCCTTTGTAGCTTGATGTGTAGGTCTCTAGTACCTTATTATTCTTTTTTTTTTTTTAAGAAAATTAAAAACAATGGGCTAGGTCCACCAAATCAGCTTCACTCGCGTAGACTTATCACCAATTATTAGGCAAATTTTTCCTACCTTCCAAGCTCAAAACTCAAAACGGGACCAAACTGTCCATCAACTGCCTCCATGATCTCAGCGAGACCCTCAGCCAACAAGATACCAAGGCTTGACATCAACACAAATAATAATATTTTAGCAATAGCAAAAACTATTTCTCCTAACAGAGTAACAGAGACTCAAACAACCATAAAGTAAAAGAAAAAAAAAATACATACATAAATAAAATTAAAGAAAATGAACAAACCAAACCAAAATGGAGGTGTAAGGGGAATGGGTACAGAGGGATAGAGCCAAAGGAATTTCCAGCAAAAAAATTCAACCAATTAAAAAAAATTATGATGAGTATGGTCCTGGTATCTACTGAATTTTGATATTTTTGTTTTACTGGGAGAGACGTCAGAATGAAAAGGAACAAGAGAAATATTTTAAATAGATTTTTTTGGTGAGAAAAAGATGGAAATTACTCCCCACTCCTCTACGGTATTTTCTTTTCTTTTATTTTTTATTTTATTTATTTTAATACATGGACAATAACAAATAGAAACTCTAAAGAAGAACAGCAAGACGGTGGATAATATCATTTTTATATCATGTAAATGACTTTAAGGAAGAATGCACAGTGGACAACACAACCCAGATTATGTGTTAATATGTTGTAGTTTGTATCTAATTGTCCCCTTTTAACTTGCAATGACATGATATATATAATGGAGTTAATATACGTGATGGCTTAAGTGGTTAGAAAATACATCAAGTGTGTGTTTTTGTTTTCCAAAACTCTCAATCCTTATGTTGGGTCCTCCGCACTTCTTTTGTATATGTCATCTATATTTGATGCATGAGTTTTCTTCTTTTTTTTAAACTTTAAAAAAATTGACGTAGCACATATTGTAGTCTCAACATTTTAATACATCATCCCATTGATAACGAGTGTAAAGTAAAAATGTTCAAAAGAATATTTTTTAAATCCAATAAATTCGAATGTTAAATCACACAAGGCAAATACATCAAGTAAATACACTATTTATTACACATAACAATCAAACGATAATCTTCTCGACGAAAATACAAACAAAAAAGTAAATACACAAACCTATGTGCTTGATTACTCAAAATATAATATTCTTTCCTACCAAAGAAACAAAGAAATGTTCATCATCTTTCATTATCCTAATACATTCTTCCATTGTACAACACAGCGTTCCTTTTCTAATTTTCTACCTTAAGTAAAGTCTGTTCTAATAGAAAAAAAAAAAACTCTAACTCCTAATAACCCATACAAAGATAAAGATATAACTATTCCACCAATATGAATATCCATGCACTGCATCCACCAATAATCATGTAGTCATATTTTAATACGTGAATCTAATCACAGGTCATAATTACATGGCATGATTAATGGTGTGGCCAAGAATCTAACATAATGGCAACCACAATTTAAAACTATTGTATACTTGAAAGATTCAATCAAAATAATTCCTTATCCATTTTCTAACGTGCCACATCAAACTCTAACAAAAAACACACTAAGTTCGGGCCCATTATTGTTCCCATCAGGCATCATCATGTAATAAGTCTCTGAATCTTTAGACCCAATCACACGTTCAAAATGTGCCCTCATGTATGACAATTCACCATCATGAGGATCTGCCATCTCTTCAGGAAGAACACCAACAGCCACAGACACTGCGTGCAACAATTGCATCACATTCAAGTCATCATCCGTTGCCTCTCTTTTCACCCCATAACCCATTTTCTTCCCATTGCAAAACAATGTCCAAATGGGCTCATCTATAACCTTAATCTTCTCATTGGGGTGCTTCTCGCACTCCAACGCAATTCTATTGAGACCCATTCCCATGTCTTGGAGCAGCTTCCCTGTGGGGATGGCCAACTCCAAGAGCAGAAATGGTTGACAATTAGGGTTTTCTTGGAAAGCAAGGTTCATTCTTGCTTTCCGATGCCCAAATAAGGTTCCCGTTATTCTTATCCCACCATGGATGTGCACATCATTGCTGTGAAAGCCATTCATTGTTGGCATCTTGCATGATGGCATGATGATGGGAAATGACCGGAAAACAGAACGGAACCTTCGAAAGAGTTTGTCGGATTTGGAATCACGTTTGGTTTTGGAGTTAGCCGGTTGAAGTGAAATTGGCAGGCGGAGGTTTGATGAGGGTTTTTCCAAAATGGTCGTCATGGCAATGGTTGATGATTCTTCTTTCAATAATATTGGCAATGGCGGTGGCAACAATGGTAACGATGAAGGTGGCGGTGGTGGTAGCAATGATGCCATTAATTATTAAGAGAATGAAATGGAATGGAATGAAAGGAGATGGAGGGAGAAACCTATAAACTTTTGTGGGTTAGTTAAGCAAATTAAGGTTGAAAGGGTTGGTGGGTGTGGTGGTGGGTTTTGAGAAGTTATGTACAAAGTGTTGCTGATTTATACGAAGAAAACTAGATTGTGGGTTGCACGTTGGGGGGTTTGGTGGCTGTATATTTCAGTTAATGTTTGTAAATATGCTGTATTATTTTTCTTTTCTTTTCATTGTACAGACTTTTGAGAGCGATTAATCAATTTGACTTGGTTCCGTTGAAAAATGGGCTAAAAGTAGGTAATTTGAATGTTGTGCTTGGTTAATTCACTTCTGGATTTCTTAGGTAAATGGATGATTAAATTGATCTGGATTTTTATATATAAAAGTGGAATTGCTAGATTGCTTACACATATCGTGCATGATTCAAGTTGTCGATCTTATTTGTTGAAAAAGTTAGGATATTGAATTAATTATGCCATATTTGTTGATTAAATTTAGCATAGTATAATGAATTATCATAAAATCTATTAAAATATTTATACCATGCATTAGAAAAATATAATAAAAAAATGTTTTAAAATATGTAAATAAATAAAGTGAAATTTAGAAAAAGGAATATTTTCTTTTAAAAAGAATTAACGTTAAAATACAAGAATACATGTATTGTTAATTTTAATTGAAAATTTTCATAATTTTCATAATTTAATTTTATGATAATGTATTGATTTTTATTAAATTAAATGCTTTTCTCTTAAAAAATTATATCAAACATTAAAATTATTAATAAAGTAGAGACAATAAAAATTAACAAAAAATGGGAAATGTTAGAAAAAATAAAAGGTTATTGAAACAAAAAATAAAATGAGAATTCTATCACTAACACTGTATAATGAAAACAAAATGTTTAAATAAGAATAATCATGATAAAGAGTGGGAAGACCATACTCTTATTTCTCTAATGATATGTTTTATTTATTTAATACACAGGAAATCTCTAATAAGTTAGACATGTTAATAATAATATAATTAATAATTATAAAAAATTTATGAAATATTGAGATCTACAATTTTTATATAGTTATTGGGTAAGTAGAAATGGTTTTACTCAAGAATTTCATTAGATATCTAATGTGTTTTAATTTGTTTGAGAGAAGATAAAGACAGGTTTCATTCTCCTAACTTTTCTTTCCGTTTCTCCAAGTACGTGATAGTTAGAAATTTGAAGGAAACTTTATTTTACATTAGTACAAATTAATCCTTTTTAAATTAATATTTTCGTTAAATAATAATTATCTTTAATAAACTATTACAATTAATTTAATTATAATTAATATTTAATTATTAATTATTTATATATTAGTTCCTAAATAAGTTATATGCCCATCCTTTCCTAGCCAATAAGGAAATACGTTGATGAAGAATCAAGAATTTATAAAATGCAGTTGTATTTTTTTTAATAATTTTACAAGAATGGATTAGGATTTGGGATGAGAATATCTAAATCTAGAGTGTTATAAACGAAAATGAAAAAAGAAAAACTTTTTCTTTAATATTTATTTTTGTGTTTTCAATAAAATGATAAATTGCTGACAAAAAATTATAATTCTTTTCAACATGGAGTAAGTGCGAAAATAATTAAATCTTTGTTTGAGATTCCTAAATTTTTTTGTGTCAAGTTTAGATATAGTCATAGTGTCCACACAAGAGCATAAGAGCATTACTTAATTATTATATCCTTCAATCTTTTTTATGAAAAACATGCTTTGATCTGGGGTTGAAAATTCAAGCTGGAAAACAGGGTGACTTTGTATTTATTTTCTTCAAAGAATACAAAAAAAATATCCAAAATATTATGATAATTTTGATGATGCTCGAGGCAGTGTATTGATTATTATTATTATTATTATTATTATTATTATTATTATTATTATTATTACTATTATTATTATTATTATTATTATTATTATTATTTTAACGATTAAATAAAATTTCATAATTTTACAAATTGCCAATTTAACCGTACAAATTTTTTAAAAAATTGAAATGGTAGGATTTTTTATTATATTAAGATGAAATAACTAAAAGCCTTGGAATTGAATTAATTAATTTTAAAATGGAATAAATTAAACAACTTATTAAAAAAGTAAACTAATAGTCTGAAAGCATTTTAATTTATTTCGATCGTCCAAGGTATCACAAGCAGAACAGAGTACATATACAAAAGTCAACTTTTGCAAATTTATAATTAGAAAAATGAAGATGTGATTGTTTCTTAAAAAAATCAAATAAAGGAAATTGTATATTCCTTGAAGTCAGTGCAAAGAAGAATAAAAAAGAAAATCCCTCTGATTTTATATTGTGAAAGAAACTTAATGGACACCCTCAAATCCTGCATAGTTGTTTGTAAGACAGAGACTTTTTCTTCCATTTTTTGACTTTCCAAGATAAAAAAATTATTAAAAAACCTAATTTCCCTTCCCCCACTTAATCAATTTCAATTAAAACCAATTTTTTTCCCTCAATTATTTTTTATTGAATCTTGATGTCAAGTATTAAAAAGAATCATTTTCAATTAGAACATAACGTTAAGAACAATTTTAACTAAAAAAATCCTTACTTTAAATTTATAAAAGTGTAAAGTTGAAAAAATTTCGTAAAAAATAAATATAGCATTTTTATTTCATAGTTTATCCAAATTTACTTGGGTTATATATGTAATCATTTAATGCTTTACCTTAATTCTTAGATCATTATGTGAAATGTCAATTTTCTTTTGGGGAATGACACAAAGAATATATTCAAGTTTTGTCCTTTATCCAGAGGCATGTCTTAATTGTTTACTCCTAAAATGAAATACTATATTCACTTATTTACACAACAAAATATCAAGATGCCAAAGAATCCTAGACCCAGATTTTCTAATAGCTAGTTGATAAATTCACACTTGCACTTCAAGGAAAATATCAAGGTACAAACCACCAAATATTACTGAAATGAACCCACCTTTGCTAATTGCTACTTGATCAATTCATTCAATTCAATCATTTGCACTCCAAGCAAAACATGAAGGTGTATGGTACCTAAGAATCCTAAACACTCACCCTATTTCTGCTAATTGCTAGTTGATCAATTCACTCATTTACATTCCAATCAAAATCAAACAGGAGCTTGATGGATACATCTAGCCCTTGGATAGAAGCTACATAATACATATAACTCAATTGCAAAAGCATATGTACATGGAAATCAAGATGCCAAAAATAGCCAAATTTCCCTGCATTTTTTTCATAAAGGGTTGCATAATTGCAGGGGATTGGTTTTTTTTTTTTTCTTCTTATTTTTGGTTTTGCTACTATAGCATGAAACTCTCAGTCACATTACTTAAACAAACTCAAGCTTGAATGACTTCTTAGTAGGATCTGCATAGGAAAGATATGATTCTGTGGTTTCTTCTTGGTCCTCTAGTTCAAACCTTGGAACCTCAGCATCCGTGTCTACCTTTTCCGGGTGTGGATAGTGAGATTTTTGTGCCACATTCAAGGCTTTTGAGCGTTTTCCTTGAAGATCTTTGCTTCCAAACACTCCTTGCTTCAAATTTACCAGTGTTGTTGGATGATCTGGTATGTTGATTTCCATCTTGTTGAACATGAGATTTGCTACTGCTCTGTCAACACTGTTGGTCTCTGATTCCATTGGTTTGTTGTCCTCAAGCCTGTACATGAAGTTGACATTTCAACCAAGGTTTTTCTTCATTTAAGTAGTTTGGAGAAAAACAAAACTGTACAATATTATCTGGACTTGTGTCCAACACTACCAATGCTCAGTGTGTTACTATGAGAGTTAAAAAATTGTAAGTTAAAATGGAAAAAATAAACTAGAGAATAGAACTATTTTTGAGTCTTAATATTTTCATAAGTAGAATATAATCTGCAAAATATGAAAAATGTTAATGAGTTAAGTTGCAATTTGTATAGAGTAGTTTCAGGCCAAACCAAGAAGAATTTAGCAGTAATCAGAATCAACCAAGAGAATTAATGTTTAACCATAACATGCTAATGGCCAAAAGAGCATAACAGACATGTACCTCATGGTTTGATTGTAATCGGAGTTTGGTATTTTCTGATGCATGTTAAGACCTCCATCAAGGTCCTGTACTACATCTTGTTTTGTATTTCCAGCAAGGCGGTACAAGGCATCTCGGAAACAAATCCGAGTCTTTTCAGGGTACTAATCAAGTGAGACAAGAAAGAAAGAAAGAATTAGCTGCAAGTGTTCCTGTGTGAGAAACGCTAGTAACACACTCCTTTTTTCACACTATTATTGAGTGAAATTAATCCACTTGAGTCTCACTAGATAGGGAGTAGGATTACATTATTTATTGGGACAAACATATATTTCAAGCAATAATAGAGCATGCTAAAAAATAGTGTACCAAAAAGTGTTTTAATGGCATTTCTTGTTATTGCACTTAATCATATGCCAATAATTTCAGTTCTCAGTAACATACCTGTGCAATTAACATCTCAAAACCCCTTAATGTAAATTCCTCAAGAGATAACTGCTCAATCATGGTTTCTTCTCCAATTGACTGCTCAAAATGGTCCAAGATTTTGACTGCCTGAGATTTGAAAAGAGGAATTAGATACATAAAAATAAACTCTATGACTTTAAAGAATAACCTATAACATACTTGCCAATTAGAATTTGCATAAAAATTACTTATATTTGTCTGAATAATTATTTCCCGTCATGATTTACTTTATCTCTTCACAAAATTCTGTACATAAAAGAAATACTAGTATATTCTACAGGTTCATTCAATTCCCTTTTTCTGCTCATTCTATGCTGTGAACTAGTTAAGATCTGACGAAAAATTGTTGGATAACATGGTTTCTGCAATGCAAGCATGAAAAGTTAAAAGTAGCAATCACTTAAAAGTACAGAATAGTTTGTAAACATTAAAAATATCTCCATGATACATGGTGACATGTAATTGATGCTAGTGCACAAGAGGGCGACTAGCAGTTCACATACACAAGAATTTTGATCTGATTACAAGTACTTTGCTGGCTATATGGTGATTACAAATATATGATTTTGTCTGACTATTCAAATACTAGACAAAAGGTAATTATTACCTTTATATCTTGGCAATCCTTAGAGTCTGAGTTGTAAGTAATAAACTCTGAAGCTTCAATATCTTCCTGCACTCCACCTGATGGAAATAACTAATTTGTAAACTGTACAGCAATATTATTGATATTTTCTAAATTAAGTGTTCAGACACTAAAGTGTAGTGTTCACCAGTTGGGTTGCTGCATTGAGTTTCAGGATAAAAGAAAGATCTTTGTAGGCTTTCAGCACAGGGGAAATCTTCAAGTACAGAGTCCCTGTATTATGCAAAGCATGCAAAGACCATAAGGCAAAATATACACTTGAATTGGATTAACTTCATGCCTAAGGTAAGCCAGTGAATATTGAATGTCTCTGTTGGGTTACATATGTAATGTAATGAAAAAATAAAAAAGTTAAAATAAATTTTCCGTACTAGAATTATTAGAGAAAATGGGAGCCCTTACCATGCTATAACAGGTTCATGCTTATAGAGTTCCGAGAACATATAAGTATAATTGTGTTAGCCTGAATTGGTTCCAATCATTATGATAAATTTGGCGATTTTTGGAATGCAAAAAACACCAGAGAGCAATTTAATTTGTACTGGACTTGCTACAATGCAGTGCACACTCGTGCCAGGTTAAAGCATTTCAGAAGCTACATGATTTCATTATCCTACAGGAAGAAAAACAAGTATCTTAGTCCCAGAAGTTAGGCTTGTACAAGAAAATGTCCTCCGTGTGTTCGAAAGTTGATAGATCTTGAAGTTGATGATGATCACATGGAAATATTGCTTGTTGAAAAGATTGCTCGGGAATTCCTCCACATACAGTACTTGAACTGCTAGATTGTTGACCTTTATCATATAGACAAGGGTCAAACTCAATTTCATTATTGAAACTTTCATCAATGAAATTGAATTCTACCATGGTTTCATCATCTGTGTCCGTGATCAAATTCTCCTCAGCTGCACTTATTCCCCAATTTGACCAACTGTCCGGTGAAGGATACCTTTCCAATAAATCTCCTTCGTCTCTTGGTACAGCAAAATCACAACTTTCACATCCATAGTACCAATCCATGCCAAATACTCTGCTGATAAGTGTTCAAAATGAGTGAAGATTAGCTTGTATGTAGCAAATAGCCTTTATAAATGAAAATATGCAAAATTTGGTCATTCACACACAGACAAGATATTTGAGTAACACAATTTGAGAACTTCATTCGACCAAGTGCAAGAAAGGTATGCATGTCAATAGTGAATAGTTTCTATATGAGTTTCCTTTCAAATAAAAACAAAATATGTAGTCCTTCCCCTTTCCTACTAATATAAAAGAATGAATCCCATTTCATTTAAGCCTTAAAATGTTCAAAAGAAAAAAACAAAAAGAACCTAAGCCTAAAAAAAAGGAAAAGAAAAGAAAAAAAAAGAGTTCAAAAATATGAGAAAATGAGAAACTTGATGAAACGAGTACAAAACACCATACATCTTTGCCAATTGTTACCCTTAAAAAAAAGTTGAAACAGCTGGATTTCCTAAAAAATCATTCCTTACAAAAGAATAATACTTTTAGATATAATAATAGAATTTGGGGGTTAAGAATAACATACCTAAGTGTTTTTGTAAGACTTATGTAGAGAAAAGAAAGAGAACCCAAATTCTGATTGATGAAAACAAACCAACCCAGTTAGAGAATAGTACTAATGAACAAAACTTGGTAAGTGGTTGGATGTTTGCATAGTATTTTTTTCAGTTCTGACAGCTGAAAAACAGTGGCTGGTGACAGTGGTTTTTGTGAGGTCAGGTGCACATATATTTTATGGAACATGTAGTTAAAAGATAGGGTTTAATATATAGGAAACTGAAGTGCCATAATGTGTTGAAATTGGTATCAGACAGTGGTGAGAAAACTGAAAAGGCAAAAGAAAAAGACTTGTTATGAATTTGTGGCTGAGAATACTTTGGTGCCGAAATTTGTGGCCTAGAATTGTCCATCTAAAACGGAAATCTTATTGGCCGTTTTGGTCGCATTTTCAAGATTTGTGATCTCAGCCTCTTTCTTTGTACATACACTAGTGGCCTCTAAAGGAGGTCCCATTTATGTGTATTTTGAGGTGCCACATCTTATGAGATGCTTTCAAGATCAAATATCACATTCTAAACATGCCCTTTTCCATATTTATTTGATCCCTTTAAAAGAAACTTTTCATATATTACTAAAATAGATTTAAATGGTACATAATGATTGTGCAAAAAGATTTTACACGTTTATATAATTACTGATACTGTATATGAAAAAATTATTAACTTTTTAATAAATAAATATTGAACAATTGTGATAAATATTATACTGGCAACGTATAATCATTAAAATCTTTACAAATTGGCCTGGTGTGTTTAGACTTTTCCCTTCTTAGTCAAAATTGATCTTCATCTTTATATTTTAAATTATATTATTTTAATCATGTATTGTTTTATGATTGATGAATTTATCATTCATCATAATCTCTTTAAGTTTCATAAAAAAGAATGAAAATTTAATTGAAACTATACTACGACTAGAACAATAATATTTTGAATACAGAGATTAAGACTATAATTTTTGGTAGTTTTATCCTTAAAAACATAACCTAATGTTCATACCGTTATTAAAATTTCATTAGAAGTGAGAGATTTGAATAGTTTATATAACACTTATTTGATTTCATTAATTGTTGAAGTATAATTAAATTGAGAAATAATAGGTAATAACTTGTCATAGTATAATACAATTTTAAGTCATCACATGTAATCAAATTTTATATAATTTATATAGTATGAATTAATAATTAAATTTACATCATCACATATAATCAAATTTTATATAATTTATATAGTATGAATTAATAACTAAATTGAGGAATAATAGGTAATAGCTTATAAGTTTAAAAATCATCTTTGTAATCTTATTTTACATGATTGATGTCATTATATGGAGAAATGATCACATTAACAAGTTTAGATAAGGGGACTTTTAATTTTCTTTTAAAGAATGATATTCACGTTACATTCAAAATTAGATTTAATTCTTTAATTAATAATCAGAGAAACTCTCACAAGGAGGGAGAAAATTCATTTCATTAGTCTTATATCTATTTTGAAATCTTACAATAAGTTGGAGCAGGTTACTGTGCATTTTCACTGGTCCACTAACTATAAAAAATGACTCGTTAATTTCCATTAAGCCATCCTAATGAATTAGAAAATCTAAACTACTACAATTCTACCTAGAAAATATACGAAGACTTTTCAACTAATTGCATAGAAAAAATACATAAATTCATAATTAGAAAATAAATCTTATTCATTTTTCAGTCAAAAAGCTTTGTAATTCAGCCAAATAAACTTCATCCATTCTTAAATGTTATGTTCATGTTGATCGCCAAATTAATGTTTTTAAGATTTTATAATTATAGGTAGGATGTGAAAAGTAATGTTCACTGCTTTTGTATTTTGGAAATTCCATATTTATGTATAAACCAACCACCTTCATCAATTTTTTTATTGAGTTTTTATGTACAATTCTTTCTTCCTTAAAACCAAGAATCTAAAACTTAGATGGTTTAATGGGTTAAAATAAAAATAAGAATATTTTCCCTTTTCTTATGCATTTTTTTTATATTTTTTTTTCTTTCTCCCAATTTCTTTTCTTTCTCCTGTTAAAGATTGTCTAATTCAAAAGTTAGTTAGTTAGTTAGTGGTTAGTTTGTTATGGATACCACTATAAATAGAGACTCTGTATGTATGTAAAATGAGTATGTAATTAGAAAGAAGAGAGACTTCAATAAATAAAAAGAGAGGCATTTTTTCAGTATCGTCTGTCCATTCTGCACTTCTATCGTCTGTACATTCGAGTATCGTCTGTACCCCTCTATCGTCTGTAGAGCCTTTCTATTGTTTCCTTTCTCCAACAAACTGGTATCCAGAGCGTGGTTCAGATTCAAGGGACGTTCTTGTTGGTTGACTTACAATGGCACACACCAGCGCAGCCTTACAATCGAATCTCCCTGTTCTTGATGGCAAGAACTGGAATCGATGGAGTATTCAGATGAAAGCCATTTTCGGTTTTCAAGAAGTTATGGAGATTGTTGAAGATGGCTACCCAGAGCTTGCTACAGATGCAACAGATGCACAGAGGATGACATACAAGGAAAATAAGAAGAAAGACTGCAAAGCAATGTGTCTTATTCATCAAAGCGTTGATGATGCACATTTTGAGAAAATTGCAGAGGCAAAGACGTCACAGAAGGCATGGCAGATTCTGGAGAAATGTCATCAAGGAGCAGACCAATTGAAGAAGGTGCGTCTTCAAACGATGAGAGGCCAGTATGAGTTGATGCAAATGGAGTCAAATGAAAAAATTGCTCAATTCTTTAACCGAATCCTCACTCTCACCAATGCAATGAAGGCATGTGGTGAAACGATGACTGATCAAGCGATTGTTGAGAAGGTACTACGGACTCTAACCCCTAACTTTGATCACATTGTTGTGGCCATTGAAGAATCAAGGAATCTTGAAGAACTGAAGGTTGAAGATCTTCAAGGCTCCCTCGAGGCACATGAGCAGAGGCTCATTGAAAGATCCACTGAGAAAAGTGTAGAACAGGTTCTACAAGCCCAGACTTCAAAGAAAGGAGGTTATGATGGCAGGGGTGGATCAAGAAACCGAGGAAAGGGGAAAGATTACAGAGGAAAGGGCAGAAGTTCTCATCAAGAACAAGAAAAGGCTGATCAAGATCAAACAGAAACTTCCTCAAGGAGGGGAGGATCCAATTGGAAAGGAGGAAAGAAGAAAATAGACAGAAAGAAACTCAAATGTTTCAATTGCAATAAAATTGGACATTTTTCATCCGAATGTCAAGCTCCCCCAAGCCAGTTTGATCATCGCAGGAAACAGCATGATGAAGCTCATATGGTAAAAGAAGATAGGAAAGAGGACAGGGATGAAAGCCCTGTTCTGCTAATGGTGCAGACGATGCAGGAAGATTTGTGCACCTCTGTTTCGTCTGCGTCCGATATGTCGTCTGCGTCCGATATGTCGTCTGCGTCTGATATGTCGTCTGCGTCTGTAATGTTACAGACGACAAATACTCAAGAAATTTGCGGTAAAGAAGTTTGGTATGCAGACTCTAGCTGTTCTAATCACATGACAGGCCATAGAGATTGGCTCATAAATTTTGATCCAAGTAAGAAAAGAAAAGTAAAGTTTGCTGATGATAGAATGATTCAAGCAGAAGGCATTGGAGATGTGATAATCAAAAGGAAGGATGGTGGGAATGCGTTGCTGTATGATGTGCTCTATGTGCCTACCATGAGTAGCAATCTAATCAGCTTGGGGCAACTATTGGAGAAAGGTTTCTCAATAGCCATGAAAAACGGATTCTTGGAAGTTATTGATGCTGAAGAAAAGAAGATCATGAAGGCACCGCTTGCATCAAACAGAACTTTCCAGCTACATCTTAATGTTGTTGAGACTCAATGTCTTAACTCCGAAATTCTATCGGACGACACTTGGTTGTGGCACATGAGGCTTGGTCATCTTAATTTCAAAGATCTTAGTCTCGTGAAGTCCAGAGAAATGATTCTTGGGCTTCCGTCTGTACATGTGCCTAAGAAAGTCTGTGATAGCTGCTTAATCAGTAAACAACCCAGATCATCATTCAGCAATTACACTGCATCGAGAGCCAATAGTTTACTGCATATGGTATATTCAGATGTGTGTGGTCCATTTGAGGTTCCATCTTTAGGAGGGAACAAGTATTTTGTGACTTTTGTAGATGACTTCAGCAGAAAATTGTGGCTTTATCTGGTTAAGGCTAAAAATGAGGTGTTTTCTATTTTCAAATCCTTCAAGTGCTTAGTTGAGAAGCAGTCTGAAAAATCCATCAAAATACTAAGAACAGATGGTGGTGGTGAATTTACTTCCAGAGAATTTGAAAATTTCTGCATGGAAAATGGGATTGTGCATGAGATAACAGCCCTCTATACTCCTCAACATAATGGGGTGGCTGAGAGAAGGAACAGAACCATCCTAAACATGGTTAGGAGCATGCTGAAGAGTAAAAGTCTGACACATGAATTTTGGGGAGAAGCAGCAGCAACTGCAGCTTATGTGTTGAATCACTGTCCTACAAAGAGGTTGGAATTTAAGGTTCCAGAAGAGGTATGGACAGGGAAGAAACCTTCAATTAGGCCTTTCAGAGTTTTTGGTTCACTATGCTATAGGCATATTCCAGATCAAAAGAGAAGGAAGTTGGATGATAAAAGTGAACAGTTGATCTTCGTTGGTTACAACTCCACTAGATCGTACAAGCTCTTCAATCCTAAGACGCGACAAGTAGCATTCAGCAGAGACGTACATTTCATTGAGTCGTCTGTACCTACGTCGTCTGTACTTTCGTCTGTACCTACGTCGTCTGTACTTTCGTCTGTACCTACGTCGTCTGTACTTTCATCTGTACCTACGTCGTCTGTACTTCCTGTTTCGTCTGTAGATCCGCTTTCGTCTGATACACCAGACACAGACGAAACCAGTCCTGAGTTTCAAGGTGCAAATTCACCTGAGAGATGTATTCAAACAAGACCCACCAGATCCAGAACTCTACCAGCAAGACTCAGAGAGTGCGAGATTACTTTCGATGATGCTGTCACAGACGAAGGAGAATTGCTCCAGCATATTGCACTTCTTGCAAATGCAGAACCAGTCAGCATTGATGAAGCTTTGAAAAGCAAAGTATGGAAGGAAGCTATGCATGAAGAGTTGAAGTCAATAAAGAAGAATGAAACCTGGGAACTGGTGAAACTTCCAGCTAACAAGATGCCTATTGATGTTAAGTGGGTATTCAAGACTAAGTTGAATCCAGATGGCACTATCGTCAAATACAAAGCAAGACTAGTGGCTAGAGGATTTATGCAAACAGAAGGGATTGATTTTTCTGAAGTGTTTGCGCCAGTTGCAAGATTGGAAACTGTTAGACTGATTGTTGCTCTTGCTCTTGCTACTTTGAAGAACTGGAATATGTGGCAGCTGGATGTTAAATCAGCATTCCTAAATGGACATCTTGAAGAAGAAGTCTATGTTACTCAACCTCCAGGCTTTGTTATAGAAGGAAGTGAAAACAAGGTTTATCGTCTGAGAAAAGCTTTGTATGGCTTAAGGCAAGCACCGAGAGCTTGGAATAAAAGGAT
Organism: Hylodesmum podocarpum; assembly: GCA_026586105.1. Lineage (NCBI taxonomy): Eukaryota > Viridiplantae > Streptophyta > Magnoliopsida > Fabales > Fabaceae > Hylodesmum > Hylodesmum podocarpum. The sequence continues at coordinate 1,443,758 of JALJEV010000469.1, forward strand.
TAATGATTTCCTTTCAAGTTCAGGCTTCAAGAAATGTAGTGTAGAGCATGGTGTCTACATTAAAACAATGGGTGATGGAGGTATTCTATTCATTTGTCTTTATGTAGACGATCTTCTTATAATTGGAAGCAATACAGACGATATTGAAGCTGTGAAACAGAGCTTGAAATCAGAATTTGAGATGACTGATTTAGGAAGGTTGTCATACTTCCTTGGCATTGAATTCAAACAAGTTGAAGGTGGACTGTTTATGCATCAGAAGAAATACATTCATGATGTATTAAAGAAATTCAAAATGCTGGACTGCAATACTGCAGAGACGCCTGCAGAAGCAAATCTGAAACTTGATAATGGTGAAAAGGAATTAGAAGTGGATGGTACTTTGTTTAGACAGATGATTGGCTGTTTGAGGTTTATTTGTCATACAAGACCAGAGATTTCATACAGCGTTGACTTGGTAAGTCGTTTCATGAGTAATCCGAAGAAGTCGCATTTCATGGCAGCCAAACGTATTCTGAGATATTTGTGCGGCACACTTGATTTTGGAGTGCTTTACTCAAATCATTCAGAGAAAGTTGGGTTACAACTTGTAGCCTATTCTGACTCTGATTGGTGTGGGGATTTATTGGAGAGAAAGAGCACCATGGGTTATGTGTTTTTACTCTCTGGTTCTCCAATCTCGTGGTGTTCCAAGAAGCAAGCTGTTATAGCCTTATCAACTTGCGAAGCAGAGTATATTGCTGCATGTCATGCTACGTGCCAAGCTTTGTGGCTAGAATCGTTACTGGAAGAACTTAAGGTTGGCTTTGATGGCTATGTTGACTTGTTGATAGATAACAAATCTGCTATCAACTTAGCTAAGAATCCGGTTGCACATGGAAGGAGCAAGTACATAGAGACGAAGTATCACTTTCTGAGAGATCAAGTTGGAAAAGAGAAGATCAGACTGAAGCATTGTAAAACAGAGTTTCAAATTGCAGATATAATGACTAAGTCATTGAGAGTTGACAGATTCAGAGAACTTAGAAGATTACTAAATGTAGTTTGTCTTTGATTTTCTGTAGATTTTGAATTAGGGGGAAGTGTTAAAGATTGTCTAATTCAAAAGTTAGTTAGTTAGTTAGTGGTTAGTTTGTTATGGATACCACTATAAATAGAGACTCTGTATGTATGTAAAATGAGTATGTAATTAGAAAGAAGAGAGACTTCAATAAATAAAAAGAGAGGCATTTTTTCAATATCGTCGTCCATTTCTGCACTTCTATCGTCTGTACATTCGAGTATCGTCTGTACCCCTCTATCGTCTGTAGAACCTTTCTTTTGTTTCCTTTCTCCAACATCTCCCAATTTCTTTTCTTTCATATCCTTTTCTACTCCTGTTAACTCTTTTTCTTTCATTTCTTTTTTTCTTTCTTCTTTTTCCCACAACTCTCTTTCTTTTCTATTTTCTTTTATCTTATTTTCAACTAAAATTGATCTTTATATGCCTCACTTGGAGACAGAGATGTTAGTCTCACCTTATGTCTTATATACATAAAAAGAGAATTTATTTTAAAAAATAATATGTGTAACATTCTTATCATATTTCCAAGTTTTACCAAGTGTTGTGCTATTTCATTAGAAAAATATTACACAAAACATCATCAACATACTTAATAATAGAAAATTGCACTTCAACTTGCTTGCTCAAAGTTATTTCACCATCTTCATTAAGCTTTGAATTGGGGTAATGTAGTCGGTATAGTTTTTTGCAAATTTGGTTCCATATTAGTGTAGTCCTTACCATTAATGATTAAAGAACACAAATTTCCTATAACTAAACAGCTTATTTGAAATATGTTTTGCTTTTTAAATCTTTTTCACAACTTCCAAAATTTCTATAATAAAATTAAGAATACATACTTAAACTTCAAGGAGATGAAACTTTAAAAACAACTTATGTGAATCCATCGTGAAAAAATCACCTTTAAAAATTTAGATAAGGAAATTGATTTTTAATTTTCTTTTAAAGAAAGATATTCATAACATACTCAAGAAATAGGTGAGAATGTGAATAGTAAATCATAAATTTAATTAATTTGTTAATAAATTTAATTAATTTGTTACGATAAAAAATTGATAAGATTAAATTTAATTTTTTATCAAAAAAAACTAAGAGAAATTATCATAATGAGAAGTAAACTCATATTTTAATTAATTTAGATTTTGAAAACTTATGAAAAGATCTTATTTATAAATTAAGAAAAATAATTTTTAAAGTACATTTTTATTGAGCATCAAATTTTCACTAATATTTATTATCAGTTACCAACTAACACATGCTTCCTATTGAGCTTTAAATTTTCCACTGACATATATTTTATATTAAACATTTATTTTTCGTTGGAAATTTGTTCTCCCACTCACCTTCACAATTGACTCATTACTTTCGACGAATAATTATAATAAATTTTCGACTAGTAATTATAATGAATTAATGAATTCAGAACTCAAAAGACACTAAAATACTACCTAAAAAAATATGAAAACATAGGAAATAAATAAAAGAATTCCTAAATAACAAGAAAATGAACTCTATGTTCAACTTTTAGCCCAAAAGCTGCTTAATCCAGTCAAATAAATTCCAGTGATATTAAATATTAAACTCGTTTTGGTCTCCAAATTAATGTTTTTAAATTGTTTATAATTATATTTATATAATAACTATGAAAAGTCGTTTCTTAGACATTACTAGATACTTTAGTAATGTTCACAGTATTATTAGGATTTTGTTAGAAGCGAGAGATTTAAATAGTTTATATTAAATTGATTCGATTTTATTAATGGTTGAAGTATATATAATTAAAGTGAAGAATCAAAGATAAAAACTTATAAGTTTATTAAAAACTATCATTGTAATATAATTTTATATAATCATTTAAATATAAATAAAATTTTATATAATTTGCAAGGATTTTTTATTATAAAATAAATACATCTAATATTATATATAGTATCGACTGTGATCGACTATTTAGTATAGCCACTCATAATGTAGAGAAGAGAGAGGAAATAAGGGGAAAAGTATAAAATATGTGAAACTCTGAAGTGTGAAGTAGCACTAGAATTATTTTGGCATGAAATCCAACAACTTATGGAGAAACGTACGAGGATTGTTTAACTACTTCGTGACGCCAAACCCGGCTGAAGAAGCAATAGTTATCACATTTAGCTGATGCCAATTTTTCTTCATAATTTATAATATAAGAAGACATATAAAATAAGCAAGATATAAACTTATTTTATGTAATTTAATGTAACAGTAACTTGTACTACTAAATTAAAAAAAATTAAATTAAATTATATTTAACGTGCTTGTACTAAATTATGAATCTAACTCAATTATATAAAATTGACTTATAATAATAATTATTTTTACTATATATATAAAATATATATATATGTATGATAGATTATATATATATTATATATATATATATATATATAATCTATCATAAATTATATATAATAGATTATATATATATATATATAATATATAATTTATTATATATAATTTATGATAGATTATATATATATATAATTTATCATAAATTATATATAATTGATTATATATATATATATATAATAGATATATATATGATAGATTATATATATATATATATAATAGATTATATGTATATATATATATATATGATCATTAATGATGTGAGATTTATGTTTAGAATTTTGATAAATTTTATTTTAATGATGCATATGATTTGTATCTAAAAAGTTATTCTTATATACATAAATTGTACACAGTTGAATGAAATTTTTTTCTTTAATAAGTTTTCCTCTTGACAAACTAATTATAACATTAGTTGTAATAATAAGAATTAATAGGAAATTAATAAAATAAAGAGATTACGTAAATATACATTATATAACATCTCTACTAAATTAAAGTAATTAAAAATTTTCAAATTATGTGTATGTGACCGTTGAATACATCTAGTGGTATTTATTTAGGTCTAGATTCTAATTTTTTTTTTTGAAGAATTTAAAAATTATAGCTATAAGAATAATTTCATAAATTTCCACTGAACTCAAACCCTATTTACAACCCATAAAACTATATTAAAAAGAACTATTGATATTTTTTCCCACTTGTTAATGTTAAGAGAAAAGGCTTAAATGGTCTCATAGTAGAGACTCACAGATAAACATTAATTTATTACATGATAATTCTAAATAGCTAATTAGCTTAAAAACATAGAAGATAACATTTTAGTATAATTTATTAGAAGATTCTGTATAGTTTTTTTTTTTTTTTTTAAACATGTTTTCTAGGCTACGTATACTTCTTACCAAAACATGGAAATAAAGTCATGCAAGCATTAACTGTTCAATTTATAGTGCTATCACCATTCTTGCATTAGAAGTTTGAGCTTTTTTTTTTGTCTTGGCTCATATTAAAACTAGTTGAGAATAGTTTCAGGCCACAGATTTTTGCAATGGCAACAGGGCATTCCATGTGCTCTGTATGGATAATGAACTCTTTGCCGGGTCAATCTAGGGTAAAACATTATAGCTATAGCTTTAACTTCGTACATTCTATCCATTCAATAGTAACTTATATGCATATTATTAGATTCTCATTTTAGATTCTCTTTTAAAATGAGAATGGCCTTGAAGAAGCAAGATGTAACACTTTAATATTTTTTTTTTATAGTAACTATGATAATATAATATAAAATATTAATAATATTTTTTGAATGAATTTTATTTAATTAGTAATTTTTTAAAAAATAAAAAATAATAAAATTTATATGAAATGGATTATAAAATAAGATAAAATTTTTTTTACTATAACAAATAAATTTCATTATTTATTGTAACAATTAATAATATTTTTAAAATCAGACCAAATATCAAGTTTAGTGGTTTAATAGTTCAACATGGTTCAATAATTGTGCAACCAATTTTAATAAAATAATAATTTTTTTTTATTTTTAATATGATATAGAAAGTAATATTAAATAAAAATTAATAAATAGCATAATAATATTATGCATTATTAATAAGACAATTAGTTCTATAATGACATACAAGTCATTGGTAGGAGTAGAAGTCACTAGTGATAAGAAGGAGTTGTAAAGAAGAGATACAAGACGTATAAATGAAAAACAAAAGGTAAGCAAGTAATTAACGTGAAAAATAGAAGTGAAACAAACAAATTGTATTGAGAAGCAAGTTGTTGGTGATGGGAAATAGGTTGTCCATAATAAAGAGTACATAAGTAGCAGATAAGTGGTATAAAAGGATGAAGCAAAAACACATTTACTTATGGTTCTGTTTTGTTTGATCTTATAGTTGTGTTTTGTTTAGTCATAGTAAGAGATAAGGGTGAAGTATAAAATACATTGATTTTGTAGCATTTAAGGTGAGCAAGAATTTTGGAATTTTGAAAATCCAATCTTATTTTGAATTATATCCACTTTTATGGACGGATTTGAAATCTATATCCAATTTCTATTTTTTTTTTTTAAAAAATAATTTAGATTTCTTAAAATTGGTTTTAAAATCAATTTAAAATCAATTTATAGTTTAAAATTAATTTTAAATGATAATAATAATATGATAATAATATTAATTTAATAAAAATAAATATATTTTTCTCTATAAAAATATTATTTTAAAAAAAACTGATACGTCAATTGTCTATTTTACCTTCTTAATGATATGTACCACTGAAAGATTAAATACCAGTTTTTATATTTTATACTGTGGTGTGTGCATTTGTTTAAGTAGTGAATCTCCAAATTCAAATAAAATAGATAATTGAATTTTGAAAAAAAAAACCTATCCAAGGATTTAAATTAAACCAAATTAATTGATAAATTTAGACAATTTTTTTTTTTTTTTTTTTTTTTTTTTTTGCAATCCTTAGTACCATCTAAACCAGTTAAATTATTATCTTATAAATTTTACTAATTTGTGACCAATTTAACCGACTTATTGGTTGGTTTTAAGCTAAGTTAGTTCTGTGGGGTCAACTGAAGTGATGGGTCTGATTCAATTTTAATAACACAAATAATCAGTCACATAACATATTTTACTTATATAAAAATTAGAATAATAAAAATAATTAGTAAGTTAATGTTAATAGAGTCTAGCTCAGTTGATTGAATGTATGTAAATGGTTATAAATCATTGAAATTCATGTTCAATTTAAAAGAAAAAAAACCTTGACTCTCAGTATTAAAACTAGTGTTAAGCTATAATTCCCAATACATTGGATAAACCAAAAAAGCTAAATTTTTTTCTTCTTTGCATGTGATTAAAATTCTGGTTGAGAATTCAAAATGTTCAGTTAAGAAATCATCATATAACACCACCGGTTATGCTATCAGCTATATATTCGTAGTACATTAGAAGAATCGTTAAACAAGTCTCTCCATTCATAAAGATTATGTTAACTATGCATTCATGTAACCCTTAAAACTTTTCTAATAATTGATGTATGTACTTCTTGGAATTAATCACGTACTCCCAATATAAATAAAATTTTCTCTAAATCACTAACACTGGTGTTCGATTCCATCTACTAATAAAAAGAATATCAAATTAATACTTTTGATGGTCTAAAGATTAAAATCAAAGTCTCACGTTTCCTAGAACATCCCTCTTTTAAACGTTTATAAATGGTTTTGTTGCATAGGCTGGCATTCAAAGTAGCTAGCATGTGATTGAAGTCTCACGTGCATGAATCTGGGCCTTGTGGGCTTATTATAGTGCAAGTGCTTGAATTTGCCCCACTATTATGAGCCATGAAATTTTTGGATTACATATTTAACAAATTATTTTGAACCGATTTTATGGCCTATCAGGTGAAACTGTTCATGAATTTAGATCTTATTTATGATGTATTGTGTTTATTACTTCCACTTTTTCTTTAATTCCATTTTATTAAATAGTTTATTATCATTGACTGCGAAATTAAATTTTAGCTTAATTGTGATTTTATTTTTATTTTACGATTAAACAGTTACACTATTTTGTTTAGCACTATATACATAAACAACCTCCCTCCTCGTATTGTTTTCACACAGAAAAATCACAACACCCTGTTCTCTCTTCTCTCTTGGGTTGTGTATTATTGTTTATTCTAAATTCTCAATTTATTGGTGATTCTAAATCCTCGGCTTGATGAGAAGTTCCTACTATATATTTTGGAAAACTTTGCATGAAAGATCACAGGTAAATATTAAACACAACAAATATCAAGCATTGCATCCTAAGAAATCAAACTTTAATTTATTCGATCCCAGAGCGATTAAACAAACAATATTTATAGGATCCGTTTGATGGTCATAATAAATAAGAATAGAATAGGTTAATTATCTTGTCCTACTGTAATTCTCTGTTTGGTGCACTAATCAGATATAATTTACTTGTTATAATCTTTATCATGCTTTATAGACAGTGTCTTGTTTATGCTAAGAGAAAGTTGCGTTGGATAGTAATAGGATAAGATAATATCTCTATCTCTTCTTTTATTATCCCATCCCCAATTTTTTCATTTTTATTATTGTTTTCATCACTAATATTAACCTCATCATCATTAGTATTATTACCTCCACCACTACTATACCACCACCCTTGTCATTCACGTTGACACCAAAAGCATGTCATTGCATAAGTTTCAAAGGAGTATATGAATGTAGTCTTCTCCTGATCCTCAGGTGCAATATAAATCTGAAAGTAATTGGAGTAATCATCAAGAAAATAACAATAAAACTTGCTACCCAGCTACTCTAACATCTTATCAATGAATGGAAGAGGATAATGATCCTTGTGGGTGGTTTGGTTAAGTCTACGGTAGTCTATGCAAACTCTCCTATTATTTTGGATTCTAGTGGATATAACTCATTTTTCTCATTGGCTACCATAATGATTCCTGATTTCTTGGGCACTACTTGAACAGGTCTCACCTATTTGCTATTTGAGATTAGATAGATATTTCTGGCTTGAAGTAGTTTGGCAACCTCCTTCTTCACTGCATCCAATATAAGTTGAGTTTCCTCCGAGGCTGTCTTACTAGTTTAGCCCCCTTCTCTAATAAAATTTGATGCATGTAAATGGTGGGGTTGATACCAAGAATGTTTGTTAAGGTCCACCCAATCACTCTCCTATATGTGCGAAGCACTTGTAGCAACCTTGTTTCTTGGTCTAGCAAAAGGTGCTTGGCTACAATAATTGGCAACTGCTTATTCTCCTCTAGGAAAACATATTTGAGGTGTTTGGGTAGGGACTTAAGTTCCAATTCCGGCGGTTTTTCAATGAAGGGTAGAATTCTAGTAGGATGCAGTAGCTCTGCTGAGTTGACATGGACATGATCGATGCCTACAAAAGAATTAATACAGTGAGAAACTCTCAATATGAATTTCAATGTCACGTAGAGCTAAAACAGAATAATCATGTTCAACACATTTATGCACAAATATATTAGGTAAATTAGCACATGTATGACACCATGCATGATCATCACATTTACAACCAACACTAGAACCATCAACACAATTCAAACTCAAAGATCCAACATGTATAGACTCAAATAACTCATTAACCATATCATCAATCATATCAATGGCCAAAATTGAATGCTCCTTTCTAGATTGTCTCATGGCATCAAATATGTTAAACTTAACCATATTATCACCAAAATCCATGGACATAGTACCAGAAGACACATCTATCTTGGTCCTAGTAGTCTTAAGGAATGGCTTGCTAAGAATGATGGGGGACTTGCTAGAAGCAGGGTCACCCTCCATCTCTATAGTGTAAAAATCAATAGGAAAAATAAGCTCATTCACCCTAACTAATACATCCTCAACTAAACTAGCAAGATGTGCATTACTCCTATTAGCTAATTGGATAACAACACTAGTAGCTTTCAAAGGACCAAGACCTAGAGAGTTAAAAACAGATGTAGACATGCAATTAATGGATGCTCCTAAGTATAACGTGCAATCATCAAATCTACAATTTCCTATGATGCAAGGGATAGTAAATGTCCTTGGATCTTTGCATTTTGGTAACATCAGTTAGATGAGTGTTGAAACATTTTTGCTTAAGCTGACTTTTTCATTTCCCTTTAGCCTCCTCTTATTGGTGCATAACTACTTCAAGAACTTTTCATATTTCAGAATTTCTTTGATTGCATCTAGGAGAGGAATGCTAACTTCAACTTTTCTGAATGTCTCAAGGATCTCCTTCTCTAGTGCTACTTCAGCCAACTTCTTGGATTGGGTCAACCTTTTTGGGGAAGGCACAATTGTGGAGGGGTCAATTGTTTCTTTACTCACAACATATTTGTCTTTATCTATAACCTCTGTGGGACTTTTCTTTTTTCTAGATGTGTAAGCTTCACCATTTGTTTACCAGACCTCAAAGTAATAACACTCACATTCTTACAATTGACATTCAAATTGAGAATTGTTAGTGAAGGTAGATTTTTGGGTGCTTGAGGTTGGTTTTGATTAATCACATTGAATAAGTACCCAATCTAAGTTTGAAGACTTTGAATAGTGGCCTCAATTCTCCACTAAAATTGCAAATTATGAGTGGTCATATACTTCATTAACTCTACCAAAAAAGGACATATGGTGCAGGCTGTTGCACAAAATTCTAGTTTTTTTCTCTCTTATGCTGAAGAAGTGGTCTTGGTGATTGGAACTTTGTTGTCACCTCTGCCTTGGTGGGAAAGTGGAGTTCGTGGGTTGCTGTAGGAGTCTTATCTACCAAGGCACCACCATTAGTCGCATCAACCATACTTCTGTCTATTGGTTAAGGATTTCACAGAAATGGAATCAGAAGTTGATCTACAATTTGGTGGTGTGAACAACTAGAGGAAAGTTTCTTGAATCTCTTCTAGTATTCATGCAAATTTTCGCCACTTGCTTGTCAGATGCCATATATTTCTTTTCTAATGGTAGCACCTCTTGAGGCAAGAAATAATTTCTCCAAGAATAGTCTTTTCATATCATTCTAGCTCTGAATGGTTATTGGATGTAAATAATAAGATTGACACTGCCATATCAGGAAAATGGAAATGCTCGTAGTTTGATGTGCTTTTCATCAATGCTTGGTGGCTTTATGGTGCACAAACCACATGAAATTCCTTTAGATGTTTGTGAGGATCCTCACTCGCAAGACCATGAAATTTGGGCAACAAGTGTATCAATCCAGATTTTAGTTCAAAGTTAGCATCTAACTCATGATATTCATTGCATAAAGGTTGATAATTCACATAAGGTGCAACAAGTTCTTTAAAAGTCCTATTGTTCATGTTATCAAGATGCACTAAACAAAATCAAATGCCTACTCATGATCATGTCTAAGTTGAACTTGTCACTAGTCAGCAAATGCAAAGGTCTTTCTAATTTAGGATCATACTCATACATTTCAATAGCTCTATTCATAGTGGTCTTGCATCAACATTGACCTAAATCAGCAGAACATAACAACATGCTATCGAACAATTACAGTAGGTAGAAAATGAGCAAAATAAGTTCCAAATATTATCAAATGATTTTTAAAATTTATGAGACAACGATAGCTCAATTCTAATCGCACCTGAGAGCCTAAAAATGATGACTAAAATCTTAAAAATTAAAATAGTGGTTTAAATGATGGATTTTGGCCAAACAAGGGTGGTGCTCATAGTAAAACGATGATCTATGCTGAAAATATGATTCTCTAAGTGCTTGCAAAAATTTAGCCTAATCAGAGTTAGTCAAACAATTCAAAAGTGCTCGATGTCTACATGAATGGGCAAAACACTAAGAAAATGATGGAATTTGGCAATTATCTCAAATCAGAGTTAGTCAAACAATTCAAAAGTGCTCGATGTCTACAAGAATGGGCAAAACACTAAGAAAATGATGGAATTTGGCAATTATCTCAAAGGGTCGATTCCCTGTGGCACAAGAAGATTCAGGCCAATCATGATAAGTCACATACCCAGCAACACACAAAAAGTCACTAAAACAACAACCAAAGAACACCGAAAACATGATTTAATAAGATAATTCTATTATACTATATGTTTAATATAGAATATATATTTACAATTTGAGAATAAAGAGAGGTCCCGACAATGGTGCCAAAATTTTATATGCGATATCAAACATGCCCAAATTAAACTAGGATGCTAAATTTGCAGTATAACTAACCTAGGTTATTCTTCCCAAGGACCACTTAATTATTCTTATTAACCATGAGCAAAATCAATTCAGGGGGGGTTGATGCAAAATTTAAATAAGTAAATTAAAGAAATTAATGAAATTAATTGAACAAAATAGAGTGAGATAAGCTAGAATTTATGGAATGAAATTAGTCACTCATATCCATGAATTTCACTCTAATTTTGAAGAGAAAAGAAAAGAAAAGAGAGAAGGACCGCAAGTTAAGAGAGGAAAGAAGAGACAAAACATGTATGCATTCTATTTCCAAGTGTAAGAGTAATGACAATTGTAAGGGTTCTCTTTTGTGTATGTGTGCGTGCTTTTTTAACAAGTTTGAATGTCCACTAATAAAAATTGGGTCAAGCCTAACTAAACTGGGTCAAATATCAGACATCTATCCCTCTTAATTAAAAAACACAATTGATTATCATGAATCTTAGTGAGCCATTAATGCAACATGCCCCATCAAGTCATCTTAAAAAAATCACCAAAAATAATATAGAATCACAAAATCAAGACATCATGACACATAGTTCACTCGTTCCCTCACCTATAGTTAAGAATCATGACAGATCATCCAATGACACATTAACAAGAACAAAAATCATGAGAATCACAAAACATATCATCATATAAAATAATTTTCATTGATTCAAATTCCAACATACATCAAAATAGACCATGTTATCTTTCTCATCAATCAATTATAGTAGAACCCTGTTCATCCTAATTAATAAACAAAGAATTTATTATTATGATTAAAATTAAAATCACTTGATAAGCGTTGTCGAACACACTCAAATTAATCTAAGTTACTACTCTACAGTATAGCACAACCTAGGTCATTTCCGAAGGAATACTTAATAGTTCTCACAACCAAAATATACAAAATCAAAATCAAGGGTTCTCAATTGAAATTGAAATGAAACTGGTAAACAATTAGTAAGAAGTAATTAGACTAGTAATTAAACCAAACAATTAAGAACTAAGATGTATGAGATTAAGATCAATTCAATCTCTCTTCGGTTCCAAAATCCCTCATTGATTTCTAATTATAAATGGAAATACGTATGCAGACCAATTAAGAGTGGAATTCCAACAATTAAATGGCAACCCGATGCTTTATGATCATAAAGGTTTTTCATCAAACACTTGGTGATCATTAACTTATGCAATTGCATTGGGCATACAACTTGGTCTGAATCATAACCAGTTTGGATCCCCTACATTCACCATCAATCAATAGTGCAATCTAATTCAAAAATCAAGTTCAATTAGTTAATCAACCAATTAACCCAAAACCCCAAATCAAAATATGAAATTCCTAAATTCAAGAGAAAAACATGAACTTAAGTGTCAAATAGGAACTTAGAAGAGACCGAATTGATGAGAGAAATTTAGCTACTCATGGTTTAACAATCGAAATCGAAAGTTGTAGTAGAAGAAAATGAAGAAAAGAGATAGGAAGAGAAGAAAAATGCAAAGCAAGAGAAAGACACAAAACATAAAAATGTTGTTTCCAATTGCTAAGTGTTCAAATGCCCTTGTACAAAGTGTAATTTGATTCATATATACAAGGCCATATGTAAGTCATGTGCCACTTAAAAACCAGGTCAATCCATGTTCAAAACAAGTCTAGGTTGCCCCTAATCACATCCTAAAACTAATGGACTAATTACACTTAGTTTTGGCCCAAAATTGGAAAGCAGTTCCAAATACACAAGAATAAACTCCATGTTTGGTACATCAACTTTAAGCCAATTTTAAACCCCTTTTTAGTTCGAACCTTCGTCTTGGTATCTTTAATAAATCTTGTAGTGCTTTAAGCTATCTAAAAAGTGAGACCAAGATAAACTCAATCGAAGGTCTGTAGCCAAAGTTATGACCAATATACAAAAATGGTGCAAATCTGGAAATTATAATAAAATTGAATTAAATTTACAATTAAGACCTAATTAGCTCAAATAACAAAGAATTGTCCAAAACTCATTTTTTTTTACTTTTTGTAAATATATGCAATTTGTATAAATAATGATTGCAAAGATAATATAAGTTATGAACTAGAATCTAAACCAAGAATGTCCATGCCCCACACTTAGAACATTGAATGTCTTGGGCAACCTCTCAGACATCTCATGCACATTCCTAAAGAAACCAGAATGATCAATCAATATCAATGGAAAGGAAAAAATTAGTTTTACTCTTAGACTTGTAATGAGGGAAGTGAAATAATTGGAAAATTGACTTAAAAGGGTTGTCAAGGGAAAATAATGCTAGTGTGACTATGTGGTCAAGTGGTGTAAACAGAATGAAGGACTTAATCATCATAAAGTAATCAAGTGAAAATGAAGCTTCAAATAGAATGAAAGCAAGTTCTTGAAAACAACAATTCACATATGGCAATAACTCCCAAGAAATAAAGAGAATGTAATATAAATGAATTCATTTAAACATGCCTAATTATCTCATCTGGTAAAAATGTCATCAACAAAGATGAAAGTCACATACATAATCACTGCTATGTAGATCAAATCAGAGTCCATGCAAGAAATAATTCAACATTGTGAACCAATTAGAAATCACATCTAGCCAGATTCCAGCTCAAATCTCAAACATATATATGTTGAATAGAAAAAGAACATTATTCAAATATGATGAAAAGCAATATAAGTCTTATGTAAAGAAGTATAGATCCTAAGTAAAGAAGGTTAATAAGATAGGAAACAAATGAAATCAGAATGAAAAAGAGAAGGAGAAAGGAAACAACTCTGTGGCTGCCTCAAGGCGGCGATGTAGCATCAGTGAGGAACAAAACTTCCTATTCCTTGGTTGGTTCAGCTTGTTCGGGTGTGCTTATCAAACTAAAATAGTGTTTAATTGCGTTAATTGTGAGATCATGTTATAGAATGTAAGTGTTTCAGAGCATAAATGCAGCAAAATTTGAACAAAATCATATCTGCCAAGTCATCTCGCATGAGATAGGGGAGAACTTGTCAACATCATAGAGAAGCCAAGTTAGTTTCTGCCAACACATCTCACGTGAAGTACCACATATCTCGACACCACATATCTCACACAAGATGCATTCCTAGTGTTTCCAAATCACTCTTTGTAACTCTATCTCGTGCAAGATGCATTCTAACTCGCGTGAGATGAGTTTACTCCAAGCCCAGTGCATCAGTTATAAAAGGAAAACCTAAATTGAAGGACGATTATCGGGAGAAAGAGATTGAAACCTAGAGAAAAGCATCAGGCATGTGAGAGAGGAAAGAGCAAGGGTGGGAGACACAGATTCTTCATTCCCCTTTGTGGAAGTCTATCGTCTATGTATTCTTCATCTTTTGATTATTCTTGTACTATGATCATGTCTATCATGAACTAAATCCATATTTGATTGAGAGAACAATGTAACCCTAATTTATCTTAACAAAATCCTCGATGTTATCCAATTATATGAGTGTAAGTTCTTTCTTCTAATCTTAATGCTTTTAATTAATTGGCCACTAATAAATCAAACTTAAACCTAGGGAAACTTTGAGAAAAGAAACTTAGTAATACTAGAACATTATAAGAGTAGAATGTAGTGTGAATATGAGAAGGACATATGATTCATCCAATCACATAATTAAATAATCAATAAAGAATATTAAAAGGATTAATTATGAAATCGAGATCTCAATCGATTTAATTGAATTGAACTTAAAACTCATCTTTTTACAATTCAATTACCTTTAATTTCAAACCAAACCTCCTATCTGCTCTCGATCTTTGAATTTGATTCCATTCATCAATTAAATATCCAAAAAATTATTTGATTAAATCAATTATAATCATGTAATTGTATTAATTATAAAGATATTTTTTTTAACATCATTGGCTATTCTTTTCATATTGAAGTCGTAATAAGTTTAGGAAATAACAAATTCCCGCAATTAAAAAAGTGCACTTGACGTCAAAGAATTATCTTAAATGCCCATTCTTTAGAAGTCAACTATTGAAATTATAAAACGGAAACACAGTTATATATGATGTAATGCACAACAAAAATGAAAACAAATGGGTCTAGGACAAAACAAACTCGGGCGCATCAAAAAATGCAGCTGACAACAAACGACTTTCATGTCTAATATCCAGGTTTTGAATATGAGCAATCTTTATCCAGTCTTCTCCTGTTAGTTCCTCGCAGCGCTGCTTCAGCATCGGACAATCTTCAATTGTAAGACTTGAAATGAATTTGGGTAGACCCTCCTCTGGCAAGCATTCCAACTTGGAGCAGCTAATAAGATGTAATTCTTCAAGAGATGAGAGGTGACAGAGACCCTTATATTCCACATTTTTAAGACTTTTACAATTCCAGATCGCCAGATGAGTAAGAGAGAGTGGCAACAAACCTTCATCAGGAAAACTCTCCACATCCAGGTTCTCAACAGACAAGAATTCAAGAGAGGGATTCGCTCCAAAAGCCCCTTTCAGTGAGACGATAAGTTTTGTGCAATTATTGAGAGTCATCCTTTTTAGATTTGATGGCAAATATCCACCTGGGACCCACTCTACTTTTGGACAATCGTATATCTCCAGGTTCTCGAGAGATGAAAGGAGCATATCCATGCGTTCAGGCAATGATTCTAATCGAGGACACTCACTGATTGTCAGATTCTTGAGATGATTATGAGCATGCTCCACTGTAATCATCTGTAGATCTGGAAACCGCTTGACACCAAGTGACTTGAGTTTTGGGAAGAAATGTAGTGGAAAGATCTTTAGAGAACCATCACTGGTTTCACAATTGCAGAAATCACTGCACATAATCATAATCCATATCGGGCAACAATAAATATCCAAGAATTCAAGAGAAGTATCATATCTGTTGTGCCCAATCATTTCCACCAATGATGCTTTTATGTTGCGTCCCCTCATTTTTAGGTGTGTCAAAGCAGCCCAGTCAAATTGCAGCTTTCCACTATCCACTAGTTCCAACTGTAAGGTTTTGGGAGCACAAGTCTCAAGTTGTTCACAGTGATAAATTTTTAGTTCCTTTAGACGAAGATTTTGCACTGGCAGGTCCCCTTTCAGCTTTGGACAATTCCATACAGATAGATGTTGAAGACGTGGAAAAGCACCTGTCACACCTTCACTTTCCCATCTTTCCCATTCTTTCATATCACAAAACTTCAATGTTTCCAATGATGTAAATGAGAAAGGCTCTCTGCCATAAAAAGCAGCATCAATACTCACTATCCCATCAAGCTTTGCAATCTCCAGCTCCTTCAGAAATGGCAAAAGTCCAAGGGAAGGCAAATGTTGGAAAGATTGACAGTTGTACAACTTTAAGGATACCACATTCCATAATGAATTATCAAATAACCAACTTGGAACTTTTGTACCACCTTAGTTTCTAATTAACAACTTCTTCAACTGTTTCGAAGGTTGCAGATTCTCAATTACAGTTTCTTCCCTTTCTTTCAATGAATCATCAAGGTTCATATTCCTCAGTCTCCATTTCTGACCCCATTCTAACTCTAGCTCCACAATGTGTGTTTTATTTTTCAAACCCATTGCCATTGCATCAGAGGGATTCTCAATATTCTGCAGGTTCTCAATTGATAGACATCCATGAACATTGAGTTCTCCTAATTGCTGAATTGTAAACTCCTTACTGTCACCAACATCAAACGAACTCATACATACTTGGAGATTTTTTGATTTTCCCAAAAACGGTGACACCTTTCTAATTTTAGTCTGTCTAAATTCAAGGCGTTGCAAACGGGGGAGCCTATGTAAATTTGTGGGCAGCTCCTTCAAATATAAACAACTGTTCAGCTTCAGTATTTGCAAGTTGAAGAGTGAACATGTTGATTCTGGTAGTTTTTCTATGACAGTCTCTGATAGGTCTAATGAACAGAGATGTTTAAGATTGCCCACAGATTGAGGTACCTCTGTAAGTTTATCACAACCAGACAAAGATAGGACTCGTAAGAACTTGAACTTGGAGAGCAAGTCATTTATCGGCACCTTGAACTGCCAACATGTTCCATAATTCATTTTCCTATCTGTTGGCATAAATGTATGTAACCTTTCACCATCATGTAAACTCCCAAGCCCATCAAAACCTTTAGTTTCACGGGGTGAAAATGAAAAGTGACGAGTTGTTTTGGGTATTCTTATTGCTCGATCAATTCCTAACCTGAAACAGATGTCCCCACAAACAAATTTTGCTAAATCATTGAGAAGGTCATGCATTACAAAACCATCTCTGAAGTCGCTTGATTGTTGAAAGAAGGACCTCGATAACAGATCACTGAAGATTTGTTCACCAACATCTTCTGGACTTTTATTCTGTGCATGGCATAGTAGAAAATTTTCACCTATCCACAGATGAATTAAACCCTCTTTGTCAAACACATAATCTTTGGGAAATAGAGCACAGTATGTAAAGCATCTCCTGAGATGGGGAAGAAGGTGGAGATAGCTCAGTGCTAATGCAGGGACAATATTGTTATCTTTTAATTGCCATACTTCGCTTTCCAACATGCTATGCCACTCTGAAACAGATGATTTGTTGTGTAATAGACTTCCCAATGATTTCAAGGCTAAAGGAAGTCCTTTACATTTTTCAACTATCTTCATACCAATCTCCTTGTAGTATGAACTTCGTTGAAGATTATCACCGGGGAATGCATGTTCGGCGAACAACTGCCAGCAGTGGTCTTGTTGTAATTCCTTCAAGTTGTGTTCTTTTGACCGCATGTGGTGGCAACTTCATTACTTCGTGTTGTGATAAGTACCCTACTTCCTTCGGCTCCAAAGGCAACAAGAGGCTTCTGTACATCTTCCCATTTACGCCAGTCTTCGTTCCAAACGTCATCCAAAACCAGAAGATATTTCTTCCCTGACAAATTTTGTTTCAATCTTGTGTGAACCATCTCCAGGTCTCTACTATCATCAGTTGATCCAGTGATTCTCTCAAGAATTGTTCTAGTTACCTTGAGAACATCAAAGTCATCTGAAACACAGACCCAAGCTTTGATATCAAATTGACCTTCTATCTTTGAGTCATTGTATACGTGTTGGGCAAGTGCGGTCTTACCCAACCCGCCCATGCCAACGATAGAGAGTATTGATAGCTTGTTATCAGTGTGAGAAGTGAGCCAGTTTATGATATTTTCTTTGTCATCATCTCGGCCATAAATAACACTTTCACTAGGCAAAGATGTTGATGACAATTTCCATGACTCATTACTACCCGATCCTGATCCAACCCCAACACCGCTGTTGTTTTTCAAACCTAAATCATCACTTTGGCTTAAAAGATCTTCTATGTCCGCAAGGATTTGTTCCATCCTTTCCATTTCATTTTCAAACGAACTAAAAGTGGAAGATTTGAATAAACTTGTTACCTGGCCAACAATGGTATTAGATTCAGCTTCAACTTGGCATTTGGAGAGTTCAAAATCTATTTCAGCCAAGAGATCCTCTGCATCAAACACGACATCTTTGGCCTGAATAAGCCAATCTCTCACGTGTGAATCTCTAAACTGCTTTTGTTCTGCATCATCAGCCACAGCATCAATGCGTTGCAGCTTCTTCTTCAACTTGCTCAGCAGCTCCTTATTGAGTTTTTTTCCACGGAAATAGTCCTGAAAACGGGAAGTCAAACATTCAATTGTCGTATGAATGAAAGTAGAAACAAGAGCAACAAAAACCAATTCTTTTACCATGATAGGAAAGGGAGAGTGTGAATGAAAATGAGTAATTAGAAGTTTTGCTTATGCAAATAACTGAATGCAATGCAGGAATAATATGAATGATGAAATGAGTAATAATAAATTATATTTTTGGAGTTCCCTTGGGACGAAATATTACCTTAAAACGAGAAGCCAAGCTGTCAATAGTGATTTGAACAAAAGTAGAAAGAATAGCACCACCAAGCAATTCAGCAGCCATGGTAGGAAAGGGAGTTGATGAATTTGGAAATGAGTATTTTGAAATGCAGCTTTTGTCAATGACTCAGTGTAATGCAGCTTATGAATGATAAGTATTTGGTAATAACAAATAATAATCGGATATTTTCTTGGATATTTTCCAAACCAGATGTGACATGGCTTTACTCTCTGAGTGCATGGCCTAATTAATTAGTAACATCTTTTTCTTTGACAGTCGAATTATTGGCGACGATTCGTTGTCTCGTTAAACACAGAACTTAATTCGTTATCTCTACTCAGATATTTTCCATGCTACACTTGTTATCATAAGGAGTGAATCATTACCTAACATATTTTATCTCTGTTAAACAATTTTTATATAAAATATTAAAAATTATATAAATAATTTTTCAAATTTTAAAATTATATTACAATTTTTTCAAATATCTAAATTCTTTCCATTAATTATTTAATATTATATGTAGAGACTAATTTAATTGATTTTATTTTACAGAAGAAAGGGGGCTTGGGCTTTAATTTAGGTTGGTGAACGTATTTTATTTTGTTGAGTCATCCTTCACATACCATATTTCAGGAATGAATCATGAGAATGGTTAGTATATAGGTAAAAATAAAAAAGAAGAAAATAATCAATAGGATAAATAATATGATGGAAAAAAGAATAATATAAAGACTAATTTTTATTATTTTTCAAATATTTAAAATTCTTTTAGTTAGTTATTGAATATTATAATGAAAAGACTAATTATAATGAAAAGAGTAATATTATAATTTATTTAGTTTATTTTACAGAAAAAAAGGGAAGGCGTGGACATTAATTTAGGTTGGTGGATATTTTTCTATAGTAACCAGTCAAGTCAACCGTATAATGGCTAGATTCTGTTCAAGCTACCTCTCTCTCTCTCTCTATATATATATATATATATATTTTCAGAGAATACTTAAGTATATGGATAAAAAGAAAAAAAAAGATAAATAATCTGATGTAAAAGAAAATAATAAAACAGTACAAATATGATAATAGTAATTAGTTTGATATTTATCTTATACTTTTAAAATGTTATTTTTATTTAAATTAAAATGGGACATCTAATTGTTGTAAAGTGGGGACTTGATTTGGCTAGTTGGATTCATTGCTTCCTAATTTTTTCCTCTCATTCTAATATTTTAGACATTTTATAGCACTATTCAATTGTGTTAAGTTAAATAACTTAAAATCTTAATTTTGATAATTAGATAAATAATCAAATATAGACGGATAGATCATTGTTGAGCATAGACGAAGAAAACATTAAAAAGGATAGACACACAGAGTTTCAAGACGAAATGTTCAAGTCATCAAGCTTCAAAACAACTACATTAGATTAAGAACCTTAAGAGATCAAGATGCAATGCTCATCTCAACTTCAAGTCATGGGTTGACATTTGAAGATATGAAGATATGAAAATTGAAGCTAAAGGCAAAGGAATGATTAAATTATAAGCTCAAACTTAAAAAATTCATTCGTCTATTGGAGCTTAATGAAGTTCAGACGAAGAATAACACGTGTATCATCTCAAATCAAATTGTTACTCATTAGCTTCTTCTAAAGGTGGAAAGAGATATGTTATTAACCTCTACAACACGAAAAACAAATCATACTTTTTGGTGAAATCTTTGAGCAAATCAGTCAAAGCCTGATCTCACGTTGACTTCCGTTGTGAAATCAATAAAATGTCCTGATTGCAGTCTCTCCGAGACGTTGGAGTACCTAAGACAAAGTACAAAAGTTTAAATTTTCAATCTAACGGTGGCCTATAAAAGGACTTCATTACAACGAGTTGAAGTTGGCGAACACGCTCAAAGCTATCAATCTTATTCGCTCTCAAAGCTTTTTTCAAACAAAGTTCACTTCCCTTGAACTAAAATTTTGTACTTATTATAATATCCCTCTCTATGTAGAGAATTCTTTTCTTTGTGACATTATTTGTAAACCACTGTTGTGGTGTTTGTAGCCTAAGAAGGTTAAGTGTTTAAAGAATACCTGTGTTTTAGCCTGAGGAGGTTGAAGTCTAAAAACTATTTGTTTTTGCTTGAGGAGGCTAAGTGTTGAAAGAATACTGAGTTTAGTCTGCGGAGGCTGGGTCCAAAGAATACCGGTTTGGCCTGAGAAGGTTGTGTCTAAAGAATATCTATATTTAGCTAGGAGTGGCTAGTTTCAAAGAATAGTTTTAGTGAAAACTTAGTAAGTTGCTAAGTAACTGGATGTAGTTGTTGTGGGTATACATCAATTGTCCCATGACAGAGGTCGGGTAGGCCAAGTCATAGTCAACTCGTGGCGCTTGTGCTGTTACACTCTTAAGTAGAAAGAGTTGCGCCCTAACTAACCGTTATAGCTTTTGGTCCAGTGGTAAGCGCTCGATCCAACAATTGGTATCAGAGCTAAGGTCACGAGGTGATTGTACATTCTCTTTGGCGTGTAGTGCAACCTCTTATGCTCTACATTTCCTAACTTAAATTAAATGAATTTAATTTGCCTAGGAAAAACACGAAGGAGAAATATTATGAAAACAATAAAAAAGTAATGGATGCGATACGAATTAAACAAGCAGGAAAAAAGAAAAAGAAATGATATAATGAAAAAAAATAGAAAAGAAATTTCTATACAAATTATTTTATAAATTGTTGTATGAATAAACAGAGACCGGAAGAAAATCTCACTTACCCAACAATAACAATATTGAGGTTATACAAGAAAAAATCACAATAAGTTGCAACAAAAATGGCTAGAAAATTGATGGTAGCATATGGTGAGTGGTTATACAAGAAAAAATCACAATAAGTTGCAACAAAAATGGCTAGAAAATTGATGGTAGCATATGGTGAGTGGCTAATTTTAAAAGACAGAACACAAGAAGGGGGATTGAATTGTGTTACTTTAAAAAAATTTGTTCCTTTCGTCTGTGAGTTTAAAGGTGTTTAGACGAAACAATCTTAATCTTCAAAAGTTGATTTTAATGAACAGACGTTATAGTTTGATTATCCCCGTTAGACAAATACACAAGTATTTTTATACTGGTTCGTCTATTCAAGACTACATCTAGTTACCCAGCAACAACTGAGTTTTTATTCAAGACTACATCTAGTTACCCAGCAACAACTGAGTTTTCACTACAAACCGTGAAAAGGTTACAAGTATTATTTGCGCCCAGCCACTTCTGGCTATTACACAATATTCTTTGAACACAGCCTTCGCAGGCTAAACAACTTGGGTATTCTTTGAACAACCAGCCTCCTCAGGCTAAAACACCATACAAGTGGATTTGAAAGAGTTTTCTAAAAAGAAAGTTTCCTCTTCGCAGAGAGGGTTTTACAATAGAGAACAGAAGTAACAGTGAGCAAATTCATAATAGTTTGAATACTTTCAGCGTGTTTGCCAACTGAACTTTGAAGAAGTGGAGTCTTTAAATAGGCAAAGTCTTCAATTATCCGTTAGACACAGAAGAATGTCGTTGAACATATTCCAAGTGAAGTCCAAAAAGGTGTCAGAGTGTACTTGAGTGATTGATGGCGTGTGCAGCGGATTAGGTAGCGTGCGTAGTACTTTTTCTGACTTGTACAGAGACTTTGACAAAAAGGTAAAGACCTTTTCGAGTTGCATATGTAAGCGCGAATCCCCATACTGATCTTGGATGTTTCTAATGAGTACTTCTTAAGATTTGAAATCTTGGCGCGAGTGACTCATATTTTGCTTCACTTCTTTGGCAGACGATGAACTTCTTCAGTCTTAAGAGTTTTCGTCTTAGCCTTTCGTCTGATGACTTGACTTGAGACAGACAAATGACTTCAACTTTGAGGGGTCATCTTCCGTCTGTGCTTGTTGCGTCTGACTTTGCTTGTTGATGTTCCGTCTGGAAATGTTCCGTCTATCTTGTATAAATCAAAACTTAGAGATGTTAATCATCTTGATCTAACAATCTCCCCCTTTTTGATGATTATAGACCATACTGATAACTTTCTCAAGGAAGCATCTGCACAAGACAAAGTTAGCTAAGAACAGTTTAAGCACAAGTCAGATTTACATCAAGACGATGTTTTCTGAAAAAAATACCTCTTTATAAGAATCATTACATTAATGTGATGTAAACCATATACAATGTTACAAGGTATACAGAAAACAAATGCTCTAAGTCTAGAAGTATACATGTATAAAGCTATACAAACTAATAAAGAATCAATTAAAAAGAGCAAAAAGATACAAAAAAAAGAAATAAATTTTCTGCTAACTCCCCCTCAGATGGATAATCCCCGTTTAGACGAAGACTCCCTCTTAGCACAACCCTCTCCTTCCTTCTAAGTTATTCTCCCCCTTGGGCTGAGAATCATCAAAGACTCCATCAAGAAGGAGGTTTAGTTTTCTGTTGGACAAGGCCCATGACAATCTCCCTCAACTGCTGCATCTCAGTTGTTAGTGAAACTTGATTATCTTCAAGCTCTTTGTTCTTCTTCTTAAGATGCTCGCAATTTTCCTCCAAGGCATCATATTTACGCTTCAGAGTGTGATACTCATCAACATTCCTGGCTTCATCCTCAATAATCATAACCTTCACTTTATCAGCGTTCTCCACAAGAGGTGATTGAGGCTCTTCAACAATAGGATCAGACTCTTCTACAGTTAAAGTCTCAAAAAATGGAGTTTGAGGCTCTTCAACTGTTGGTACAAAATCATCTTCAATGAACACAGTTGGAGTATTCTTCAGAAGCAGAGTAAAAAGTGGAAGTGTGAGACACGCAGTGAAGTCCTTGCTCAAGATAGCTCAAGATCTGGATGCTCCTGAGAAGGATATGTATAAGCGAAAGCTTCTCCAGGATAAACCTTGCCACAGATCGTAGAATCTTCATCAAATGAAGTCCCAGAGCAAAAAACAGAAGTGGCTTCATGATCTTCTATCATCCTTTGAATCTTAGGATTGATAGGCCTTGAGGCTTTGGCTTGGATTGATTTGAGATGCGAGTATGCAGCAGACGGAAGTTGCTTGGGAATGTGCCTTGCAAACTTGAAGGTTTTGGGGACAAATGGAATCTTCTTCTCTTTCCCTTTAGCCAAAAACTTGACCAAGCAAGATCGTTTTTGGTCTAAGACGATGAAGAACTTGATTTCGTCTGAAATGAGAAAAGAGAATTGAGATCCCAACATGAAGGGACAATTTCTCAACTCCTTCTTTGCTCTTCTTGCAATGTGATAGAGGGAAGCGAATCTAGCTTTTTCTTCCCTTCTATAAGCATTAGCCATCAGTTTGAATGCTATGTTGTAGTCTTCAGGAAGCGCATGAGAAAATTCTTCGAGGTCTTCATATTCGTTAAGGAGGATGGAGTAGCGAGGATAGATTCTTGAACAATGTGGTTTTGTCCAAGGAAGAACAATTCCAAGAGTATGTCCTAGACCTACATACTTTGTTTGGTTCATTGAAATTGTGAAGGGTACAGGATCATGGTGATCAATAGCGTCCAGATGCCAATGAGAGCAATCTTTTGGCTCATAGATGGTAGAGTTGGGATCTCCATATCTGCAATGGTGAAATGCTGGTGCATTGAGTTCATGCTGAACCTTCCACTTGAGGTTTTCTCTGAAAGGAATGTGGGGTTCAAAGCCAAGAGCTGGTCCTTCAATCACCGACTCAGTTAGATGATCCTTGTACTTGTTTATTTCTCCTAAACCCTTAATGTCTAAAGAGGTCAGTTTTTCCCAAGGTAGACGCTTCAGCCATTCGCGTTGCTCTTCAGTGGTATAGATGAAATCTTCTTTGAAGTCTGCTGGCTTCAAGGGTTTGTGATAAATGATGGGGTTGACAAATCTCCCAAGTTGGAATCCCTTTTTACCTCTGTACTTATAAGGGTTCTTCAACTCAATATAGGGAGTGTTCTTTACAAAACAGTCTTCATCGTCTGCTTAGTAACCATCTTTAGCAGACTTAGACGATTCACCATCATCGGAAATATCTTCAAGTTCATCTCCAAGAATCCAGTCAGGCTTGACTGGTCTTTCAGCACAAGAGTTTTCAACAAATCTCCTCATGACTAATTCTTTAAGGAACGAATAGTCAGTCTTTTGCTTGGGTAGAAGATCTTCTGGATTTATAACTTCAGCGTGAGATCTCACCCATGGTGCATCCATCTTCTTTATATCAACATGTTCTTAATCAGACGAAGAACATGCATCCTCAATAATTATTACCTCAGACGGAATCTCCATCGTCTGTAGGTAGGATGCTTCTTCAGATGTAGCAGGTATCGTCTGATCAAGGGTAGCGTTGAGAGGAGACGCAACAATAGGATCAGAGACAGTTATCCTATGTTTGTCTTGGAATGTTGGCGCAGAAAACTCCATAGTTGGAGCTTCTTCATTTAGCATAGTCTCCAATTCCTCTGCTAACTGAGCATTGTCCTTCTGGATCTGGGCAGTCTCTTCACTATTCATGCCCTCTCGGGTTCTTTGGTGCGAGGCGCGGACTTCGGACGATCTAATGCCCTTAACGCTCTCGAGAAAAATTCTTTCTCTTTCAGCTTGAAGCAACATAGAGACCCTCTTAGCCTCTTTTAGTTGCCTTGCTTCGTCTGTTTCTCCAACTATCACAGACGCAAGCTTCTGCTTCATTTTCTCTTTGCCTTTGGCAGCCTTTTGAAGAGCAATCTCTCTAGCTCTTGCTTTCTCTTCGACTGTTTTCTTCTGCTTTTCTTCGTCTGTAAGGATCTTTACAGACGATACACCCTTAGGTGATTTTTTAACCCCTTCATCTTCATCAGGGGATATCTCCTTCTCCTGCGTCTTAGACACAATATGTTTTATTCTGATAGTCCTCTTCTTCTTTCTAAGAGGCTCTTCTTGAGCATCTTCGAAAGGGACTTCAGATATGGTCACAGATGGATGAGGGATAGGTGTTTGGGTTTGTGTTTGGGCTTGTGTTTGGGGTTTGGCGCGTTTGATGCGGGCTCTGTGACGATGATCTTTGGTGATAGGAGAAAGAGGAATTTCATCTTCACTCCTATTGTGATGAAGAAAGCTAAGGCTCAGACGCATCTTGGCAAAGGTGCTTGCTTCCTTTGACCTCCTTTCCTTCATCATGCCATACTAGACCAGTGGCATCAAACGCTTGGTTTATGATGATTTTGGAGAAGAGAGTGGCGTAAGGGATACTACTCTTCCTACGAATGTTCCTATTCCTTAACGCATTTATCCAATGGTCAAGCATGATGTGAGGAAGACTCATCCTTGCTTTCCTTAGACAATAGTAGATGCAGAATCTGTCACGAGTACTCACATTATCTCGTGAGCCTGTTCTAGGTGTGAAGATGTTGTAGAGAAGGTTGTGGATGACTCTGCATGTGGGATAGAGATTCCCAGATCTCAGAAATTTGGAATCTTTAGGGTCACGAGTCTGTCCATAAAGTATCTTGTCAACATGATCCTCATACTCTAACCTCACCCAGTCCGCGTTGTAGAAGCGCCCTTCAGCTTTGCAACTCCCAGCTTCAGCAATGGAGTCTATTGTGATAATATACTCCTTGTTGTCAATGGTACCCACAATACCATCATCAAACTCCTTCACGTCACTCCGCGAGGCCTCCATCAACCATGGGCCTCTCATCTCAGCGAAGTCCATCCAACCATTGTGTATCAACATCTTTGATACTCTGTTAGAGATTCCTTCAATGGTGGTCCTTGAGACCCACTTGCTAGGCAAAAAGAGATCTTGCGCAAAGAAGGTTGCTTCGGTTGCTTTGATGTTCTTGGCGGCCATTGTTCTAAGTTTGAAAAGAGAGAGAAAGTGTGTGAATAGAATACTTTGAGATAGTAACAACTTAGAATGCAGTAAAGAATAAAAGAGTAAACTTTGAGAGTATTTATAGTCAAAGACAAAACGGTTGTAATTCATCAGACGAAAGAAGTTGAAATCGCCCCTGATTTGACGTGGCCTCATCATTGCCCTTTTAATGATTGATTTGACTTTTGCAATTCTCAGCGCGTGTTTCTCAATGTCCTAGAATAGTGCAATAAATGACAAATACATTTAATGCTGCCTTTGATTTGTCCCTACACACTTAACTTTAAATTAATTAAATAATAACCTTGCGTCTGTTGAATTTGATCAGACTGATTCAACTTGATCAGATGCAATGTTTTGTCTTAACACGAAAGTAAAATATCACATACGAAGGAAGTTAAAATGTACAGACGAAATAAAATGCTCAGACAGGAAAAACTTAATCAATTAAAGAAACAATTCCCAAATTTTCTTTAATGAAATTAAAGCAAATTTTGTCTAAAGATTTTGTAAGGATATCTGCCCATTGAAAATCAGTTTGAACAAACTGTATATTAAAAATACCTTTTTGAACATAATCTCTTATAAAGTGAAATTTGATTTTAATATGTTTGACTTTTGAATGTTGAATAGGATTTTTGCTGAGATTAATTGCACTTGTATTATCACAAAATACTAGTATTTGGGTTTCAAACCTGGAGTAATCCTCAAGTTGATGTTTTACCCAAAGTAGTTGTGAGGAACACCCAGCTGCAACAATATATTTTGCTTCAGTGGTTAAAAGTGCAATGGATTTTTGCTTCTTGCTTGACCAAGAGATTAGTGATGAACCAAGGAATTGACATTCACCACTTATGCTTTTCCTCTCCACTTTATCTCTGTAACACCCTCAATTTCTACATCTAAATACTATAATTTCTCTATGGTAATTAAATATTCATTCGGTAAATAGACCAAATCTTATTTCATAGAGTAATAAAGTTTCTTCAACTACAATTGTAACTTTATCATAAAATAAAAGGTCTTAAACATTTAACATTTCTATAAAATAGAAATGTCTAAAAACACAAAAAGGAAAGTAATGACATCATAATGTCTTCACGAAGTCAGGTTCCCTCTATCCTTACAGCGTAGTGTCTCCAAGCAACTGCTCATCTGCTCGCCCGTTCGTGGGGTCATCACAGGTGTCAACCACAGACACAACCATAGGGTTAGCTCATAATTTAATGATAATAATAAAATCATAGGAACAATACACACAAACAACAGGTATCAAGAAAACATGAAATTTCAATTAACAATTCATCACAATTAACTATGCAACCCAATATGATGCATGCCACTCACATTTCACTCTTATGCCATGTGGTACCATCAAAACCATTGAGCGATGCTAGGAGTACATGTCACCTCTGACACTCTCACTAGAAATACTAGACAGTTACAGTTAGGGCTGTTGGACTTAAAGCTTGAAGATGCTTTAGTGTCTCTCTTGGTGTTTTTGATTTTGATGTAATATATTTTTGGTTTTCCCTAGATGAAGTGTAATTAGGATTTTTCTATGTATTGTTTGTTGAGTTTAAGCATGGATGTGTTTGGTTCTTTGTTTGATGCCCCAGAGAATGGTTGAATCTTGTGTGTGATTACTCATTTGACAAATGGTTGATTTCCCTATCTAAAAATAGTTTTGAAAAACCTGGAAATCCATTTGTTCAGTGATGTAATCGATTACCATGGTATGGTAATCGATTACCAAGTTCAAAAATCACTCAAGATTGGTTTCCCTCTCTGGTGTAATCGATTACCTTCCCCTGGTAATCGATTACCATGTTGTGCTTCTCTGGTGTAATCGATTACATCCCCTAGGTAATCGATTACCATGGCAGAAAATATTTTGAATCCTCTTGCTACTTGATTTCACCCTAGATGCACTCCGAATTGGCTCTTCGTGTCTTCATGAGATTTGTAGCTCTATCAATCCTCTTTCATTTGCAACAAACCAGAGCTCAAAACGATATATGTAGAAGAAGTTATGCCAATTTTGGTGAAAGTGCTCAAGCAGGTGCGCCCAGGCACAACCAGGAGCATTACTCACTGGAGTAATCGATTACCAACATTTGGTAATCGATTACCACGACCAAAAATCTCCAAAAATGCATTCTTTGCTGGAGTAATCGATTACCCTCCCCTGGTAATCGATTACCATGTTTGAAAATGCACCCAGAAATGCTGTAACGGCTAGTTTAATCGATTACCCACTTACTGTAATCGATTACTTAGACCGTTGAGCCCTCAGACAGTCCAATTTGAGGCTCCATCTGAGTCTATAAAAGTTGCTATTTCGAAAATCAATGTGTGGGTCTTGGAATACACTTTCATATACTCTCTAAAGAGAGTTTATCATTTTATCCAAGAAACTCATAAAGAACTTCAAGAGTTCTGGAAGAAGTTTTCATAAAAGGCAACTTGATTGGGTGGCATTCATTGTGTTGTTATTTGTGATCAGAATCTACACTCCAGGTGTTTTCTAAACTGATCTTTTGTTTGTCAATTTGATTGTTGAGTTATTACTCAAGGAGAGAGGTCTCTCTGGATAGAGTAAGAGTATTTGAGAAGTGTTTTCTCAAAGGTTTGATCTTGGGTGTGCCAAGGTCAGTGAAGAACGGTTCTTTGGGTTAAAGAACTGGTTTGGGTGTTTTGATTTCGTTTTTGTGTTGCTTGTTGCAGAGTGAATGTAAAAGAACACAAAAGGGATCATTTGATAGTGGAAAACCAATTGCAACAGTTGTTGGATTGGGACTAGATGTAGGCAGTTGGCTGAACCAGTATAAATCACTGTGCACTCTTCTTCTTCCTTACACTCATTACCATTTACCTTACACTGTTATTATCATTGTTTAAATTCTGCAAGTTGTTTGGTAACTGAATTGGTAATTAACTCAGTAATTAACTTGGTAATCAACTTAAACTGGAAAGGGTAGATACAAACATTGTATAAACTGAAAATTGATTACAAACTGATTTTTTGAGTATTCCTTTGTTAATTCCGTTGTAAATTTTGAATATACTCTGTTTGAATTAAAAGGAATTAGAAACTCAGAAAAATAGGCCAAAGTGAACTAGAATCTATTCACCCCCCCTCTAGATTCACCCATAGGGACCAACAAGGGCAACCAGTGTTGCAACAGGAGTCACTTCCACTCATGGTGATCGGCCATAGTGGAAGCTTTCCCCACCGCGAATATCCTCAAAGTCCTAGGCCATTACAACGACCCGTCAGGGACCAACTGTACTAGTTCCCTTCATCCTCACCTTTCGAAAACATTTTCACCTCGTTCAGCATTCACGATAATCTCTCATTCTTACAACACAATGTTTCGAAAGAATATTCACCAGGGACAACCTCACCGCTCATTCTAACGGTAGGCATCTATCCCTCTCATAAAAAACAAAAAACATTTTTTTTTAAAACATATTATCATGAACCTAAACTTCTCGTCAATGCAATATGACCCGCATAATTAGTCTCTTAATCCATATCAATCATTTCCCCATAACAAAATATTTTATTTAACAAAATATTAAGATCAACATACAATTAATTAAACATGAGTAACATCGTATAGCTAGAAGGACTAAGCACATATTAAATGACAATTATCACAATCCAATTAACTTATAAACCCAAATAAATAGTCATTACAAGAGAATTACCAAACAAAAGACAAAACGATACAAGAAATGACGTAGATATTAAGAAACTAGTAAAATAGTAATTGACGAAAATAATTAAACTCCTTAAAATTTTATTGGAAAATATAATACAATAAGAAAAGGAATAATTACTAATTAAATAATAATTATCACAATATAATAATGAATCATAAACCAAATAAATAACCAATTAAGATGGACAAAATACGAGAAAGATATCAATAGAGTAATAAATATTAAAATCGAACTAAGCAGCATAACCTAATAAAAAACAAAAGAACAAATTCTAAAAAAGGTAACCAGCAAGGATATTCACTAATATTCTAAGACTTTCTTTTTAAATATTCACCCCTTTATTTTTCGATAATTATTCTATAAATATTTTCTAAATATGCATAAGTACTCAAAATAATTATTTAAAAATTACTTGAATCCATTCATTGTCACCATATCTTTTAAATAATGTACATATAAATAAAATATTACATTTTCAAAAACAACGTATATCCAAATATATTATTCAAGGCATAACAATAAATCAATATAAAAATAGGTTTTTATCTCTCAATTACGTTAACGAATAGTAATAGGATCGCAACATATATTCATTTTAATATCACAAATAAAATAGTGATAACACTTAAACAATCCCAAATAATAATAATAATTCACAAAAGTGAGAAAGGAAGAATTAACATTCAGCCAAAGGATACCTATTCAGTCCAAATAAACAAAAGCAAGGAAAAGAGAAACATCTCATCATTATCATTTAATTTAGAACTACCCTAACCTGAATTCGAGACAACTCTATGTGAAGAAAAATTGATGTTGGTAGAGTTCCAATCTCCGCCCTCTCATCAGGAACTTCAATCTCCTTTTAGGGGGAAAGACAATACTAGAGTGTGAAAGAAAGAAAGGAAAGAAAGGAAGAATGAGGAAGAATGTGTGATTAGAAAGTGCAGCATATTCGCCCTTTTATAGTTGCTCAACCACCCATGGACATTTATTACTCATTAAAATTATAATGTTACACAATCAATTTTCATTAATTTGAAGATAATTATTTCCTTAATTAGTGTAGATTCTGCTTCCTAACAGATTTGGTGGTGATTTGGGACAGATTTTGTGGTGATTTGATTGTATCACCTTAATTACTTATTTCCTATTTCCTTAATTAAGTTGTACCTAGTCTATAAATTTATATTGTATTCATTCCTTAAATAAGATACCTAAATAACATAAAATCTATTCCTCAATATTATTAAATTGAGACATTATAATTTAATTATTATTATTATTATTATTAATAAAAAATTGGGCTGTTACAATCTCCAGCATAATCAGCATCACAATAGCCACTAAGATTGAAATCACTATTTTTCTTATAAAACAAAGAGAGATTAGTGGTTCCAATAAGATATCTTAAAATGCGTTTAATAGCTTGTAAATGTGATTCTCTAGGATCAGATTGAAAACGTGCAGATAGACAGACACTAAACATAATGTCAAGTCTACTAGCAGTGAGATAGAGAAGAGATCTAATCATACCTCTGTATACCGTCTGATCAACTGTCTTACCTGATTCGTCTTTGTTGAGACTGGCTCCAGACGAATGCATGAGAGTTTTCATAGGTTTGGCATTTTCCATTTTGAATTTCGTTAGAAGTTCCTTAGTATACTTCTGTTGATGGATGTATATGCCTCATTTCGTCTGCTTGATTTGAAGTCCCAGGAAAAACTTAAA
This sequence comes from Hylodesmum podocarpum, assembly GCA_026586105.1. Taxonomy (NCBI): domain Eukaryota; kingdom Viridiplantae; phylum Streptophyta; class Magnoliopsida; order Fabales; family Fabaceae; genus Hylodesmum; species Hylodesmum podocarpum. The sequence continues at coordinate 1,476,190 of JALJEV010000469.1, forward strand.
CTCTCCCATCATGCTCATCTCGAACTCATCCTGCATTAACTTAGAGAAATCCTTGCACAAGGATTCGTTAGTTGCTCCAAAGACTATATCATCTACATATATTTGGACAATAATAAAGTCTTTTGAAACACTTTTCTTGAAGAGTGTAGTATCAACCTTTCCTCTTGAAGAACCATTTTGAAGAAGAAAAGAACTTAGTCTATTGTACCAAGCTCGAGGAGCTTGTTTAAGACCATATAGTGCTTTCTTTAGCTTAAAAACATGGTCTGGTTGAGATGAACTCTCAAATCCAGGAGGTTGTTTTACATATACTTCCTCTTCAATAAGACCATTTAGAAAAGCGGTTTTTACGTCCATTTGATATAGGATGATATTCTTATGAGTAGCAAAGGCAAGTAGAATTCTAATGGCTTCTAATCTAGCTACAAGAGCGAAAGTTTCAGTGAAATCTATACCTTCCTATTGGTTATAGCCTTGAGCTACTAACCTTGCTTTGTTTCTTACCACTTTCCCATATTCATCAAGTTTATTTCTAAACACCCATCTCGTTCCAATGATGCTTTTGCTTCTTGGTCTTTCTACCAAAGTCCAAACAAATCATTTCTGGTAAACTGATTTAGCTCTTCTTCCATAGCTAGAATCCAGTCATCATCTTGTAGAGCTTTCTCAATATTCTTGGGCTCTATATTTGACAAGAGAGCATAACCAGACGATTCTTTAAGTCTTGATATTGTTTGAACACCTTGATGTCTATCTCCAATGATAAGATCTTCTGTGTGGTTTGAGACAAACTTCCACGTTCTTATAGGAGCTTGATCATCATGTTGGTGAGCATCAGACGAAGAGGGTTCGTCTGTACTTCTATCGTCTACTCTTGTGTCAGTCCTTGCGTCTGACCCAGGTTGACCATTTGGACTTGAGCTTTGACCAGAAGGTTAATCTGCAAATTATCAAATAAATTTTCTAGGTCTGATATTTCCTTATCAGCCTTTAAGTTATCTTGGACTTTTACATGAATTGATTCCTCTACAACTTGCGTCTTACAGTTAAATACTCTATAGGCCTTAGACGTATTGGAATATCCAAGTAAGAATCCCTTCACCACTTTTGAATCAAACTTGCCAAGTTGATCTTTAGTGTTTAAGATGAAACATTCACATCCAAAAGGATGGAAGTAAGAAATGTTGGGTCTTCTTCCTTTCCATAGTTCATATGGAGTCTTATTCAATATTGGCCTTATCAATATTCTGTTTTGAATATAACAGGAAGTATTAATTGCTTCTGCCCAATAATATTTTGGAAGAGAGCTTTCATGCAACAAAGTTTTAGCCACTTCTTGTAAGGTGCGATTTTTCCTTTCCACAACCCCATTTTGTTGAGGAGTTCTTAGAGACGAAAAATTGTGAAAAATATCATTTTCAAAACAGAAGACATTGAACTCAAAATTTTCAAATTTTGTTCCATAATCGCTCCTAACATACGCAATATATATTCCTTTTTCTTTTTGAACACGTTTGCAGAATATTTCAAAGACACTAAATGACTCATGTTTATGTGCTAGGAAGTATACCCATGTGAATCTAGTATAGTCATCCTGATGTAGGAACATTAAGGAGGATCACTAGAAGCATGCAACGAAGACTAAATGAAGAAGTAGGAAAGCTCTAAGACCAAGAAGCTAATAGCATAGGATATCTCACTTGTAACCTTCTTGTAAACATGTATGAACAAAGTCCTATGGCATAGGATAGGGTACTTGTGTGCTAAGGGGTCCAAAGCCCTCGGTTGTCCCTAGGCTAATAGGAAGACAAGTCCTATAGGTTTCACATAAAACCCTTTTCGAAAACTAGAAGAATTGTGTGAAGTCTTAGCTAGTTAGAATTAAGGAACGACTTCTAATCAAGCTTAGGATCCATGCCTTCACTTGATTAAGAAGATCTCCTCCCTTAATCCTAATTAGGCACGGATTAGTGATATAATATTCAAGAAATTTGTGGAATGAATTGTGGAGTGTTTTGTGGCTGCCTCCAATAATGCATTTTTCAATTGGGTGTTCCTCATATGCTTTGCAGCTTCCAAAATAAGTCCCAAGGGTCTGCATTTTGAATCTCATATCCCACATTTGTATAAAATGGCAATTACATGATTTAAAATGTTCAATTCGCTGGAATTCACTTCACTGGTTGCATGTGTCCACTTCAAGGAAATATTCACCCCAGATGCGGTCCAAACTGGCTCTTGATATCTTCATGACATTTCTAGATCTTTCAATCTTCTTTAATTAGAAACAAACCGGAGCTCAATTGGAGGCTTGTGGAGGGAGTTATGCCTATTTTACTGAGAGTGGTCAAATGTATAGTAAATTCACGTCACTGTTTCATGGCCCACTTTCAAGGCAAATTTCACACTAGATGCAGTCCGAATTGGCTCTTTGAGCCTTCATGACATTTGTAGCTCTGTCAATCCTCTTTCATTTGCAAGAAACCTGAGCCCAAAACAATATTTGTGGAAGAAGTTATGCCTATTTTACCGAAAGTGATCAAAGTAATGACTTTTCAACCATTCTAGAATTCTCTTTAAGATATTTTCTTACCTTTTAAGATATTTTGATGGAAACTAAGATATTTTCTTGGAAACTAAGATATTTTATTGGAAACTAAGATATTTTCTTACCTTTTAAGATATTTTGATGGAAACTAAGATATTTTCTTGGAAACTAAGATATTTTCTTACCTTTTAAGATATTTTAATGGAATCTAAGATATTTTCATAGAAACTAAGATTTTTTTCTTTAGAATCAATCTCCAATTCTCTAGAAATATCTTGGGAAGTCTATAAATAGGGCTTAGGGGTGTCAAATGAAGACATAACCCAAAGAATACTCCTACATTCTCTCAAACTATCTTCACTACAAAAAAACCCTTCTATACTTTCTCCACCTTAGGAAGAAATCTCTCCAACCAAAGTAGGAGCCAGTAAGTAGAGGAAGAATAGGAAGCTAGGAGAAACCAGTAAGGGGACCTTTCCTTATCCTTCTTTTCTATCCTTTGTTTTGTTGGTACTTTCATTTTTTTCTTTAGTTTCTTGCAGTAAGGGAATCTTTCCTTATCCTTTTTTTTCTATTCTTTGATTCTCTTACTACTTTCACTCTCTTTCTTTGGTTGTTCCATTATCTTTCTTGGAATCCTTGATGTTTCTTTTCTTCATCTTTGTTACACTCCTTTTAATTCTTTAAGTTGGTATTTTCTTTATCCTTTGAATAATTAATTTAAAGTTGTTTTCCTTCTTTGATCAAACTTCTTTAAATACTAACATACTAAAAAGTATATGTCATAAACATATATTGATGATAGTACTATGGTTGTTTGATGACTGGTTTTGTGCTTAATATACAATTACTTGGTGAATTGGATGTGAATAAGTGGTGATATGCATGATTGCATTGAAATGAGTATAGACTTGAATTGTTTAATGACCGATTGAAAATGCCCAGTGGAGAGGCAACATTCTAAGATTGCTTGGTGAATGGGCAATGCTTAGAATGAGGTGAGATAAAGATGACCTGGTGGAAAGGTCAATATCTGAAATATAATGAAGGTCATTATACAATTCAAGGTCCTAGAACATGTTGCATTGATGATTGGATAGTAGTAGACCAAGTCCGTAAGTCGCAATTCCCGTCCTGAGTGAGTGGAATGCCGTGGACCTTGGGGGTTCTCTTGGTGGGGAAATTGCCCTGCTCATGATGATCACATGTTGCGGGGAGGTCCTGGGACACCGAGGGAACTCGACAAATTACGGAGTGTCTACCTCGGTGGGTCCGATTGAGAGTGAGAATCGGATGCCCCGGGCTATTTTCGGTGGAGGCGCCACATTGCATTTAGAGTGAAGAGTAAAAATGCATGGTGAAGGTGCATGCATCATATAGCACTAGGAGCATACAATAGTGGTTGTGTGTTAATTGAATATATGATTCAGTGAAATTTATGGTAAATTATGTATTGTGATAAATGGCTTATTCGTTTTAATGTGGATAGTTATCTTAATTTGTGATTTGAACTAAAGGTTTGTTTTTACACAGGTTTTAAAATAATAAATATTTTAAAAGAAATCTTAAAGAATATTTTAGATTGTTTTAGGAATATTTTCACTTAATTTCAAAAGTTTTACTATAGTTAAAATTATTGTTTATGATCATTGTTTAAGGAAAGCTCACCCTTGCATTTTGTGTTTTTAACTTTTGATGATGATCTCGAACAACGTTCGAGGAGCAGATTTGCGGGATTGAGAAGTTGTCCTGTTTTTGCACTTGGTTGTTGCTACTATCTTGTTGTGAAGATGCTTGTTATGTTTTGCGTGTAGAAGTGTTGAGTAAATGTTCTAAGGTAGTAGAAAGGTAGTTATGTAAAATAATAATAGGACAAAGTTATGTAAATCGGTTGTAATGAACTTTAAAACTTATGTAATAAAAGTGTTGTTTTCTAAATCTCTCTTTTATCTACTATATCATTAACCACTTTAAATTACAAAATATAAGTAAAATAAGTAAATAAGAAGGGGGTGTTACATTAGTGGTATCAGAGCAGGTCGAACCAGTTCGACTTGTGAGTTATGTGTCTGCTATGTTTTTGCTGTGTGTGAATGATTGTTTATTTGCTTGCTGAGTGTTTGTTTGATTATTCGGTGTGCTTTGATTGATTGAATTGATTAATTTTACCTAATTGTTTGATTAGCCCAAAATAATTGCTATTGATAAACCTTAGAATATTCACCTAGGCTAGAATAGGATGTAAACTAACTCTATAATATTCTATGCCCTACTTTTATCAGAAAAGTATGGCGGTAAGAAATGATAGAGTTATAGCAGAAGCTTTACAAGCTCTGGCTCGAGCTATAGAAAATCAGAATCGAGGAAATAACGGAGGAAGGGCGGAGTACCAAGGGCTGAATCACTTCCTGAAGAACAATCCACCATCTTTTAATGGGGGTTACAACCCAGATGGTGCTCAAAGTTGGATAAGGGAAATAGAAAAGATATTTCGAGTTACGACTTGTCCAGAAGAACAAAAACTAGCATTTGGAACTTATATGCTGACAGAAGAAGCTGAATATTGGTGGGAAAACACTCGTCAGTATTTAGAAACTAATGGACAAGTCATAACTTGGGAAATGTTCAAAAAAGTGTTCTGGAGAAATACTTCCCTGAAGACATTAAGAATAAAAAAGAGATGGAGTTCTTGGAACTTAAACAAGGGAATATGACTGTGGCTGAATACGCAGTCAAGTTTGAGGAATTGGTACGATATTTCCCACATTACCAAGGAAGGGACGGGGAAAGCTCCAAATGTGTCAAATTTCTTAATGGACTTCGACCTGAGATCAAGCAAGCTATCAACTACCAGGGTATTAGACAATACCCTATTTTAGTAAATATGTGTAGAATATATGATGAAGACTCTAGAGCTAAAGCAGCTTATTATAAAGGCAAGAATAATGGGGGACCCATAAGAAACAAGGAACAAGGACAGAGAGGAAGGCCATATTCCCATCCTAAAGCAAAAATGGACAACAAAGTAAGAGGTAGTGGCAACTTTCCAGCCCCAACCAAATGTTTCAAATGTGGGGAGTCTGGGCATATCTCCCCTCAATGCCCCAAATCGGACATTACCTGCTACAAATGCAACCAAAAAGGATATATCCAAAGGAACTGCCCACAACTAAAAGAAGAAACTAATGGAAGCGCTAAAGGCACCAATAACATTCAACAAGGGAAACCAAAGACTGTGGGAAGAGTATTCACCCTCAATGGAGTCGAGACCTCGAATGCCGATGATCTAGTACAAGGTACGTGTTCCATACGTGGAATTCCTTTACTTGTACTATTTGACTCTGGTGCCACTCATTCCTTTATATCTATAGATTGTGCAAAAAGGTTACAACTTCCACTATCTTTTCTAAACATTGATTTAATAATAACTACCCCTACCAATGAGTCAGTTACAACTACTTACATCTGTTTAGATTGTCAAATAGAACTAAATAACAAAATCTTCCTAGTCAACTTGGTTTGTCTACCACTAAAACAAATTGATATTATTCTTGGAATGGACTGGTTATCTTCCAACCATGTCCTTATAAACTGCTTCGATAAAACCTTAATCTTTTCTGATCCTGAAGCAAGTAGGGATATGGAGATAATTTCTGCCAACCAAGTAAAAAGGGACTTAAAGAAAAATAATAATAACGTGTACATGATCCTTTCTAACCTAGAAGTGGAACAAAAGGTCACCTTCGATAATATACCTGTAGTACAGGATTTCTCTGAAGTATTCTCCGAAGAGATAAATCAACTACCACCTGAAAGGGAAGTTGAATTTTCTATAGACCTGATACCTGGGACTGGACCAATTTCTATTGCGCCCTATAGGATGTCACCCTTAGAACTAGCAGAGCTAAAGAAACAAATAGAAGAACTATTGAAGAAACAGTTTATTAGACCTAGTGTATCACCTTGGGGAGCACCCGTACTCCTAGTAAAGAAGAAAGACGGAACTATGAGACTATGTGTAGATTATAGGCAACTAAATAAGGTAACCATTAAGAATAAGTACCCCTTACCAAGGATAGATGATCTTATGGACCAACTAGTAGGAGCTTGTGTATTTAGCAAGATTGATCTAAGGTCTGGATATCACCAAATAAGGGTAAGAGTGAAGATATCCCTAAACAGCTTTTAGTACCCGATATGGACACTATGAGTACATGGTTATGCCCTTTGGTGTAACTAATGCACCAGCAGTATTTATGGATTACATGAATAGGATATTTCAACCATATTTGGATAAATTTGTGGTAGTATTTATAGATGACATTTTGGTATACTCAAGAACCAAAGAGGAACATGCTAAACATCTTAGAGTGGTATTACAAATTTTGAAAAATCAACAGTTATATGCGAAATGGTCCAAATGTGAATTTTGGTTAGAAGAAGTTAGTTTCCTAGGACACGTAATATCACAAGGAGGAATTGCAGTAGATCCACATAAAGTAGATGTAGTTCTAAAATGGGAAAAACCAAAAAATGTGACAGAAATAAAGAGTTTTCTAGGATTAACTGGATATTATAGAAGATTTATAAAAGATTTCTCCAAGATAGCCTTGCCTCTCACAACCTTAACTAGAAAAGGCCAAGCTTTTGTATGGAATAACGACTGCGAACAAAGTTTTCAAACCCTTAAGAAAAAACTAACTACTGCTCCTGTTTTGACCTTACCAAACCCAACTGAATCGTTTGAGGTTTATTGTGATGCCTCTAGACTAGGTTTAGGAGGAGTGCTAATGCAAGGAGGAAAAGTGGTAGCCTATGCATCAGGACAATTAAAAAACCATGAAAGGAACTACCCAACCCATGACCTAGAACTAGCCGCAGTAGTATTTGCGTTTAAAATATGGCGACACTATCTTTTTGGAACAAGATTTGAGGTATTTAGTGATCACAAAAGCCTTAAGTATTTATTTAGCCAAAAGGAGTTAAACATGAGACAAAGAAGGTGGATGGAATTTCTAAAAGATTATGATTTTGATCTTAAGTACCACCCAGGAAAAGCAAATGTAGTAGCTGATGCATTAAGTAGGAAGACCATAGCAATATCAAGTTTAATGGTCAAAGAGATGGATTTAATAGAGCAATTTAGGAACTTCAACCTTGCGTGTGAGTTTACTCTTGTCAGTATGAAGTTAGGAGCCTTAAGAATAACTAATGAATTTATGAATGAAATAAAACAGAAACAAGAAATGGATCCTTTTCTTAAGAATCAGATTGAAGCCGTAAGAAAAGGAGAAAATAGTAACTTCAATATTGGAGTTGATGGAATTTTAAGATTTCAAAATAGAATATGCATACCTAATATATTGGAACTTAAGAAGGTAATCTTAGAGGAAGGACATAAAAGTAAACTTAGTATTCATCCTGGTGCCACGAAGATGTATAAGGACACAAGACCCTGTTTTGGTGGCCTAAAATGAAGAAAGAAGTGAATGAATTTGTATATGCATGCTTGGTATGCCAAAAGGCTAAAATCGAACACCAAAAACCTTCAGGAATGTTACAACCCTTAGAAATACCCCAATGGAAGTGGGATAGTATCTCTATGGATTTCGTAGTAGGATTACCAAGAACTTCAAAAGGAACAGATTCTATTTGGGTAATAATAGATAGGTTAACCAAATCCGCCCATTTTATCCCAGTTAACGTAAGGTATTCATTAGAAAAACTAGCCAATTTATATATAAGTGAAATAGTACGATTACATGGTGTACCCACAAGCATAGTTTCAGATAGAGATCCTAGATTCACTTCTAGATTTTGGGAAAGTTTGCGGGAAAGCGTTAGGAACAAGGCTAAAACTAAGTTCTCGCCTATCACCCTCAAACGAGATGGACAAACCGAAAGAACTATTCAATCCCTAGAAGACTTATTAAGGGCATGTATTTTGGAATATAAAGGAAATTGGGATAGTTATCTACCCTTAATAGAATTCACATATAATAATAGTTACCATTCTTCAATTGGAATGGCCCCGTATGAAGCATTATATGGAAGAAGATGTAGGACACCTCTATGTTGGGTAGAGCCAGAAGATCACATAACCTTAGGACTGAAATAATACAACAAACTACCGAAAAGATTAAACTAATCCAAGATAAGATAAGAGCAAGACAAAATAGGCAAAAAGGCTACTATGATAATCGAAGGAAGGACCTTGAGTTCGAGGAGGGGGATCATGTATTCGTAAAAGTAACACCTTGACCGGAGTTGGCAGGGCTCTCAAATCCCGCAAACTCACACCTCGTTTCATAGGACCTTTCCAAATTCTCAAAAAGGTTGGACCCGTAGCCTATCAAATTGCATTACCACCTACTCTGTCAAATCTTCATAATGTCTTTCATGTATCTCAATTGAAAAAGTATATCCATGATCCTTCACATGTGGTGGAACTTGACGATGTTCAAGTAAAGGAAAACCTCACGTTTGAAACACGACCTTTGAAGATCGAGGATAAGAGGATCAAGTTCCTGAGAGGAAGGGAAATTCCCTTGGTCAAGGTTATTTGGAAAAACGGAGCAAGTGAAGAGGTTACATGGGAATTGGAAGATCAAGTGAAAAACAGCTACCCTGAATTATTCCAATGAAGGTAAATTTCGAGGACAAAATTTTTAAAAAAGGGAGGGAGTATTGTAATATTCAAGAAATTTGTGGAATGAATTGTGGAGTGTTTTGTGGCTGCCTCCAATAATGCATTTTTCAATTGGGTGTTCCTCATATGCTTTGCAGCTGCCAAAATAAGTCCCAAGGGTCTGCATTTTGAATCTCATATCCCACATTTGTATAAAATGGCAATTACATGATTTAAAATGTTCAATTCGCTGGAATTCACTTCACTGGTTGCATGTGTCCACTTCAAGGAAATATTCACCCCAGATGCGGTCCAAACTGGCTCTTGATGTCTTCATGACATTTCTAGATCTTTCAATCTTCTTTAATTAGAAACAAACCGGAGCTCAATTGGAGGCCTGTGGAGGGAGTTATGCCTATTTTACTGAGAGTAGTCAAATGTATAGTAAATTCACGTCACTGTTTCATGGCCCACTTTCAAGGCTAATTTCACACTAGATGTAGTCCGAATTGGCTCTTTGGGCCTTCATGACATTTGTAGCTCTGTCAATCCTCTTTCATTTGCAAGAAACCTGAGCCCAAAACAATATTTGTGGAAGAAGTTATGCCTATTTTACCGAAAGTGATCAAAGTAATGACTTTTCAACCATTCTAGAATTCTCTTTAAGATATTTTCTTACCTTTTAAGATATTTTGATGGAAACTAAGATATTTTCTTGGAAACTAAGATATTTTATTGGAAACTAAGATATTTTCTTACCTTTTAAGATATTTTGATGGAAACTAAGATATTTTCTTGGAAACTAAGATATTTTCTTACCTTTTAAGATATTTTAATGGAATCTAAGATATTTTCATAGAAACTAAGATTTTTTCTTTAATCAATCTCCAATTCTCTAGAAATATCTTGGGAAGTCTATAAATAGGGCTTAGGGGTGTCAAATGAAGACATAACCCAAAGAATACTCCTACATTCTCTCAAACTATCTTCACTACAAAAAAACCCTTCTATACTTTTTCCACCTTAGGAAGAAATCTCTCCAACCAAAGTAGGAGCCAGTAAGTAGAGGAAGAATAGGAAGCTAGGAGAAACCAGTAAGGGGACCTTTCCTTATCCTTCTTTTCTATCCTTTGTTTTGTTGGTACTTTCATTTTTTTTCTTTAGTTTCTTGTAGTAAGGGAATCTTTCCTTATCATTTTTTTTCTATTCTTTGATTCTCTTACTACTTTCACTCTCTTTCTTTGGTTGTTCCATTATCTTTCTTGGAATCCTTGATGTTTCTTTTCTTCATCTTTCTTACACTCCTTTTAATTCTTTAAGTTGGTATTTTCTTTATCCTTTGAATAATTAATTTAAAGTTGTTTTCCTTCTTTGACCAAACTTCTTTAAATACTAACATACTAAAAAGTATATGTCATAAACATATATTGATGATAGTACTATGGTTGTTTGATGACTGGTTTTGTGCTTAATATACAATTACTTGGTGAATTGGATGTGAATAAGTGGTGATATGCATGATTGCATTGAAATGAGTATAAACTTGAATTGTTTAATGACCGATTGAAAATGCCCAGTGGAGAGGCAACATTCTAAGATTGCTTGGTGAATGGGCAATGCTTAGAATGAGGTGAGATAAAGATGACCTGGTGGAAAGGTCAATATCTGAAATATAATGAAGGTCATTATACAATTCAAGGTCCTAGAACATGTTGCATTGATGATTGGATAGTAGTAGACCAAGTCAGTAAGTCACGGATTCCCCGTCCGAGTGAGTGGAATGCCGTGGTGGGGGTTCTCTTGGTGGGGAAATTGCCCCCGCTCATGATGATCACATGTTGCGGGGAGGTCCTGCCGGACACTAAGGGAACTCGACAAATTACGGAGTGTCTACCTCTGGTGGGTCTGATTGAGAGTGAGAATCAGATGCCCCAGGCTATTTTCAGTGGAGGGCGCCACATTGCATTTAGAGTAAAAATGCATGGTGAAGGTGCATGCATCATATAGCACTAGGAGCATACAATAGTGGTTGTGTGTTAATTGAATATATGATTCAGTGAAATTTATGGTAAATTATGTATTGTGATAAATGGCTTATTCGTTTTAATGTGGATAGTTATCTTAATTTGTGATTTGAACTAAAGGTTTGTTTTAACACAGGTTTTAAAATAATAAATATTTTAAAAGAAATCTTAAAGAATATTTTAGATTGTTTTAGGAATATTTTCACTTAATTTCAAAAGTTTTACTATAGTTAAAATTATTGTTTATGATCATTGTTTAAGGAAAGCTCACCCTTGCGTTTTGTGTTTTTAACACCTGTGATGATCTCGAACAACGTTCGAGGGAGCAGATTTGCAGGATTGAGAAGTTGTCACTGTTTTGCACTGGTTGTTGCTACTATCTTGTTGTGAAGATGCTTGTTATGTTTTGCGTGTAGAAGTGTTGAGTAAATGTTCTAAGGTAGTAGAAAGGTAGTTATGTAAAATAATAATAGGACAAAGTTATGTAATCTGGTTGTAATGAACTTTAAAACTTATGTAATAAAAGTGTTGTTTTCTAAATCTCTCTTTTATCTACTATATCATTAACCACTTTAAATTACAAAATATAAGTAAAATAAGTAAATAAGAAGGGGGTGTTACAAGTGACATGGAGCATCACATGGCTCGGATCAAGGGGCAAAGCCATGTGCGCCCATGTGCCACCATGTGAAGCCCATGTGCTCACTCTCTTCCCATTGGCTCACGGCTAACAACCTAGGATTTCAGTTAGCCTTAGTTAATTAGAAGTTAGGGTAGAGTTTAGGCTTAACCATAGTTTAGCTTACTTGAGAGCCAAGCAAGGCATGCTTATATAAGCCCTTGGCCGAACCATGTAAAACACTTTTGATCAAAATTGAATGAAATAGCTTTAAGCTTTGTAAAGAGAATCTATCTTGTTTCCTTAGGGAAAATCCTTGAATCTCATCAATGGCTTCTTTCAACCATTGTGATGGTTCCTCCTAGGCTTATAAGAGTCTCCTCCTTGGTGCCACTACCATTCCTCACCTTAACCATTTTCTACCTTGTTTTCTAAACACCAAAAAACCCTTAAACACTTCCATGGCCGAGACACCTTTGGCTTGGCTTCCATGGTGATGCGCACGGTGAAGGCTAGATTGGGGCATTCCAAAGTTGCTTTGGATCTTCCTCCTAGAGCACCTTCATCAAGTGGTATCTAGAGCTAAGTGCTTTCACCATTTGGGTCATCACCACAGTTAGTAATTGAGTTCCTTGAGTCTTGAGTTTTCTTTGTTGTTCTTCCATCTCTTGTGTCTTTCTTCATTGAGTAGCTTGTGTTGTTTCCTTTGAGATGTCATATTCATAAGTCTTGAGTGGAGCATGTTTTTCTTCTTTAGGTTACTGCATTAGGCCGTGACTCATCTTAACATGTTCTACCATTTTCCTTGAATGCATGATTTAATAGCTTGCAAATTTTGACTCCATGATCTTCCATGATTTTACCTCTTGCAAGTTCTTGATTCATGTATGCCATTAGGATTTTGTTTAGCATTGTTTTCTTACTGCACCGTGAGGCATGGTTGCTGGTTTGGTACTGAACTTTAACTTTCCATACATGAATGACATGATTTCTAAGTGCTAGGAACTTTTACTAGTGTATGCTTACATGATTTTGATTTTTAGTAATTTTTAGAATACCATATGTTTTGTAAATTTGAGTAGTTTTTGTAAGGGCTGTGATAGACTAGGAATTAAACCTAGAATTGGCTTTTAGTTCCATAAAGGTTTCGGTCCAGCCATCCAATTACAAAAGAAAAGAATCAAAATCAAAAGAAAGAAAAGAGAAAAAAAAGAAAACAAGTGAAAAGAAAAACTAGTAGTAGAAAACATAGTGGTTCTTAAAACAAAGTAACACTTAGAGAACCATAGAAAGGTGAAAAGAAAAGAAGTGTACAGCAAGATAAGATCAAAATAAAGTGGAAAAGAAAAGAGTTACACAAAAGAAACATCATTGAACCTAGGAAAGAGCCTACACCATTCTAGTATAAATTCTAGTTTTGAGCTTCTTGGTGAATTGTGTATCTTTTGATGCTTTACATGTAATTTTTCTTTTTCTCCACTGTACTGCACCTTGCTGGGACTGTAATAACACTGCACATATACTACTTAATTGATTTTGGCATGAGAAGCATGATAGCTAGCAAATTATAGAAACTAGGCAAAATCGGTCGCTAAATTTTTTGCTGATTTTTCTGAAATCGGTCTCTAATTTCGGTTTCTAATTGGTTTGAGTGCTTGCTGTCCAGTTTTGATTGCCTCATGATATGCCTCTGTTTTGACATGTTTCCTTGGCCTATTATATGATATTTTTCTGCCCTAGTATATGCCATTGTCTCATTAAAATTTCTCCACATTTTGAGTAGCTTTCATTTCAAATTTTTAGCTTTTTCTTGCTTGTCATCTTTGGATTCCTTGGTTTTTTCCTAGAGTTTTGTCTTCTTGGCCTTCTTAATCCTAGTTTGGTACCGTTCCTATTTCATAATGGTATGCATATGAGCCTTGATGATTGATTAGAGGATAATTTCTAAGTGAACATAGGAGAAGAGTGGTAAAAGGCAAGATAGACTCATTAGAGGAAAAGCCGATTTTTGTGTGATACACGAGTAGTGAGTGTAAACACTTAGAGAGGGCTTGTGAGGCTTATTGCTTTCCTTGTTTTCTTGTATACTAACTCTTTCCTTGCAGCCATGGCAAGTCCACCTAGTGTTGGACAAGATTTGTCACCTAGAACACAAAACATTTTGAACTTGGTGATGGAGAGAATGAGTGCTAGATTGAGGGAGAGTGAGCAAAGAACTAGGAGGGAGAACCGAGGGAGGGAAAGATCTCTAACTAATGAGGGTGAAAGGAGGGAAAGGAGGAGTGGGCATTAGAGGATCCATGAAGAAGAGGGAGAAAGGAGGAGCCATAGGGGAAGAGGACCTAGAACATCCATTGGTAGTGATGTGGGGAACCCTTTGAGAGACCAATACCGGGAGCATGATCCTTTGAACCATGAGAGAAGGGGAGGAAGGGGTGCTGGCTGAGAAGGGTCAAGGGTGAACCGTGATTATAGGAGAAACCAATGGGAAGAAGAAGAGAGGTTTGATGAGAGTTTTGTGAAGATAAACATCCCAAAATTCAATGGAAGTGGGGGACCCGAAGCATACTTAGATTGGGCTATGAAAGTGGACCAAATCTTCTCAAGTTATCCTTTGTTAAGTGAGGAGAAGAAGTTGCACCTAGTGACCTTGGAGTTTGAAGATTATGCCATGATTTGGTGGAATCAACAAGATAAGGGCTATGGTTGCATTCGGCCGAGAGTCACCACTTGGGAAGCCATGAAGCATGCTTTGAAGGAAAGATTTGTGCCACCCACCTACATGAGATATCTTCACAACAAACTCCAAAAGTTATACCAAGGGAGTAGAAGTGTTCAAGAATACTTCAAGGACCTTGAAATCACCATGCTAAGAGCACACCTAGAGGAGAGTCTAGAAGCCACCATGGCTCGGTTTGTGAATGGCTTAAACTGTGAGATACAAAATGTGTTGGAATTGCAAAGGTACTCACACTTTGAAGAAGCAATACATCTAGTTGAAAGGAATGAGTCACAAATCAAAAGGAGAAGTGCTGCCAAGAAGGTGCCTACACATGGTTCAACCATTTGGAAGGGTAAAGGTAAAAGGCATCCATCTCCTAAGCCTAGAACCAAGGAGAGTCGAGACTTCACCAAGCCAAAAGAGGTAGTTTCTTCATCCAATCCTTTAAGATCAAGTAACATCAAGTGTTTCAAATGTTTAGGGAGGGGGCACATTGCATCCCAATGCCCAAAAAAGAGGACAATGGTGTCTATTGGAGGAGAAACTATGAGTGAGTCTTCACAAGAGTCTCCAAGTGAGAAAGAAGAAGAAGGAGAAGAAGTGACATCCATCCATAGTGAGGGAGCCGAAGAGGGTGACTTGCTTATGGTAAGAAGATTACTTAAAATTAACCTTGAAAACACACAAAGGGAAAACATTTTCCATACAAGGTGTAAGGTAAAGGGTAATGTATGTTCTTTAATAATTGATGGAGGCTCATGTACAAATGTTGTAAGTGAAGGACTTGTTTCTAAACTTAGTTTGCCAACTTTAATTCATGCTAGACCTTATATGTTGCAATGGCTAAGTGAGAATGGTGAAATCAAAGTTAATAGGCAATGCATGATAGAGTTTTCTATTGGGAAATATGTAGATAGTGTTTTGTGTGATGTAGTGCCCATGGAGGCCACTCATTTACTCTTAGGTAGGCCACGACAATATGATAGAAGTGTTATTCATGATGGCTTAGCTAACACTTTCTTGTTTTCCTTTGAAGGTAGAAAAATTCTACTAAAGCCCTTGTCTCCCAAGGAGGTGTGTGAGGACCAAGTCCAATTGAGGCTTAGGAGGTCCCAAGAGCCTAAGAAAGGCTTGGCCGAGAACTCTAAAGCCCACAAGGCCTTGGCCGAGAAGCAAGATAAAAGGAAACTTAAGCATGTTGTAAATAAGTCTTCATGTAAAGTAGCTAGTAGTAGTAGTGATAATCATACTTGTAAAGAGACTTTGTCTAATGCTTGTAGAGAGACTTTACTTGTTACTTGCAAGGACATTAAAAGGGAATACTTAGCTAGAAAATCTATGTTTTTGTGTATGCCTAGTCCTTTGATTTTGAATAATACTTGTGTAGGTGATACCAAGGATATAGATGAACTTCTAAAAGAGTATGAGGATGTGTTTCCCTTGGAGCTACCACACGGCTTGCCTCCACTAAGGGGAATAGAGCACCAAATCGATCTCATACCCGGTTCACAATTGCCGAAAAAACCTTCATATAGGACTTCACCACAAGAGTCACAAGAAATTGAGAAGCAAGTCCAAGAGCTCTTGAAGAAAGGGTGGGTAAAGGAAAGCCTCTCTCCTTGCGCTTCTCCCATTATTCTAGTTCCTAAGAAGGAGGGTACATGGCGCATATGTACCGATTGTAGGGCAATTAATAATATTACTATTAGATATAGGCATCCCATTCCTAGGTTAGATGATCTATTAGATGAGTTACATGGATCCACCATCTTTTCCAAAATAGATCTTAAAAGCGGCTACCATCAAATTAGAATGAAGGATGGAGATGAATGGAAAACCGCCTTTAAGACTAAATTTGGACTATATGAGTGGTTAGTAATGCCTTTTGGATTATCTAATGCTCCTAGTACATTCATGAGACTCATGAATCATGTTTCAAGGAATTTTCTAGGAAAATTTGTAGTAGTCTATTTTGATGATATATTAGTTTATAGCAAAAGTTTTCATGAACATGTAAATCACCTAAGGCATGTGTTAGATGTCCTTAGAAGTGAGAAATTGTATGCTAATAAAGATAAGTGTGTAATGGAAACCGAGAAAGTCATCTTCTTGGGCTTTGTGGTGAGCGCGAAAGGGGTGGAGGTAGATGAAGAGAAGATCCAAGCTATCAAGGATTAGCCCACTCCGACTTGTGTCAAAGAGGTAAGAAGCTTTCATGGTCTCGCTAGCTTTTATAGAAGATTTGTAAGGGAATTTAGCACCATAGCTAGTCCACTAAATGAACTTGTCAAAAAGGACACTAAGTTTTCATGGAGGCCTCCTCAAGAGGAAGCCTTCAAGTTGCTCAAACACAAACTCACACACTCACCTATACTAGCCTTACCTAATTTTGCTATGTCTTTTGAGCTTGAGTGCGACGCATCTAATATAGGCATAGGCGTGGTTTTAATGCAAGGTAAGCACCCCATAGCCTACTTCAGTGAAAAATTAAAGGGGGGACACCTTAACTACTCCACATATGATAAGGAGCTCTATGCACTACTTCGGTCTCTCCAAGTGTGGCAACACTATTTGCTACCAAAGGAGTTCATAGTCCACACGGACCATGAAGCCCTTAAACATTTGAGAGGGCAAGGGAAATTAAACAAAAGGCATGCTAAGTGGGTAGAATACATAGAGCAATTCCCTTACATAATCAAGTATAAGAAGGGTTCTAGTAACATAGTTGTCGACGCTTTAAGTAGAAGGCACACCTTAATCAATATGCTTGAATGTAAGATGTATGGGTTTGATCACATCAAATCTATGTATGCCCAAGATGAGGATTTCAGTCTCATTTGGGAGTCAAGTACCAAGGGTGCATTCAAAGACTATTTTAGGCACAATGGATATCTTTTTAAAGGATAAGCTTTATATGTGCCTAAGTCTTCTTTGAGGGACTTATTGGTGGTTGAGACCCATGAAGGAGGGTTGATGGGCCATTTTGGAAGAGACAAGACGTTGGCTATGATACAAGAAAATTTCTTTTGGCCTCACATGAGTGCCCATGTCACAAAACACATACCAAAATGTATCACTTGTAACCAAGCCAAGTCTAAAGTCTCTCCCAATGGCCTATGCCAACCCCTTCCCGTGGCCACCACTCCTTGGATGGACCTTTCCATGGATTTCATCCTTGGCTTACCTAGGTCCAAAAGAGGAATGGATAGTATATTCGTGGTTATATGCCATTTTTCTAAAATGGCTCACTTCATAGCTTGCAAGAAAGTTGATGACGCTTCTAATATTGCAAGACTTTTTTTTATAGAGGTAGTGAGATTCCATGGGGTACCCAAGACCATTGTGAGTGATCGTGACTCCAAGTTTCTTGGGCACTTTTGGAGAACCCTATGGAGTTGCATTGGTACCAAGCTTCTCTTCTCTACCACTTGCCACCCCCAAACGGATGGTCAAACCGAAGTTGTTAATAGAACATTAGGTCAACTATTGAGAACTTTTGTTGGTGAGAACATCAAGAGTTGGGAAGATTGGTTACCCCATATTGAATTTGCTTACAATAGGGTAGTTCACTCCACTACTAAGCTCTCTCCTTTTCAAATAGTTTATGGATTTAACCCACTCACCCCACTTGATCTAGTGGCTTTGCCTTTTGAGTTTGCATGTAATAGAAGTGGTAAAGAAAGGGCTAGTAAAATCCAAGAGCTACACACACAAGTCAAGGAGAGGATTGAAAAGAAGAATGAGCAAATTGCAAAGACCTACAACAAACACCGCAAGGCTCTTGAGTTTAACGTAGGAGACATGATATGGGTGCACTTAAGAAAAGAGCGGTTCCCTAGCTTAAGGAGTTCCAAGCTTCTTCCAAGAGGGGATGGACCATTCAAGATCATAGAGAAATTGGGTCCAAACGCCTACAAGCTAGACCTTCCAAGTAAGTATGGTGGTAGTCACTCCTTTAATATAACTGATATTTCTTTGGTTGATGTAGGTTCCAATGAAGATACAAACTCGAGGACAAGTTCAAACCAAGAAGGAGGGTTTGATGTAGGAACATCAAGGAGGATCACTAGAAGCATGCAACGAAGACTAGAAAAAGAAGTAGGAAAGCTCCAAGACCAAAAAGCTAATAACATAAGATATCTCACTTGTAACCTTCTTGTAAACATGTATGAACAAAGTCCTATGGCATAGGCTAGGGTACTTGTGTGCTAAGGGGTCCAAAGCCCTCGATTGTCCCTAGGCTAATAGGAAGACAAGTCCTATAGGTTTCACACAAAACCCTTTTCGAAAACTAGAAGAATTGTGTGAAGTCTTAGCTAGTTAGAATTAAGGAACGGCTTCTAATCAAGCTTAGGATCCATGCCTTCACTTGATTAAGAAGATATCCTCCCTTAATCCTAATTAGGCACGGATTAGTGACATAGAGCATCACATGGCTCGGATCAAGGGGGCAAAGCCATGTGCACCCATGTGCCACCATGTGAAGCCCATGTGCTCACTCTCTTCCCATTGGCTCACGGCTAACAACCTAGGATTTCAGTTAGCCTTAGTTAATTAGAGGTTAGGGTAGAGTTTAGGCTTAACCATAGTTTAGCTTACTTGAGAACCAAGCAAGGCATGCTTATATAAGCCCTTGGCCGAACCATGTAAAACACTTTTGATCAAAATTGAATGAAATAGCTTTAAGCTTTGTAGAGAGAATCTCTCTTGTTTCCTTAGGGAAAATCCTTGAATCTCATCAATGACCTCTTTCAACCATTGTGGCGGTTCCTCATAGGCTTATACGAGTCTCCTCCTTGGCGCCACCACCATTCCTCACCTTAACCATTTTCTACCTTGTTTTCTAAACACCAAAAAACCCTTAAACACTTCCATGGCTGAGACACCTTTGGCTTGGCTTCCATGGTGATGCGCACGGTGAGGGTTAGATTGGGGCATTCCGAAGTTGCTTTGGATCTTCCTCCAAGAGCACCTTCATCACATCCATAATTACAAATTCATATCTCTTTCCTCCAAGACTTTTAGTCTGAGTAGGTCCAAAGAGATCAATATGTAACAGTTCTAGTGGTCTTGTCGTGGAAACAACATTTTTTGATTTAAAAGAGGCTTTGAGCTGTTTCCCATGCTGACAAGATTCACACACACGATTGGATTTCTAAGATATTTTTGGCAAACCTTTCACAAGATCCTTTTTAGAAATTTTTGAAATATACTTGAGACTTAAATGTCCAAGCTTTTTTTTGCCAAATATCTCGTTCATCATCTGCTGAAATCAAACATGTCACATTTTGATCACTAAGGTCAGAAAGACAAACCTCATAGAGATTATTCCTTCTTTTCCCAACAAACACAATGGATTTGTCCTTGTTCTTGACTATACATTCATCGGAGTTAAAAGCTACTTCATATCGACTGTCACAAAATTGACTTATGTTAAGCAGATTGAACCATATGATATAGACCCTTTACTTGGTCTGAGATCTTGGAACATAAACAGGTCTCCCGTCATGTGTCGTGAGCACCCACTGTCTAGGTACCAGCTTGAAGTCCTCTCTCTTCCTATTAAGGATATCTGCAACGGAATAATAAGTGACTTTGGTACCCAAATCTTTTTGCGTCCTCCTTTGTTAGTGGAAGAAGATTTCTTTTTGTTTAGGGTTCTTTTATCTTTTCTATAGTCATTTGGAACCTTATTGTAATTTTTGTTCTTCTTCTTATGAGCAGACGAAACAAATTTGTTTTTCTTTTTGTCTGATTCTTCAACATAACCAAGTCCACTTTTATCAGACGGAGACCTCTCATATTTTAAAATATTTTCTAGCATTGAGGATCCCTTAGTGAACTTTGTTAAGTCTTTGAGTAAGGATTCATTTTCTTTCTTCAATCTTTTGATTTCAGAAATAAAAGTATCCTTTTCAGACTCAGATGATTTTTCATCTGATAATTTCTTTTGCAACAACTCATTTTTGGTTCTCAAAGTAGCATTTTCTTCCAACGCTTGTTTCAACTTAGCTTTGCATACTTTGTATTGCTCAGCAATAAAATGTGAGTTAGCCAAAAGTGTATCATATGAAATTTCTTCTGATTCTGACTCAGACTTAGATGAAGAGGATGAAGAAGTTTCAGATTCAATTACCTCTAATGAGACAGTGTCTCCAGCCATGAGGTAGATATTTGCAGTTTCTTCTTCTATAGTAAATTCCTCTGAACTTTCGCTATCAAGGTCTTCCCAAGTAACCAAACTCTTCTTACCCTTGTCTTTACGAGGATTCCATCTTTTCTTCAATCTTGGACACTCTGATCTCATGTGTCCAGGTTTTCTACATTTGTAGCAAATGACTTCTGAGCTCTCCTCCTTGCTTGAAGGTTTTTCAGTGAGCTTCTTTTCCTTCTTCTTAAAGAAGCGTTGACCTCTACCCTTCTTCATCATCATCTTCTTAAAGCATCTAGCCATGAGAGAAATCTCATCATCAGACGATCCGTCAGACGAATCAGACTCAGTGGTGTCAGCTTTCAAAACTTTGTGCTTCTTCTTTCTTTCCCCTTTTAGAAGTTTCCTCCTTTGGCATGGTGTTGACAGTCGAAAGTGCTATGGGCTCTTGAACTTTGATCTTGTCTCTTTTACACAGAAGTACCTCATGTACTCTCAAGGTTCCTATTAGCTCATCAAGAGTTAATGTCTTCATATCACGCCCAACTGAGATGGCAGTAGACATAGCTTCCCATGGAGGAGGAAGACTATCCAATATCTTCATGTTGTTCTGGGCCTTGGTGAATGTAATGTCCAGTGCAGTGAGTCCATTCAATATTGTTTGGAATCTTCCAAACATCATGTCAATGGATTCTCCTTTCTTCATTAAGAACATCTTATATTCTCTTTGAAGAGTGGCAGCTTTCCTCATACGCACATCCTCAGTTCCGTCATACGAAATCTTGAGGGCATCCCAAAGCTCTTTAGCGATTTTGTAGGCACAGAATATGTTATATTCTGTCCTTGATAAGGCACACATGATGGAATATATGGCTTTGTTGTCGAGTTCCATAAACGAGTATTCTTCATTTCCTCATTCAACCTTGGGTTTGACAATAGGGATATTTCCTTGAGTTATAATGTTCCACAGTCTGTACTGGGTGGATTTGATGTACATCTCCATCCGATCAGCCCAGTAAGGATAGTCATCACCAGAGAACACCGGTGGCTTGTTCATGGATAACCCTCCAGACAAGAACGAAGATCCTTGTGACTCCATTCTGGATCTTTTCCTCTAGCAGCTGTAAAACGCTCAACCCTTAGAGGCTAAGCTCTGATACCAAACTGTGAAAAATATAACACAAGAAGGGGGGTTGAATTGTATTACTTTAAAAAATAAAAATTGTTCCTTTCGTCTGTGAGTTTAAAGGTGTTTAGACGAAACAGTCTTAATCTTCAAAAGTTGATTTTAATGAACAGACGTTATAGTTTGATTATCCCCGTTAGTCAAACACTTAAGAAGACAAATACACAAGTATTTTTATACTGGTTCGTCTATTCAAGACTACGTCCACTTACCTAGCAACAATTGAGTTTTCACTACAAACCGTGAAAAGGTTATAAGTATTATTTGCGCCCAGCCACTTCTAGCTATTACACGATATTCTTTGAACACAGCCTTCGCAGGCTAAACAACTTGGGTATTCTTTGAACAACCAGCCTTCTCAGGCTAAAACACCACACAAGTGGATTTGAAAGAGTTTTCTAAAAAGAAAGTTTCCTCTTCACAGAGAGGGTTTTACAATAGAGAGCAGAAGTAACAGTGAGCTAATTCACAATAGTTTGAATACTTGAAGCGTGTTCACCAACTGAACTTTGAAGAAGCGAAGTCTTTAAATAGGCAAAGTCTTCAATTATCCGTTAGACACAAAAGAATGTCGTTGAGCATATTCCAAGTGAAGTCCAAAAAGGTGTCAGAGTGTACTTGAGTGATTGATGGCGTGTGCAGCGGATTAGGTAGCTTGTGCAGTACTTTTTCTGACTTGTACAGAGACTTTGACAAAAAGGTGAAGACCTTTTCGAGTTGCATATGTAGGCGCGAATCCCCATACTGATCATGGATGCTTCTAATGAGTACTTCTTAAGATTTGAAATCTTGGCGCGAGTGACTCATACTTTGTTTCACTTCTTTGGTAGACGATGAACTTCTTCAGTCTTAAGAGTTTTCGTCTTAGCCTTTCGTCTGATGACTTGACTTGAAACAGACGAATGACTTCAACTTTGAGGGGTCATTTTCCGTTTGTACTTGTTGCGTCTGACTTTGCTTGTTGATATTCTGTCTGGAAATGTTTCATCTGTCTTGTAATAATCAAAATTTAAAAATGTTAATCAGCTTGATGTAACACTAATTAGTTAGAAAATTACTCCTAGCTATTTTCCAGCTAATCCTTGGATTAATAGCTAATTTGTAGCTTTATTCAATTAATCTCTTTCTCAGCTTTATAGCTACAATAATATCCAAGCATTTTCGCAGCAAAAATATATCCTAGATTATAATAATTTTATACTATTAACTAGCTAATTCATACTTAGAAGGTATTGGTAAATTCCAGTCGGTTTTTTTTTTTTTTTCACCTGAAGCAAATATCTATAATATAACTCATAGCTAAATATAATTTAATTTTCAATTCACATATTCATTTTCTATAAAATAAAAATAAATTCAATAATAACAAAACTTTTAGGTTGTGTGTGAATCTGATTTCAAAGGCATTTTCACAAACAATCCCAAAAGAAATATCTACAGCCAACTATTAAACAAAGAAACAAAGTCAGCAAAACACAGGTACTCTGGAGAAAAAATATTCAGACTAATGAACTAATAGAGACAAACACAAGATATTAATGTGAAATTAATAGCATCACTAGGTGAAGGTAAACAAGTCATAATTTCATGAAAAGCAAGAGTTAGATGTAATTGAAATTTACTTGGTAATTTTTTTCTTAAACCAATTGATTAGATCCGTGTAATTTAATTTATGACTTGTTTAGTTAAATTTGTTGGCCAATCAAAAGTGTTGCCGAACCTTTTTTGTGCACGAATCAGAGTTGTTTCTCCCTCTCCTAAGTAAGCCTTGGCCAACCCTTCTTGCATGCACCTCACTCTTGTTTTTAGCACCAAAACATAAACCGTGAGGGATAGAGAGAGTGAGATACGAAGAGGAACAAAGAGTACCACCACCGTGCCATCATCTTGCAACTGCCAAGCTTTCTCACCTCAAGTTAATCACCACCTAAGCTTATCTTCACCAAAAGTGTGATCTTCAAGAGAGGTAAGGGGCCTTTCTAATTTCAAACTCAACCGTGGAGATGTTGTGGGGACTCACCCATAGGGGTTATAAGTGTTTCTCTATCTTGGATGATACATGCGAGTTTTGGGTGTTCTATGCTTTGGATTAACATTTTGAATTTAAGTGAGGTGGAAATGGAGGATGGTTGCACTCGGAATTTAATTTGGCAATTATCTTTATTTTCATATTTTATGCATTTACTAAAGTTCCCAGAAGTAAGAAAAATTTAAGACTTTCTCGCACAGATAGATCTCAATCCCAAATACACATCATAAAGTTGTGATACATGATGAATGATAAATGTAACTTAGCAAAAAAAAATAAATACACACAAATTTATGAAGTTGAAATATATACTTAATATTTAGACGAAATATATAAGGTGTAATACTCTAAGATTTTCCTTCTTATTTAATGTCAGGTCGGTGTGATTATTGTGTGTGATGCTATGTTGTGTACATGAGTGCCTTGAGAGAAATTAATTAATTATTTCTTTGAATTAAAAAAAATATTCTGACTTAATTTAAATTAAGAATTTAATTCTTAATAATTAATTTAAATCATTTTTACTCTTCTACCTTTTGCTCTTATATTTTAAAATCTTGGTGGACTCGACGTGTTCCAAAAACTGTTAGATAGTCTTTTAATTGCTAATCATCTTTTCCTTTATTTCACATGTTCTTGCATGAAACCATCTCTTTCTCTTTTCTTCGATCATCATCCTTTTTTATATCCTCTTTGGATCACATTCAAAAAGCCAAGAATAGTCGTAATTACTATCATTTTTCATCATTCTTTATAATTTTTGCTGCAAGTTTGGAGTGCTTTGATAGGGTTTTAGAACCCTTGTTCTGATTTTCTCCTCAATTCTCCCTCGTTGATCTATCATCCCTTTTTCCCACGATAAGGTAGTTTTTAAATTAATGATAATAACTAAAATGATTACTATTTCAAATTATTATTATTGTGATACCTGACAATTAAATTTGCTGAATCATTTAATGATGATTGTGGTTAGTTTTGAAAATTATGATTAATTGTGTGACTATTTTCTTAATTGAATTGAATTACTTATTTTAAATGTATATTTTGTAACGCAGGGTGATGGATTGCAATGACTATTTTGTCATAGTTAAAAATGACCCTGACTACAAGGCTAAAGCGACATGTAGTGCATAGGCCGTGAATTGAGAAGAAGCTATGCAACATTCAAACGTCGGAAAATGAAGGAAATTGCATGATATGAAGAGAAAGATGGAGTGGATGGGACTGTGGCAGAGAGTTGACTCAGAGCAATGCAATGCAAGAAGTGGATAGAAACAGAGCTAAAGGGATCGGAACTTCTCTCATTCTTCATGTCTTTGTAAATGTAAGCAAATAGTTTCTTGTTATGCTGATAAAAAATGTGGTATTCAACTTCCACGAAATTAAAAATAAACTGGAGTATTACATGTAGGAAGAATTTGTTAATGGCGTTGGTTTAAACGAATTATTGAGTATGGAATTCAATGATACGGATCTCTTTCAATTTATTTGTCATGGCCTTTTAAAACATATATATTGATAATGCCAGTGCAAGGGATTGATTAGCATTCGAATTATCATTAAAAAATTAATAAAATGTTTTAAATTAAATGTTGTTGCAGTTAGAAACCACTAATAAATGGTAAATGTAATTAAATATATAATACATTTTTTTGTTGAGAAGTTTTTGATTTTATTATACATTTTTATTTTTTTTTGTTTACATCTTTGCCTATTTTTCCGTACGGAAGAATGGAAGTTGTAAAGAAAAATTTTATTTTTTGTCAAGTTAAAAAATTTCTCTCTCCTCTACAATTAGGGAGTGGGTATATGGGCAGAAGTCCATGAGTTGACCCGTGGACCCCACGACCCGTGCGGGTTTAGATCAATTTTTCAAAAAAATTTAGGGGTATAGTCCATAAAAAGTCGCTCACAAGAAATTTCACCGCGAATTTTTGGGGCTGGGCCAAACCCATGGTCCGTGGGGGGGTCCTAAACCCGCACTATTTTAATGATTGAAAATTGAAACCCTAATTTCACTTCCCGTCTCTCAACTCTTCCCGCACATCGCACCCTCCTAGTCTCCTAATTCTAATAATAGAAAAATGATTCTGGGTCACAGTGGGAGATTAAAAACTAAAAAACTTTATCATAATGTGGTGTGTGAGATGATATATATATATATATATATATATATATATATATATATATATATATATAGTGTTATTGAACATGATCTTCTCTATTGTTGAATATAAGAGCTTTAAAGAATTAGTACGGTATTCGCATCCTTATTTTAAGGTACCCTCTAGGCGTGTTGATACTATTAATGTGAACAATTTGTATGATCCTAAAAAGAAGAAACTGAAATACATGTTATTGAATAATTTTGACATATGATGTGTGGACATCTTGTTTTTGTGAGAGTTATGTTTCATTAACTGCACATTATGTTGATGCAAATTGGAAGTTAAATAGTCAAATGATTAATTTTTCTCATTTTTCTTTACCACTCGGGACGTGAGATACTAAAATTATATATGGTTTTGCGGAAGAATAGGGGATTGAGCGGAAAAAATTTTCATTAATAATGTTTCTTCTGGTGATAAAATGCGAGACTATTTGAATGAAAGACTTATGTTGCATTATAAGGGTTTAGTAGGTGATGGTGAATTTAAATTGGTTGTTGGAGATAATTTTAAAATTATGTTGTTGACTTATTTTATTAAAAATTTAAGAAGTAAAATAAATCATTTCTTCTAGTATCTTTTTAAAATGTCAAATTTAGCATTTTTTAAAAAATTTTTAATTAGGCCCGCGGACTGGCCCGTTTAACCCGCGTGACCCGCGAGGCGGGGATGAACCACCAAGTTAGGTTCACTTAACATTGCGGGGCGGGACGGGGCGGACCAAACTTTTCGCGGCCCCCTTACCCACCCTTATCTACAATAGTTGTTTTATCTTCTTATTTTACACGTATCTTTATATGAATTGAATTTATAAATTTTATTACTTAAAATGTTTAATTCTCATTTTAATACTTAAATTCATATATTTTGAACATCTAATTAATTTATATATAATAGCACATAAACTTACTATGCAAAATTAAAATTAATTTACATATTTTCTTAAAAAAGACTCAATATTTAATTTAAAATACGTAATATTAAATAAATATTCAAATATATTATATCTAAACTTGAACCTAATTAAAATATATATTTAATGTTTTACAAATATAGTTTTCTTCCCCTTCCAAAGATAATTAGATTACTTTTATAAAAAATAAATTAAAAAAGTTACCCAAATAAATAATTAAAGCAATAAATCAATATGTTATATTTTATTCATTTTTATCAAAATTTAAACAAGACACGATTCATATAAATTTTTATTATATTTATAGCATATCAAACATCAACAGTTCAATATATAATTAATTCAAATTTGAAATCAATTAGCTTATATAAATTATAATTTAATTGCACATGCCATCTAGTGTGAGAGTCATCTTCCAACTTATAAATTATAACTTTTTATATTTAGTAAATAGACAAATTTAAACTCAATTTACGTGAACAACAAATTCGGGCCGTTCAAGAAATGCAGTTGACGACAAAGGATTATCTTAAATCATCTTCATATGCCCATTCTTTATCAAATAATAAGGTCTTCAATGTGTGCAATCTTTGCCCACTCTTCTGGTAGTTCTTCACAACGCTGCTTCAGCAATGGACAACCTCCAATATCAAGATATGAAATGGATCTGGGTAGACCCTCATCTGGTAAGCATTCCAACTCGGGGCATTCAATAAGAAGTAATTGCTTAAGAGAGGAGAGGTGATAGAGACCCCTGTATTCTACATTTTTAAGACTTTCACAATTCAACATATGCAGTGAAGTAAGAGAGAGTGGCAGCAAACCTTCATCAGGAAAACACTCCACATCCAGGTTCGCAACAATCAAGTATTCAAGAGAGGGATTCGCTCCAAAAGCCCCTTTCAGTGAGACCATAAGGTTTGAGCAATTATCCAGAGTCATCCTTTTTAGATTTGATGGCAAATATCCACCTGGGACCCACTCAACTCTTGGACAGTCTTTGATTGATAGGCTCTCAAGAGATGAAAGGAAGTTATCCATGCGTTCAGGCAATGATTCTAATTGGGGGCACTCACTGATTCTCAGATCCTTGAGATGATCATTAGCACGCTCCACTGAAATCATCTGTAGATCTGGAAACCCCTTGACAGTAAGTGAGTTGAGTTTTGGGAAGAAATGCAGCGGAAAGGTCACTAGAGAGCCATCACTGATTTCACGATTGCAGCAATCACCGCACATAATCAATTCCGGGCAACAATAAATAACCAATTCTTCCAAGCAAATAGCATATCTGTTGTGCCCAATCATTTCCAGCAATGATGCTTCCATGTTGTGTCCGCCCATTTCCAGGCGTTTCAAAGCAGCCCAGTCAAATTGCAGCTTTCCACTGTCATGTAGTTCCAACTTTAGAGTTTTTGGAGCACAAGTCTCAAGTTGTTCACAGTGATAAATATATAGTTCATGAAGATTTTGTAGTTGCAGGTCACCTTTCAGCTTGGGACAATTCCGTAAAGAAAGATGTTGAAGACGAGGAAAAGCACCTGTCACACCTTCACATCCCCATCTTTCCCATTCTTTCATATCACAAAACTTCAATGTTTCCAATGATGTAAATGAAAATTGCTCACTGCCATGAAAATCAGCATCAATACTCACTATCCCACCAAGCTTTTCAATCTCCAACTCCTTCAGAAATGGCAAAAGTCCAAGGGAAGGCAAACGTTGGAAATATTGACAGTTGTACAACTTTAATGACACCATATTCGGTAATGAATTATCAAATAACCAACTTGGAACTTTTGTACCACGATAGTTTCTGATTGACAACTTCTTCAACTGTTTCGAAGGTTGCAGATTCTCAATTACAGTTTCTTCCCTTTCTTTTAATGAATCATCAAGGTTCATATTCCTCGGTTCCCGTTTCTGACCCCATTCTAACTCTAGCTCCACAAGGTGTGTTTTATTTTTCAAACCCATTGCTAATGCATCCGAGGGATTCTCAATAATCTGCAGGTTCTCAACTGATACACTTCTATGAACATTGAGTTCTCCTAATTGCTGAATAGTAAACTCCCTACTGTCGCCAACATCAAACGAACTCATATACACTTGAAGGTGCTTCAATTTTCCCAATTGCAGTGGCACCTTTGTAATTAAAGTTTCTTCAAATTCAAGGCGTTGCAAACGGGTGAGCATATGCAAATTTGGTGGCAGCTCCTTCAAATATGAACAATTGTTCAGCTTCAGTATTTGCATGTTGAAGAGTGAACATAGTGATTCAGGTAGTTTCTCTATCCCAGAATTAGAGAGATCAATTGAATGCAAACTGGTGAGTTTACGCAAATCTGAGGGCAGCTCCTTCAAATTTCTACAATTGTCCAACTTCAATATTTGTAAGTTGTAGAGTGAACATGTTGAATCAGGTAGTTTGTCTATACCAGTATAAGAGAGATCAATTGAATGCAAGCGGGTGAGTTTATGCAAATTTGAGAGCAGCTCCTCCAAATTTGTACAACCGCGCAACTTCAGTATTTGCAAGTTATAGAGTAAACATGTTGATTCAGGTAGTTTGTCTCTCCCAGAGAGATCAATTGAATGCAAACTGGTGAGTTCATGCAAATTTGAGGGCAGCTCCTTCAAATGTCTACAACCGCCCAGCTTCAGTATTTGTAAGTTGTAGAGTGAACATGTTGAATCAGGTAGTTTGTCTATACCAGTATAAGAGAGATCAACTGAATGCAAACTGGTGAGTTTATGCAAATCTGAGGGAAGCTCCTTCAAATATCTACAACCGCCCAGCTTCAGTACTTGTAAATTGTAGAGTGAACATGTTGATTCAGGTAGTTTTTCTATGACAGTCTCTGAGAGGTCTAATGAACAGAGATGTTTAAGATTGCCTACAGATTGAGGCAACTCTCTAAGTGTATAGCAACCAGACAAAGATAAGACTCGTATGAACTTGAACATGGAGATCAAGTCATCAATTGGCACCTTCAACTGCCAATGTGTACTATCTGTTGGCATAAATGTATGTAACATTTCACCATCATGTAAACTCTCAAGCTCATGAAAATCTTTAGTTTTACTGGTTGAAAATGAAAAGTGACGGGTTGTTTTGGGTATTCTTTTTGTTCGATCAAATCCTAATCTGAAACAGATGTCCCCAACAACAAATTTTGCTAAATCATTGAGAAGGTCATGCATGACAAAACTATCTGTGAAGCCGCTTGATTGTTGAAAGAAGGACCTCGACAATAGATCGCTGAAGACTTGTTCACCAACAATTTCTGGACTTCTATTCTGTTCATGGCATAGCAGAAAATTTTCACCCACCCACAACTGAATTAAAGAGTCTTTGTCAAACACATGACCTTTGGGAAATAAAGCACAGTATGCAAAGCATCTCCTGAGATTGGGAGGAAGGTGGAGATAGCTCAGTGCTAATGCAGGGACAACATTGTTATCCTTTAATTGCCATACTTCGCTTTCCAACATGCTCTGCCACTCTGAAATAGATGATTTGTTGTGCAATAGACTTCCCATTGATTTCAAGGCTAATGGAAGTCCTTTACATTTTTCAACTATCTTCATACCAATCTCCTTGTAGTATGAACTTTGTTGATCATCACCTGGGAATGCATGTTTGGCGAACAACTGCCAGCAGTGTTCTTGTTGTAATTCCTTCAAGTTGTGTTCTTCCGACTGCATGGTAGAGGCAACTACATTAGTTCGTGTTGTGATAATTATCCTACTTCCTTCGGCTCCAAAGGCAACAAGAGGCTTCTGCACTTCTTCCCATTTATGCCATTGTTCGTTCCAAACGTCATCCAAAACCAGAAGAAATTTCTTCCCTGACAAATAATGTTTCAATCTTTTGTGAACCATCTCTAGGTTTCTACTATCATCAGTTGATCCAGTGATTATCTCAAGAATTGTTCTTGTTACCTTGAAAACATCAAAGTCATATGAAACACAGACCCAAGCTTTGATACCAAATTTACCTTTTATCTTTGAGTCATTGTATACAAGTTGGGCAAGTGTGGTCTTTCCCAACCCGCCCATGCCCACGATAGAAAGTATTGATAGCTTATTAGTGTCAGAAAGGAGCCAGTTTATGATACTTTCTTTGTCATCATCTCTGCCATAGATAACACTATCACTTGGCAATGATGTTGATAACAATTTCCATGACTCATTTCCTGATCCTGATCCAACTCCAACACCGCTGTTCTTTTCCAAACCTAAACAATCACTTATCCTTAAAAGACGTTCTATGTCCTCAAGGATTTGTTTCATCCTTTCCATTTCATCTTTAAAGGAACTGACAGTGGAAGATTTGAGGAGTTTGACGTCTATTTCAGCCAATAGATCCTCTGCATCAAACACGACATCTTTGGCTTCAAGAAGCCAATCTCTCACACGTGAATCTCTAAACTGCTTTTGTTCTGCATCATCAGCCAGAACATCAATGCATAGCAGCTTCTCCTTCAATTTGCTCAACAGATCCTTATTGAGTTTTTTTCCTCGGAAATAGTCCTGAAAGCATGAAACCAAACATTCAATTGTCATCTGAATTGAAGTAGAAACAAGAGCACCAACAACCAACTCTTTTGCCATGGTAAGAGAGGGAGAGTATGAATGGAAATGAGTAATTAGAAGTTTTTCTTATGCAAATAACTGAGTGCAGTGCAGGAATAATATGAACGATGAAATGAGTAATAATAAATTATATTTCTTTGAGTTCCCTTGGGACGGAATATAACCTTGAAACAAGAAGCCAAGTTGTCAATAGTGATTTGAACGAAACTAGAAACAATAGCACCACGAACCAATTCAGCAGTCATGGTAGGAAAGGGAGTTGATGAATTTGGAAATGAGTATTTTGAAATGCAGCTTAGGTCAATGACTCAGTGCAGTGCAGTGCAGTCCAGCCTATGAATGATAAGTATTTGGTAAACTAATAGACGGGGCTTTTAAGTCGAAGTCATTGTAAATACTAGCAAATAGTAGGTGAGCCAATAATTGCAAGAAATAAGGTATTTCAGAAAGGATGACTTTCCTGGTAATACTAGCAAATAGCATTTTACATTTTTAAATTGTCGGTGTAAGTTGTATTTATTCACAGCCGTATTCTAGGAGTGAATGAGTGGCTATGATTCTACTCAATCTCAGATATTTTCCAATCTAGACTTGTTATGATAAAGAGTAAATCAATACCTAAATTATTTTTCTTTATCTTAAATAACAGTATTACATATTATATTACAATCCTTTTACTATTAAAAAATATTCCATATTAGTTATGTAATATTATCATGTAAAGACTAATTCAAATGATAATTTATTTTATTTTTCCATAAGAAAGGGGGCCTGGACTTTAATTGAGGTTGGTGAAGTCAAGTCAACCATATGACTGTTGACCCAATTCCCCACGAAATGACATTCACATGACATATTTCCCGAATGATTAGAGTAGCTAGAAACAAATGCTGAACATATCTTTTTCTGGGGTACATGGACAAAATAAAAAGGAGGTAAAAATAAAAAGGAAGAAAATAATCAATAAAAATAATTTGATGGAAAAGAAAATAATAAAACAGTACAAATATGATAATAGTAATTAGTTTGATATTTTTCCAAGAGTTTTAAAATGTTATCATAATTTAAGTTAAAATGGGATAAACGAAGGAAAAAAGACTTGAAAAAAGCTCTAATTAATATGGGACACCTAATTGATGTAAACTGGGGATTTGATTTAGCTCCACTTTATTTTATGATGCTTATGAATATTGTGAATCTTGTAACTAAGTATTAGAAAATAGAAAATATTTTTTTTAGACATGAGATGCCCCGACAACCTATTTGGTTATGTGATGTCTTTAATGTTTGGGGTATTAATTTTATGAGACCTTTATGTGTTTCATTTGAATTTATTTATATCTTGTGTAAAATACAAATGTATAAGAAGGGGGGTTGAATTATGTTTATTAATTAAAAAAATTTTAGATGATGCAATTTATGTTTGTATTAAAATCTTTGAATTAGACGCAAACTTAAACTTTTCCTTTTTAGAGGTTGATTTTAATTAAAAATTCAGTTTACATTGTTATCCCCAGTTAGTAAGCAATTAAAAAAAAATCAAAGTGATAATATTTTTATACTAGTTCGTCTATTCAAGACTACGTCCAATTACCCAACAACTTGCTGAGGTTCCACTAAGAGTATTCTTTGAACCCAGCCACTCCTGGCTAACAATACAAATATTTTTTGAATACAACATTCTCAGGCTAAAGCGGTATTCTTTAACCCCAGCCTTCGCAAGCTAAACCCAGATATTCTTTGAACACAGCCTCCACAGGCTAACCAAGGTATCCTTTCAATACTTAGCCTCCTCAGGCTAAAGAAGGTATTATTTGGACTTCAGCCTCCACAAGCTAGACTCACGGTATTCTTTGGACTACCACCTTCCCGCAGCTTGATGCAAGGTATTCTTTAAACACTTAGCCTCCTCAGGCTACAATATTACCACATCAATGACTTACAATAAGTTCAAAATAGAAAATATCCTCTACGCAGAGAGGGATTTTACAATGAAGTTTGTATTCTAAGTTTGTGAAGCAAACTTGTTTTCTTGAGAGCTTGAGCGAGTATATGAATATGTTCTTGACCAGAGTAGTTCGCCAATTTGAACTCGCAGAGATGAAGTCCTTTTATAGGTGCTTGCGTGAAGTAACCGTTAGACTGTAGATGTTAACGTTAGTCCTTGTCTTGGGTACTTTCACATCTGGCAGAGTGAGCAATCAGAACATTTAATGGAAAGTCAGCGGTTGTCAGCGTGAGATCTGCCTTTGACTTGATTCGCTCAGAGATTTCACTAAAATGTACAATTGTTTTTTGTGTTGCAGAGGTTTAATTTGAAATCCCTTTCCACCTTTAGAACATTCCGAGTAACGGTTGA
Source organism: Hylodesmum podocarpum (assembly GCA_026586105.1). Classification (NCBI taxonomy): domain Eukaryota; kingdom Viridiplantae; phylum Streptophyta; class Magnoliopsida; order Fabales; family Fabaceae; genus Hylodesmum; species Hylodesmum podocarpum. The sequence goes on from JALJEV010000469.1 coordinate 1,510,136, forward strand.
ATAGAGATGTATGCATGTGTTACTTAGAGTCTTGGACTTCATAAAGAGTAGATGAATGAATAATTTTAATGAGTTGAGTGTTGAATTCATTCGTTTGTCTTTAATCATCGTCTTCAACTTAAGTCTTCAAAATTTCACACTTGAGCTTATGACTTGCAGTTGAGACACGCTCTCCTCTAATCTTTCAAAGTTCTTCGTCTGATAAGAACACTTGAAGTATGACGACTTGAACTTTGTGTCTGGAACTTCTAATGTTTTGAGAGTGCATTTTTCGTCTATGCGAATAATGATCCGTCTGGTCATTGTTCCCTCTACGTCTGTAGATGTTTCCGTCTGTCTTGTAATTATCAAAATTAAGATGCTAAGTCATTTTGACTTAACAATCTCCTCCTTTTTGATGATTACAGACCATACAAGAAAATCCATTTTCTTCTTCTAAAAAAAACTTCATGAGTGTATCAGAGCGAAGTAGACGAAAGATTTATTGTGTAGATGTCATATCAAAATCTGCATAAAATTTGTTAGCATAAACACACAAACTATATCAGAGTAAATAATATATATCAAGATGATGTTCACAGTCATTCTTCTTTCGTTTAAGAGTTATTACATCAAAGAGATGTAATTTTATATAATCAGAGCAAGAAAGAAAAATATAATAGAGCCACATGCTCTAAGTTTCAGCACATACAAAAAAGAACATAAAATAGCTCCCACTGAGTCTGATCTTGTTCTTCATTTTTAGCATTTGCTTCTTTTTCGTCTGGCTCCCCCTCAGACTTATCATTTTTCCCTTTTAGCTCCCCCTGAACTTGATATTTCTCTTTTTCAACTCATATCTCCTATTCCTCTTCTTCATCCTTCGTCTGATCCCCTATCATCTTATCCTCTGATCCCCTTTGTTTATCTCTTCTCCCCCTTGGGCTGCAATCATCAAAACATCAAAATGATAGCATCATTTGGCTCTAGATGAAGACGAGGCACCTTGAGTCTGTTTAGCAAGAATTGCCTTCATCAACCCCTTTAAAGATTTGATTCTGCTAACAAGAATATTCTGAGTGGACTTATATTCCAAATTCTCTTGTTCAAGAGTAGAGCACTCTTGCTTGAGAGAATTGTAGGCTTCAACAGTGAGAATTTCAGCTTCCAAAAAGTGAATAGTTAAGAATGGAAAAACGATAGTGATAGCTTGAGGTTCATTCCATCTCCAATTGAATTCTCGTTGAATGAGAAAGACTTGAAGATTGTGAAGGGATTCACCATTTCCATATGCAAACCCATCTCTAGGGTAGATGCTTCCACAAACAACAACGTCTTGCATTCCAAGCCTCTTGCCAGAAGAGTTAGCCAATGTGGCCTTGTGAGCGTCAAGCTTGTGAATAGTCCTACTGTTAAAAGGACCATGTTGGAAAAGATGATCATATTCAGATGAGACCAACAGCTTTGGTATATGGCATGCCCATAGGAACTTCTTGGGTTCAAAATAAATTTTCTTTTCTTTGCCTTAAGAATTAGCTCCTGAGTGATAGGAATTCCCGAACAATATCCAGGGGAGAGTGATTCCTAGTGAGTATCCAAGTCCAAGATACTCAGTCTTGTTCATGGGAATAGTGAAGGTAATAGGGTCATGTCCATCAATAGCATCTAATGACCACCATTTGCAGCAATTATGCACAGAGGGACTCCATTCGGTTGGATCAAACAACGAGTGAAAGAAGATGGTTGAACCACGTTTCTTTGGAGTTTCCCATGGACGAATTTCTCTTGATCTAATGAAGGGCTCATATCCAAGAGCAGGACCTTCAATTAGAGAATCTTCAAGATATTCTTTGTATGCGCATGCTCCTTCCAGACCTTTGATATTGGTCTTTATCAGACCATCCCAATCAAGATTCTTTAGCCACTCTTTTTTGGTGATTTATAGAATAGATTGCTTCAGTGTTCAATTGAGTTGGCTTAAGAGGATGATATAAAAGAAAAGGATTTGGACTCCTTTTCTTAGAAAATCCCTGTTTTCCTCTGTACACGTAAGGATCAACAGTTTCAAAGAAAGCTGATTGATCATTGTCGGATGAGGAAGAGGTGGAAGATTGAGAAGGTCTATCATCAAGAATCCAATCTGGCCTGATTGATTCTTCTTCCATATGCTCTATTGAGGAGAGCTTCTTCATGTATAATTCATCAAGAAAGGAATAATCCATCTTCCTTGGAGGTGTAGGCTCAACAATTTCAGAATACAATAACGGTTTAGTTCATGTGTATGTTGTTATTGTTGGCACATCAGATGATGATGCATCAACGGATGCAGAGTGTACATCACAATGGGTTTTATCCATTTGTACGGGTTTGACATCTTCAGACACAAATTCTTTTGTCTGAGAATGAGCAGGATCAGTAGACACAATATCTTCTTTTTTATGATTCTTTGGAGAAGCAGACTCAAAAGGTACTGCTATAGGTTCTGCTTCAGCTTCTGATCTATTCTTCATTCTATCTTTAGCGATGTCCAAATGCATAGATGTGTGTAAATTATCATCTAGCATAGTCGACAATTGTTCTGACAAAAGTTCATTATCTCTTAAGATCTGAGCAGACTCAACAACTTCTAGCTCAGTTCGTTTGGGTTCAGGTACTGTTGCAGATGAAGGTTGAGCAGACCCAGTTGCGTATGTCATGACAATATCGTCTGCTTTATCTATCTTTCTTGCAGACTCATATATATCAATCTTTCTTTTTACCTTTCGCTCATGGTGTGTGTCTGATCTCTTCTTTTTCTTCTTGTTTTCCTCTTTATTAGGTTGGTTTGGATTAATGATGATAGAGCAGATTTTCTTTGGTGCATGTGGTTATTCTGGTAAATGATCAGTGAGTGATTCATTTACATGGTCTACTATTTGAGATTGTGTTTGGGATGATTTGGTGAGCTTGATGGTCAGGTTTGATTTTCTTTTTGGAGAGGATGGAGTTGGTTGATCTACTTGAGCTTTTCTGACAGGGAGTTTTGTTCTTTTGGTTTGTTTGGATGGAGAGGGATGTAGAGATTCTGAAGGAAGACGCATTCTGGAGAATGTGCTTTGTTTGACCTCTTGGCCACCAGGATACCATTTCTCATTGTTAACCTTGAACCCTAGGTTAATAATGATATTTGTGAAGAGAGTAGGGTATGGAACACTTGAGTTCCTTTTCAGATTTCTATTTCTTATAGCACTCAGCCAGATCCAAGATAATGTGAGGGAGGCTTATCTTCTCCTTCTTCAGCAAATGATAGAGACAAAATCTATCTCTATGACTCACATTGTCCCTAGACCCAGTCCTAGGGGTGAAAACATTGAAGAGAAGATTGTGCAAGAATCTGCACATAAGAAGTAAGTTTCCAGGTCTTAGAAACTTATTGTCTTCAAGGACACGAGCCCTTCCATACAAGGCTTTGTCAACGGTTTCTTCATCTAAATCTTCATTCCAGTTGGAATGAAAGATAACCCCTTCAGCCTTGCATCTTCCTCCTGTAGCAATGACATCAGAATTTATCAGAAACTCCTTTTTTGATACAAATCCGCAAATAGTGCCATTTACGTCTTGAACTTCACTCCAGAACTCAGCGCAAGGTTCTAATAACCATGCTCCTTGCCATTTTGCGAAGTCTATCCATCCAGCAACTTCCAGCAGTTCAAGGATATTTTCAGAGATCCTTGAATGTTTCTCTTTGAACCCATTTGCAAGGAAGAAATCTTTCTTCAGCACATATGATGTTTGTGGTCTCAACTGTCTTCATGTTCTTGGCGGTCATTTTTGCAATTTGAAATATGAGAGAATGTAAAGAGTGTGAGAGTTCTTGTCGAGTAGTTAAGATTTTGAGAGTAGAAAGTAATGGAATGCATTGGCAGTTTCTTGTATATATATGAAGATGAAATAATTTTAGGTTAAAGAGTAGACGAAAGAAAAGTAACCGTCCCTGATTTGACGTTTCCCATCATTGCCTCTCTGATGATTGATTTGACTCTGTAAATTCTGCGCGTCTTGTTTCTTTAAGAATTTTGCCATAAATGTCTGACACATTTAATGCTTTATTAAATGCTATACCCTGCACACTTGATTAAAATATTAATAGATAATATGATGTTGCGTCTGTTGAAAAGTCAGACAGACTAATTCAACTATGAATCAGACGCAACGTTTCGTCTTAACACGAAATAATAGACGAAATTATGTGCAGACGAAAGTAATAATCAGACTGAAAATTTAGCAGACGAAAGATTTATTCAAATAAGGGAACAATTCCCAAATTTTCTTTTATAAAGTTAAAACGAGTTTCGTCTAAAGCTTTCGTAAAAATATTAGCCCATTGGAAATCTATTTGTACAAATTGCATATCAAAAACACCTTTTTGAACATAATCTCTAATGAAATGAAATCTAATTTCAATATGCTTGACCTTTGAATGCTGAATTGGATTAATTGCACTAGTGTTGTCATAAAATACAAATATATGATTTTCAAGCCTGGAATAATCTTCCAGTTGATGTTTTACCCATAATAATTGTGAACAACATCCACCAGTAGAAACATATTATGCTTCTGTTGTTGAAAGTGCTATGAAGTTTTGTTTCTTGTTAGACAAAGAGATAAGTGATGATCCCAGAAATTGGCATCCTCCACTTGTACTTTTTCTCTCCACTTTATCACCAGCGTAATCAATATCACAAAACCCACTCAAATTAAAATCATCATTTCTCTTGTAAAACAAAGAGAGATTAGTGGATCCAACAAGATATCTTAATATGTGTTTTACAGCTTGAAGATGAGATTCTTTTGGGTCAGACTGAAATCTAGCACAAAGAAAAACGTTAAACATAATGTCTGGTCTGCTAGCAGTTAGGTAAAGTAGAGATCCAATCATATCACGGTATATAGTCTGATTAACAGACTTACCTGATTCATCTTTACTTAAACTATCTCCAGATGAATGCATGGGAGTTTTCATAGACTTAGCATTATCCATTTTGAACTTCTTCAAGAGTTGTTTTGTATATTTCTGTTGATGGATATATATGCCTTGCTCCGTCTGCTAAATTTGCAAACCTAAGAAAAATTTCAACTCTACCATCATGCTCATCTCGAACTCATTCTTCATAAGCTTAGAGAAGTCTTTGCACAGAGATTCATTAGTTGCACCAAAAACAATGTCATCTACATATATTTGTACAATAATGAAATCTTTTAAGAGATTTTTCTTAAATAAAGTTATATCAACTTTTCCTCTTGAAAAACCATTTTTAAGTAGAAAAGAGCTTAGTTTGTCATACCATGCTCTAGGAGCTTGTTTCGGACCATACAAAGCTTTTCTTAACTTAAAAACATGATTTGGCAAAAATGGATGTTCAAAACTAGGAGGTTTTTTACAAAAACTTCTTCTTCAATAAAACCATTTAAAAATGCACTTTTTACATCCATTTGATATAGAACAATATTTTTATGAGTAGCAAATGCAAGTAATATGCGAATGGCTTCTAATCTAGCAACAGGAGCAAAGGTTTCAGTAAAATCAATACCTTCTTGCTGATTATACCCTTGAGCTACTACCCTTGCTTTGTTTCGGACAACTTTTCCATTTTCATCCAGCTTGTTATTGAAGACCCATCTTGTTCCAATGATGCTTTTATGTTGGGGCCTTTCAACCAGAGTTCATACATCATTTCTTGTGAACTGGTTGAGTTCTTCTTCCATGGAAATTATCCAGTCATCTTCTTTAAGTGTTTCCTCAGTGCTTTTTGGTTATATTTTTGACACAAAAGCATATCTAGAGAGGTCTCTAAAATTCGACCTGGTTTGCACTCCTTGATGCTTGTCTCCTATAATCAGATCTTGGGAGTGATTTGAGGCAAATTTCCATGTTCTAATTGGAATCTAAATATTGTCAGGTTGAAGAGTAGACGATGAGGGTTCGTCTGAATTAGCAGATGCAGTTTCGTCTGATTTGGCTTTAGCGTCTGTTCTGACAATAACATCATTTGGTTGACTTGATGAGTTGACCTGCATATTATTAAAAGATATTTCTAGGTCTGACATTTCTTTGTCAGCCTTTGAATTATCTTGAAATTTGACATGGATTGATTCCTCTACAACTTGAGTATTGGAGTTAAAAACTCTGTAAGCTTTAGATGTAACAGAATATCCAAGAAAGAATCCTTTACAGATTTTAGAGTCAAATTTTCCAAGATGATCCTTAGTGTTAAGAATAAAACATTCACATCCAAAAGGATGGAAGTAAGATATGTTGGGTTTTCTTCCTCTCCATAATTCATAAGGAGTCTTATTCAATATTGGTCTTATCAAAATTCTGTTTTGTAAATAACAGGTGGTGTTTATTGCTTCTGCCCAAAAATATTTTTGAAGTGAACTTTCATTTAAAAGAGTTCTAGCCATCTCTTGTAAAGTCCTATTTTTCCTTTCCACAACTCCATTTTGTTGAGGAGTTCTTGGAGATGAAAAATTATGGAATATACCATTTTTAAAACAAAAGGCTTTAAATTCAGAATTTTAAAATTCAGTTCCATGATCACTTCTTACAGATGCAATACATGCTCCTTTCTCATTTTGAACACGTTTACAAAAAATTTCAAAGACATTGAACGACTCGTGTTTGTGAGCTAGGAAGTACACCTATGTGAATCTAGAGTAGTCATCTACAATGACAAATCCATATCTCTTTCCACCAAGCCTATGCGTCTGAGTAGGACTGAAGAGATCAATATGTAACAACTCTAGTGGTCTTGTCGTAGAAACAACATCTTTAGATTTAAAAGATGATTTAAGTTATTTTCCATGCTGACAAGGTTCACATAGACGATAAGATTTCTAGGAAATATTTGGCAAGCCTCTTACAAGATTTCTCTTGGATATTTTTGAAATATATTTTAGACTTAAATTTCCAAGCTTTTTGTGCCATATTTCCCTTTCATCGTCTGCTGAGAGTAGACGAGTTACATTCTGATCACTAAGGTCAGAAAGACACACTTCATATAGATTGTGCTTTCTTCTACCTTTAAACAAAATGGATTTATCATTGTTTCTAACTATGCACTCATCAGAGTTAAAGGAAATTTCATATCCGCTGCCACAAAATTGACTTATGCTAAGCAGATTGAAATTTAATCCTTCAACATAAGAGACATTTTGTATAAGTGGGTTAGGTGATTTACCAATAGTCTCAATCCCAAGAATCTTACCTTTTCCAGAACCATATGAGACAGACCTTTTACTTGGTCTAAGGTCTTCAAACATATACATGCTTCCTGTCATATGTCGCGAACATCCACTGTCCAGATACCAACTTGAATCCTTCTTTCTTTCTATTGAGGATATCTGCAACAGGAATAATTTGTGATTTTGGTACCCAAATCTTCTTGGGTCCTGCTTTGTTAGTTGAGGGTTTTCTTGTGTTAAAAGTCTTTGGGGGAATTTTACAAACATTTGAGACCCTGTTATAATTTGCATGGATGCTCTTACATACAGACGAAATAGTTGATGACTTTGTTTCGTCTGTACTTGGATCATATCCAAATCCACTTTTATCGGAAGGAGGTCTTCCATAAGTTAAAATATCTTTAAGCTTGGAAGAGTTTGATGTGAACTTGATTAGATCCTTTTTTAGAGAATCATTTTCTTCTCTTAGTCTTTTGACTTCAAGACGAAGATGATTCTTTTCAGATTCATCTTCAGAGGATGCTTCATCTGAAGTTCCTTTTTGAGATAAATTCTCATTTATAGCTTTTAGTCTTGAGACTTCTTCCACAACTGTTTTTAGCTTGGTTTTGCAAGATTAATATTCTTGAGCTATAAACTGAGAGTTCGCAAGAAGAACATCATAGGAAATATCTTCCTCTTCTGAATCTGAGTCTAATGATGATGGAAGAGATTTGATCAGAATTTTTACCTCAGATGGAATTGAGTTTCCTGTCATGAGACATATATTTGCAGTTTCTTCTTTTCTAGAATCATCTAAGCTTTCAGTATCGAGGTCTTCCCATGTAAGAAGACTTTTCTTCTTCTTATTATCTATTTTGGGATTCCATCTCTTCTTCAATCTTGGGCAATCAATTTTTATATGCCCTGGTTTTCTGCACTCATAGCATACAACTTCAGATTCTTCTTCTTTGTTGAAAGGTTTCTCAGGAAATCGTCTGTCATTTCTCTTGAAGAATCTTTGACCACGACCTTTCTCCATCATCATTCTTTTAAATGTCCTAGCCATCAAGGAGATTTCATCATCTGTTGATTTTTCTGAATCATCAGATTCAATTGAGTTAGCTTTGAGTATTTTAAGTTTCTTTTTATCTTTCTTGCTGGACTCTTCTTTTTGAGCTTCATCAACAGAGGGCAAAGCAATAGATTCTTTGACCTTGATTTTCTCCCTCTTACTTAGGTGAACTTCATGTACTCTTAGAGCACCAATGAGTTCATCTAGAGTTAAGGTTTTCATGTCTCTACCAACAGATATAACAGTTGACATGGCTTCCCATGGATCAGGAAGACTATCAAGAATTTTCATGTTGTTTTGGGCCTTAGAGAAGGTGATGCCCAAGGCAGTTAATCCATTTAGAATGGTTTTGAATCTTCCAAACATTCCATCTATAGATTCTTCTTTCTGCATGGAGAACATCTCATATTCTCGTTAAAGGGCATCCCAAAGTTCCTTCATGAGATCCTCAGTTCCTTCTTGAGATATCTTGAGGGCATCCCAAAGTTCCTTAGTGGTTTTGTAGGCACAAAATCTATTATATTCTGTACTGGATAACGCACATGTTATAGCATAACGAGCTTTGTTGTTGAATTCCATTATGACGTATTCTTCATTTCCCCATTGTGCTTCAGGTTTAGTTAGGGGAATATCTCCTTCAGTAATGATCTTCCAGAGTTTATATTGGGTAGACTTGATGTACATCTCCATTCTGTCTGCCCAGTATGGATAATCATCTCCAGAGAAAGTTGGAGGTTTGTTCATAGAAGATCCTTCTACTATCAGCATCGTTTTGGAGTTCTCGATTCTGGATCTTTTCCTCTAACAGTTGTTAGGCGTTCAACCCTTAGAGGTTGAGCTTTGATACCAAACTGTAAAATACAAATGCACAAGAAGGGGGGTTGAATTGTGTTTATCAATTAAAACTATTGCCGACAATGCAATTTGCGTCTGTGTTAAAATCTTTGAATCAGACGCAAACTTAAACTTCTCCTTTTTAAAGGTTGATTTTAATTAAGAATTCAGTTTAAGTTGTTATCCCCAATTAGTAAGCAATTAAAAAAAAATCAAAGCGATAATATTTTTATACTGGTTCGTCTATTCAAGACTACGTTCAGTTACCCAGCAACTTGATAGAGGCCTCCTTAGAGAGATTCCAAAGAGTCCTTGATGTTGCCTAATCTAGCTTCTTCAATGCAACTCTAAACCAAGCTTTAATGAAGCTCTCGGTCAAAGCTCCAACGGAAGGGAAGAAAACCGAAAAGAGAAGGTGAAGGGGGTGAGAAATGGTGAAGGTTGGCGCCATGGCAAGCCAATAAGCCTAGGGAGAACCGCCACAATGGACGATGGAATCCATTAATAAGATCCAAGAAACCTTGCTAAGCAAGACAAGAGAAACTTCTCTTAAAAAAAGCTCAAAGCTATTTCATTTATCAAATGGTCAAAAGTTCTTTTACAATTTCGTTTTTGGCTTTATATAGGCTTAGGAAGACTTGAAGAGGAAGCTAAACAACTTTAGAGTACTCTATAAGTCAATGAATAAGAGCCACAAGTTCAAAGGTTCAAGTACATGTCACTTTCAAGAGTGTTTCATGTCACTTTCAAAGGTTACATGTCACTTTCAACTTGATTATCATCCATTGGATGAGTGCATCTAATCAAGGGTTAAGATTTGCTCTTGGATTATGCATGGATATCCTAATCCAAGTGAAAATCTTCTTGAACCAAAACCACTTAGATTCACAATTTGAAATTCAAACTTAAACCAAATTAAATTTAAATTTCAAATGAGAATTTAATATGAACTTGAACTTAAATTCATTCACCCTATTAAGCTTCACTCTTTAAGCTTACTAGCCTTTTAAGTACAATGTTAAGCAAACACTTAAAAGAAAATACACATTTGGCCAAAAACTTACAAGGCCATCAAAATCATTCACAAGTACATTACAAAAAAAAAATGAAATTCTAACTAAGGTAGTTTGATTGAGTGTGTGCTTGGTCTTGGAGCTTCTAGTAACTCTTCTAGTAATGGATGTTCCTACATCAAACTCTCCTTCTTTTCTTGAACTTGTCCTCAAGTTATTATATTCATTTGTACCTACATCAAACAAAGAAAGATCATTAATATTAAAAGAATTACTATCTCCATGATCCATGGGAAGCTCCAAGTAACATTGGTCTTTACCAACCAACACAATCCACCGGGATCAAAGACCAAACAAGGTTCCTCAAATTGGTTATTATATGATGCAACATATAGGTAAATTTTTTTCTTAAAGTGATTGCATAGTTGTAAAAGTAAATGAGACTTCCTATTCAAACACTCTTTAAATTTGCTAGATTTACCTAAGTTATTTATTTGCCAATCATATAACAACAAGATAATTTGTTTGCTAATATCAACATCACAATCTAATGAAGTAAAAGAAGAACTTAGTTGATCTTTCATAGCACAACCAAAGCTCTTTGGAGTTTCAACTTCAAGTTGTGTAGATACTACACTTCCTCAAGTGTGGACATGTCAAGATTGGAACTCTTAGTTAAGATTCTTCTTTTAAGTGTAGAAATTTGCAATGTACCCTCTTTCTTAAACTCTTCCATCAACCTAAAAGGCCATTCAACACGATTAAGATAAAAATCATTAAGAATTCCAAATTGCCAAATTCAAGAATTGTCCAAGGTCTAATTCCATAATACTCAAGGTTATAACATGCAAAATCATTTTTATTAGAAGTAAAAGGAATAGTAAATGGTAAGGAATTTTTCTCAAAGGGAAGTTCAAACTTTATAGGTATTTCCTTTTCTTCACAATGTTTGTTCCAAGGCTCTACTATGAATAACTCTTCACTAGGCACCAAAACAAAAGGTTGTTTGTAAAGATGGTCACAAACAACTTCACAATGGTCTTCAAGTGCCTTTATTTCTACATCTTCACACAAGAGATTGTCAATTTTCTCTTGGTAGTCATCCTTTGGAACCATACCTACAATATTCTCCAAATAAGAATCAAAACAATCAAATGAAGGGTTAGTATAAGCAAGTAAAATATCACTTTTCTCCTTCATTTGTTTTTCCATTAACTCCAATTCTTTAATTTCTTTTGCTCTCAATTCTTTTTCTCTCAATTCCTTTATCATTCTCTCTTTTTCCCTTCTCCAATACTCGTCATAATTCCTTTCATTTTCTTCGAACATCCTTCTTTGTTTTTCTTCTCTCATTTATCTCTAAAAGTTATAATAATCTTTATCACTTCTTTCACTCCCTCTTCTACTCCTCCTATCACTATCTCTATGGTACTCCCTCCTTTCACCTCTATTCCTACTATTCTCTCCATGATGCCTCCTCTCACTATCCAACCTCCTTTCAATCGACCCAACTCTCTCATCAAGGGTGGTATTCAATCTACTCATCAACACATCCATCTTTTTGAGAGTTTTAGGTGACAAATCATTGCCAACACTAGGAGAACTAGCCATCGCTGCAAGAAAAGGTTAGTGTACAAGAAATATAATAGGAAATAAAAGACCTCACCACTCTCTAAGTGTATCCACTCAATGAACTTGTGTTTCACACTTAGTGGCTTTTTCTTTAATGAAACTCTCTTGCCTTTTTCCTCTCTATCTCTTGGTTCTCACTTAGAAATTATTCTCAAATCAATTATCAAGTTCCTACCAAGCCAATGTGAAAGAGGAACAGCACCCTAGCTATGCTTAAGAAGTCCAAAGAGACAAATACTCAAAGACAAAACTAGGAGTCCAAGAAAGACAAGCAAAAAAAGGCTCAAAATGAAATAAAGACTAATCAAATATGGAGTAAACTTTGTTGAGACAATGACACATGTATGGACAGCAAAGGAACATGAATTTGCAGGGAAAAACAAGTCCAAACCGAGACTAAGAGTATGAGAATCAAAATGTACAGCCACACAAATTCAAATTAGCCACCAAATTTGCTCCAAATTTTAGCGACGGATTTCATGGAATCCGAATAGAGACCGAAATGCAATTATGTTCTACAATGGTCTATCCTTCTTAAAATTCAATCCAGTTACACAATAAGGTTCATATAGACATTTTAACATCAAATTCCAACAAGTGCAGTACAATCTCAAAGTGAAAATTACACAAAAAAAAAATCACTACATACTCAAGTGCAAAAACAAGGTACTAAAAATTCAACTTGGGTGATGTGTTCTAAAAACTAAGTCCAAGGGTGTGTCTAATTGCCAATTCTTTTCACTTTTCAAATTTTTCTCTTGCTATTTTTGTTCTTTTTATTTTGTTCTTGTATGGTTCTCACTCAATTGATACTCTTTTTGAACCCATACATTTTTCTTTTCACCACTACTTCTTTTTCTTTTATTTTTTTTCTCACTTGTTTCTTTTCTTTATTTTGATTTTTTTTTTGTATTTTTTCACACACTAAGTATGGCTGGAACGAAACCAAAAGATGAAGAAGAGCAACCTCCAAGTTCAATTTCCAAACCCCAAAACGAAAACTATAAGGTCATGCACAAATTGGACCTAAAGAGTGCTCTACAAGCTATTACAAACATGTACATGTGAGTCTTACACTAGAAGTTTGTTCTAACACTTGAAACCCATGTAAAAACTTGAAACCCACATCATCAATGGTGCAACAACATACATCTACTCACGGTTATGGAAAAGAAAACACAAAGGACTAAACAAAACTACAAGAAAACAAATCAAACAAAGAAGCTTACAATGAAAGTTACTCTAGAACAAAGAATCTTGTCATGGAAGCTAAAGTAACTATGAGTAAAACTTCAAGATAAGCATGCCTAACCATGGAAACCCACAGTTTGAAGGGAAACAATGAAGAAACACATGCTTAGACACAAACCCACCGAACAAAACAAAGACAACTCAAGGAAACTAAGACTAGGCTATTCAAAAAAGACATGGAACATGAAAACTCAAAGGAAAACTATGAACACTTAGGAAACCCATTACTAAATGGTTGAAGATGACCCATTGAAGAAGACAACAAGCTCATGATACCACTTGATAGAGGCCTCCTTATAGAGATTCCAAAGAGTCCTTGTTGTTGCCCAATCTAGCTTCTTCAATGCAACTCCAAACCAAGCTTTAATGAAGCTCTTAGTCAAAGCTCCAATGGAAGGGAAGAAAACCGAAAAGAAAAGGTGAAGGGGGTGAGAAATGGTGAAGGTTGGTGCCATGGCAAGCCAATAAGCCTAGGGAGAATCGCCACAATGGAGGATGGAATCCATTGATAAGATCCAAGAAACCTTGCTAAGCAAGACAAGAGAAACCTCTCTTAAGAAAAGCTCAAAGCTATTTCATTTATCAAATTGTCAAAAGTTCTTTTACAATTTCGTTTTTGGCTTTATATAGGCTTAGGAAGACTTGAAGAGGAAGCTAAACAACTTTAGAGTACTCTTTCACAATTTGAAATTCAAACTTAAACCAAATTAAATTTAAATTTCAAATGAGAATTTAATATGAACTTGAACTTAAATTCATTCACCCTATTAAGTTTCACTCTTTAAGCTTACTAGCCTTTTAAGTACAATGCTAAGCAAACACTTAAAAGAAAATACACTTTTGGCTGAAAACTTACAAGGCCATCAAAATCATTCAGAAGTACATTACAAAAAAAATGAAATTCTAACTAAGGTAGCTTGATTGAGTGTGTGCTTGGTCTTGGAGCTTCTAGTAACTCTTCTAGTAATGGATGTTCCTACATCAGTTCGTCTATTCATGACTACGTCCAGTTACCCGGCAACTTGCTGAGGTTCCACTAAGAGTATTCTTTGAACCCAACCACTCCTGGCTAATAATACAAATATTTTTTGAACACAGCCTTCTCAGGCTAAAGCGGTATTCTTTGACCCCAGCCCTCCGCAGCTAAACTCAGATATTCTTTGAACACAACCTCCACAGGCTAACTAAGGTATTCTTTCAACACTTAGCCTCCTCAGGCTAAAGAAGGTATTATTTGGACTTCAACCTCTACAGGCTAGACTCACGGTATTCTTTGGACTACCAGCCTCCACAGGCTTGACGCAAGGTATTCTTTAAACACTTAGTCTCCTTAGGCTACAATATTACCTCAATAGTGACTTACAATAAGTTCAAATAGAAAATATCCTCTACGCAGAGAGGGATTTTACAATGAAGTTTGTATTCTAAGTTTGTGGCGAGCAAACTTGTTTTCTTGAGAGCTTGAGCGAGTATATGAATATGTTCTTGATCAGAGTAGTTCGCTAATTTGAACTCGCAGAGATGAAGTCGTTTTATAGGTGCTTGCGTGAAGTAACTATTAGACTCTAGATGTTAACGTTAGTCCTTGTCTTGAGTACTTTCACATCTAGAAGAGTGAGCAATCAGAACATTTAATGGAAAGTCAGAGGTTGTCAGCGTGAGATCTGCCTTTAACTTGATTCGCTCAGAGATTTCACTAAAACGTACAACTGCTTTTTGTATTGTAGAGGTTTAATTTGAAATCCCTTTCCACCTTTAGAACATTCTGAGTAAGGTTGAATATAAATGTATGCACGTGTTACTCAGAGTCTTGGACTTCATAAAGAGTAGACGAATGAATAATTTTAATGAGTTGAGTGTTGAATTCATTCGTCTGTCTTCAATCTTTGTCTTCAACTTAAGTCTTTAAAATTTCACACTTGTGCTCATGACTTACAGTTGAGACGCGCTCTCCGTCTGATCTTTCAAAGTTCTTCGTCTGATAAGAACACTTGAAGTATGACGACTTGAACTTTGCATCTGGAACTTCTAATGTTTTGAGGGTGCATCTTTCGTCTATGCGAATAATGATCCGTCTAGTCATTGTTCCCTCTGCGTCTGTAGATGTTTCCGTCTGTCTTGTAATTATCAAAATTAAGATGCTAAGTCATTTTGACATAACATCCTGCTTGTTGTAGATTTTGTTTCTAATTGAGTTAAGGCGAAAACCACTAGGACTGGCGATTCTGCTGTTGCAGTGGATTTTGTGCATTCCCATATTTTTTGCATGTTTGGTATTCCGAGAGCCATAACCAGTGACCAGGGTGTTGGACTTGAAGCTGAAGAAGCCATCCCTAGTTTTAGTTTTGATATACTTGTACTTTTGATCTTTATGATAGATTGTATATAGGAGTTTTAAATGTATTGATTGTTTTAGTTTAGGCTTTGAGTGTGGTCTTTATTCAATCATTTCATGGAGAATTTTGATTTACTCTTGTGATTTGAGCTAGAGATGTTTTGGAACCCCATTCTATTTCAAAGAAATCAAAAAACTTTGGTCTTAAGCTGAAGTAATCGATTACCATTGTGTAGTAATCGATTACCAACAGTTTCAGAAAATAGGGGAACCCAAACTGCTCTGGAGTAATCGATTACCACTCCATAGTAATCGATTACTTCGTGCTTAAAGAATAGGGGAAGACAAATTTCTCTGTAGTAATCGATTACCCCTGTCCAGTAATCGATTACCACACCAGAATTCATCTCAAATGTTTTTGAAACTGCTTTATATTGAAATCGTTTTGAATTGTTTTCAAGAGAGAAAGATCTTTTTGAGTTTTAGAAGAAAAAAAGGAAGAGCCAACACTGTTTTTTTTACAAGAACTCTCTTCAAAGTTTCAAAGATTTTTCTAGAGATGAAAGTGTGTGATGTTTGAATAGTGTTTGGAAGATATCGTTGATCAGAACTACACAACAGGTGTAATCTTATCTGATCTTCATCTTTTGTTATCTTTTTGGTTTGAACTCTAGAGAGAAAGGTATTCTCTTAGAAGAGTTGGTGAGTTTTGAGAGAGGTACTCTCAAAGGTTGATTCTTGAAAGGTTTAAGGATCAAGATCT
The DNA here is from genome assembly GCA_026586105.1 of Hylodesmum podocarpum. Lineage (NCBI taxonomy): Eukaryota > Viridiplantae > Streptophyta > Magnoliopsida > Fabales > Fabaceae > Hylodesmum > Hylodesmum podocarpum. The sequence continues at coordinate 1,526,221 of JALJEV010000469.1, forward strand.
GTTCTTAGGTGAAGAACATTGAGTTTAGAATATTTTGATTCGTTTTTGTGTTTGTGCAGTGTGGTTGTATTTAACACAGAATCATTATAGTGGAATACCGATCGCAACAGGTTGTTGGGTTGGGACTGGATGTAGGCCGAAAGCCGAACCAATATAAATCTCTGTCTAAACTCTCTTCTCTATCCTATCTCCTTTAATTCTTTGTTTTCTTGCTTTACAATTTTCCCTTGTGTTCCGCTGTTTACATCTCTGATACTTTCTTGTAATACAAGATAAAATTGAATCGGGAAAAAGTGAGAAAAAGTAAAATTGAATTAGGGAACCTGAATCTATTCACCCCCCTCTAGATTCATATAGGGACCAACCCTGAATCTCTTGTTCCCTTAGGGAAATTCCTTGAATCTTATCAATGGCATCTTGCTTCCATTGTGGCGGTTCCTCCTACGCTTATAGGATCTCCTCCTTGGCGCCACCCATCCATTTCTACCTATTCCGCTTTCTACTTGATTTCTAAACACCTAAAACACCTAAATACGTGCTTGGCCGAGACACTTGTCTTGGACTCTAGAAGGATTTCGGTTTGAAGACTAGATCTTGGGCAAATTAGAAGCTTCATTGGATCACCCCCAAGGAGGCCTACATCAAGTAGTATCTAGAGCTTGTTGTCTTCAACCTTAAGTCATCACCACCGGTTAGTAATTGAGTTCCTTGAGTCTTGAGTTTTTCTTTATGTTCTTCCATCTCTAGAGTCTTTCTTTCATAGAGTAGCTAGTTTTGATTCCTTGAGTTGTCTTGTTAATTGGTTTAGAGTTAGAACATGCTTTTCTTCTTTTGGTTATAGCCTTAGGCCGTGACTCACCTTGGCATGTTCTTCCTTTGATTCTTGAATGCATGATTTACTAGCTTGCAATTTTGATTCCATGATTTTCTAGTTTCTCTTCTTGCAAGTTATGATTCATGTATGCCATTAGGATTTTTGTTTAGTCTTGTATCTTTATTGTATTGTGAGGCATGCTTGTTGGATTGTACTGCACTTGAGGTTCAATTACATGTATCACGAGATTTCTAAGTGTTAGGAACAATTACTAGTGCATGCTTGCATGATTTTGAGTTTTTAGTAATTTTTAGATTACCATTTGCTTTGAAATTTTGAGTAGACTTTGTAATTGCTATGATAAGCTAGGATTTGAACCTAGAAGAGGCTTTTAGTTCCCTAAAGGTTTTGGTCCAGCCATCCAATTACAAAAGAAAAGAATCAAAATCAAAAGAAAGAAAAGAGAAGAGAAAGAAAAATAAGTGAAAAGAAAAACTAGTATTGAAAAGTAGTGGTTCTAGAAATAAGTGAAAATTGAGAATCATAGAGAAGTGAAAAGAAAAGAAAGGTACTGCAACATAAGAACAAAAGAAAGTGAAAAAGAAAAGAGTTACACAAAAGAAACACCATTGGACCTAGGAAAGAGCCTACACCATTCTAGTTGAAATTCTAGTTTTGAGCTTCCTAGTGATTTGTGTATCTTTTGATACTTTACATGTAATTTTCTTTTTTCCTCTGTACTGCACCTTGCTGGACATGTTATTGTACTGCACATATAGGCATTTCATTGAATTTTGCATGAGAAGCATGATAGGTAGCAACATATATAAACTAGGTAAAATCGGTCGCTAAAATTTTGCTGATTTTTGCTGAAATCGGTCTCTAAATTCGGTTTCTACTTGGTTTGTCTGTTTGCTGTACAATTTTGAATGCCTTATGAATATGCCTCTGTTTTGATATGTTTCCTTGGGCTTTTATATGATATTTTGCTGCCCTAGTATGTGCCATTGTCTCATTAAAATTTCTCCACAATTTGAGTAGCCATTCATTTCATTTTGAGCTTTTTATTGCTTGTCTCCTTTGGAATCCTTGGTTTTGTCTTAGAGTCTTTGTCTTTCTTGGCCTCTTAAGCCTAGCTTGGTTTCTATTTCTCTTTCATAATGGATTGATAAGACCTTGATAATTGATTAGAGGATAATTTCTAAGTGAGCATAAGAGAAAAGAGTGGTAAAAGGCAAGAGAGAATCATTAGAGAAAAAGCCCTTGATTTGTGTGATACACGAGTTGATTGAGTGGATACACTTAGTGAGCTTGTGAGGTTTATTTGCTCTATATTTTTCCTTGTATACTAACCTTTTGTTCTTTGCATCCATGGGAGAAAATTTCCTCAATAGTGAAGATCAATTACATCCTAGTGATGTGAAATTGATGAAATGCTTTATGAAAGCAATGGACAAATTTGAAACAAATATTCACAAGGACTTGAATGAGATTTTTGATAACCATAGAGGTAGTGATAGAAGGGAAAGAGAAAGGAGGGAAAGGAGAAGTGAAAATGAGAGAAGAAATGGGGAAGAGGGAGAAAGGAGAAGTGGTAGAAGAAGGGAACATATGACCTCCATTGGTAATGATGTTGGGAACCCCTATAGAGATGATTTCCATGGACATGACCCTTTAAACTTTGAGAGAAGAGGTGTGAGAGGGGTTGGCCGTGAGGGAGTGAGGGGGAACCATGAGTATAGAAGACACCATTGGGAGGAACAAGAGAGGTACCATCCCTCACATGAAAGAAGTGATAGAGATTATTATGACTATAAGAGGGAAATGAGAGAAAGAAAACAAAGAAGGTTGTTAGAAGAAAAAGAAAGAAATTATGATGAGTATTGGAGAAGGGAAAAAGAGAGAATGATAAAGGAATTGAGAGAAAAAGAAATTAAAGAATTAGAGTTAAGGGAAAAACAAATGAGGGAGAAAAGTGATTCTTTACTTGATTATACTAACCCTTCATTTGATTCTTTTGATTCTTGTTTGGAAAATATTTTAGGTATGGTTCCAAAGGATGATTATCAAGAAGAAATTAAAATTCTCTTGTGTAAAGATGTAGAAGGAAAAGCACTTGAAGACCTTTGTAAAGTTGCTTATGACCAACTTTACAAAGAACCTTTTATTTTGGTGCCTAATGAAGAGTTGTTCTTAATGGAGTCTTGGAACAAACCTTGTGAAGAAAAGAAAATACCCATAGAGTTTGAACTTCCCTTTGAGAAAGTTTCTTTACCACATAGTATTCCTTTTACTTCTAATAAATATGATTTTTCATGTTATACACTTGAGTATTATGATATTAAACCTTGGACCATTCTAGAATTTGGTAGTTTGGAATTCTTAATTGAACCTAATGATCTTTATCTTCATAATGTTGAATGTCCTTCTAGGTTGATGGAAGATTTTAAGAAGGAGGGTACTTTGGAAACTTCTACACCTAGAGGAAGCATCTTGATGGAGAGTTCCAACCAAAACATGTCCAAACTTGAGAAAATGCTACTATCAACACAACTTGAAGTACAAGCACCAAAGAGCTTTGGTTATGCTTTGAAAAATGGACTAAATTCATCTTTTACTTCCTTATATTGTGTTAATGATATTAGAAAACAAATTATATTGTTGTTATATGATTGGAATATAAATAACTTAGGTAAAACTAACAAATTTAAAAGGTGTTTGAATAGAAGGTATCATTTACTTTTACACCTATGCAATCACTATAAAGTTTACCTATATGTTACATCATATAATAATCCATTTGTGGAACCTTGTTTAGTATTTGATCCGGGAGGAATGTGTTGTTGATGCATCCTTACCTTTTTGAATCTTGCATTCTATCTTCTACTTTTCTTAGATTAGGATCATCTTAGTTCATAATTTTTGTTGATTTTCATGCATGCCATGAGTACCTTGTTTGATTGTCTTACATGACATTTCAATTTTTGTTACTGCATTCTATATGAGTATAACTTGCTGTCCATGCATGTTTCTTTGAGAAAATCACATGAGAAGTTGAATTCTTGTTGCATCATTGATCTTCCATAGTTGCCATGAAGTTTGTTGCATGGTTACATGGTTTTCTCTTGTAAAACCATGAAGCTTCTCTTAATTTTTATGTGTGCCACCATTGTTAAACATTGTTCGAGCTTTGTTTAAGTTGCTGCATGTTCATATCCATGAGGAAGAAGAGAAGTTTACATATTCATGCATGATTACATGTTCTAGAAGTTATCTTGCCAAGATTCTTGAATTTCATGCTTGTTTGGCTTTGAGAATTTGTTAATCCGTGAAGTTCTTTTATTTTTCTTATTGTTACAGTATTTGGCAGCCATTGATATCCTTGTTAAGCTTTTGTTTTTGCTGCACCATGATAATAAGAAGGGAACCACATGAATTCATAAATTCCATGCATTACACCTTGCAATCCGTGAATCTATCTTGTGTGTAACTTGAATTTTTACATGCTTGTTGCCTTAGATCTTGGTTTGTCCGTGGAGTATCCCCTGTTTTCTTTGAATTCCAGTTTTGAACAACCATGAATGCATCCTTGTTCTAAGTTTCCATTAAGCTTAGATCATATATTAGGAGGTTCTTGCATGCTAGCCTATCATCCTAGCCTACTAGTGCATTATATGACTTGTATGCTAGCTTATTGGTGATTTGGGTGTTTTGTTAGAACCTTGGATGAACTTTTTATATTTGGAACATTGCTGAACATTACTGCACTTGTTCTTGAAAAATTCATTGTTGTTTGGGTAGAGAGATCACATGTTATGTGCTTTAAATCCATGCTAGTGAACACTTGAATTTTCCTTGACCATTAGTGTGAATTGGAGTGTCTTAGTGATTCGGTTTGTGCTTGAATTCTTGGCTGCATCATGCCTCTGTACTTCCATTGTATCAAGTGCATAATTTCATGTCTAAAGTGAACCAAGTGAAGAGAAGAAAAGAAACAAGAAGAAGAGGGATCAAGAGAAGAGACTATAGGAGTTTCTAACTTGTTTTTCTTCTACTTTTGTATCATTTTGTGTGTCACTTGGATCTTATCTAAATTTCTTGGAATGTTTGCAGATCTGGACCTTGAGGTTAATAAGGAAAGGAAGGAGTTTCAAGTGTGGGAAAAAGAGGAACAAAGGAGGCTACATCACCCTTCGTTGACACACACCTTGTCTTTGAAAATTCTCACTTGCTAGGAAATAAAACTTGTGCAAATAAATACATTAACTTAAGGACAAGTTCAAGCAAAGAAGGAGGGTTTGATGTAGGAACATCTAGGCCAAGAAGGATTACTAGAAGCAAGGAAAGAAAGCTTGAAGAGGAAGTGGAAAAGCTCCAAGTTTTGTACCCTAGTATAGGACTCAAACTTGTAATATCTTTGTAACTTGTATGGACAAGATTAGGTCCTATTGTAATAGCCTAGGCTATGACTAAAGGGTCCAAAGCCCACGGGTTTTCATAAGGCTTAGGCAAGCCATAAATTCCCTAGCATCAAGGGTCACACAAAGTTTTCAAAAATATTTTCAAAACAAATGTAAGTTTACAAAAATCTATTGTGTGGAACCTTGAAACACTTAGGATTAAGGAGGAGCTCTTAATCAAGTCAAGGATCCATGCCTTCACTTGATTAAGAAGATCTCACCCTTAATCACTAATTGGCAAGGATTGATGACTTAGCTAATCACATGGGTGAGAGTGGGAGACAAACCCATGTGCACCCATGTGAAGGCCATGTGATGACATGTGCAATCCTAACTAACCTTAACTACCAACTAACTAGCCTAGTTACTTGGGGTTCAAGGGAGGATTTCGGATTGGCTAGGATCTAACTAGGATCAGGATAGCTTAATCATGGTTTAGGTGACTTAGAGGCCAAGCTAGGTAGTCTATATAAAGCTTGGGCCGAAATATGTAAGGAACTTTTGCTAAATTTTGAATGAAGAGCTTTAAGCTTTTGAGAGAGATTTTCTCTTGTTCCCTTAGGGAAATTCCTTGAATCTTATCAATGGCATCTTGCTTCCATTGTGGCGGTTCCTCCTACGCTTATAGGATCTCCTCCTTGGCGCCACCCATCCATTTCTACCTATTCCGCTTTCTACTTGATTTCTAAACACCTAAAACACCTAATTACATGCTTGGCCGAGACACTTGTCTTGGACTCTTGAAGGATTTCGGTTTGAAGACTAGATCTTGGGCAAATTAGAAGCTTCATTGGATCACCCCCAAGGAGGCCTACATCACAATGAGCTCCAACAAGAAAGACTGGAGCAAGAGACTGGATGATACTCTGTCGGCTTATAGGACTGCCTACAAGACCCTAATTGGAATGTCTCCCTATTAGCTGGTTTTTGGCAAGGCATGTCATTTGCCAGTAGAGTTAGAGCACTGTGCGTACTACAGAGTGAAGCACTACAATATGAACTCAGCCTAGTCAGGAGCTGGGAGGAGGCTACAACTACAAGAGTTAGAGGATTTAAGATTGGATGCCTATGATAGCTCACGCCTATACAAAGAAAAGACCAAGACATTCTATGATCGACATATTCTTCATAGGGAGTTTGTTATTAGGCGGAGAGTCCTTCTTTTTAATTCTTGCCTTATGCTGATACCTGGTAAACTTATATCTAGGTGGGATGGTCCTTTAATTGTGTCTAATGTTTTTCCCCATAGTGTAGTTGTGCTAAAATATGATAAGACTGGAAGAAATCTATGGTGAATGGCCAGTGCTTAAAACACAACCATCAGAGCCTACCAAAGTAGACCACAAAGGAGCAGGAAGTTTTTATTCTTTTTGATGCTACGTCGTTGCTTTGAGCAACAAGAGAGTTTTTGTAACACTCTCAAAATTAATTACTGTAAATAACTATGTACACGGCAAATGTAGTTAAAACATTTACTAAAATTTTCATAAAAACTTGTACATTGACGGTTTGCTGTCATATTTTAATTAGGTGAAAAATGAAATTCAAAACAATTTGCAGTTGTGTAGCAATACTGTAACGTAATTTGAGAAAATTACGGTTACGTTTCTAAATAAAAAGTGTAGTTGAAAAGTAACTTTGTTATTTGACATTTTATTTCTATTTAACATTTTGAACGTTATTTGATATTTCTGACTTACTATAAATTCATTGTTTTAATTATATTATTATCCGTAGACAATTTTGTTTTGTATTTAGTATGAGAAACCTATTAAGAATTAATAGGTAAAAATTATACATTGTTACATAGAAAAATTTATTGATTTTAAAAATATATGATTTTCAAAAAAATTTAATTATTTTTCAGACTGCGTTTGTCTACGCAGTACAGGTTGAAAAATTAGAACAACAGGAAATCAAAGGGAATATGACCCACAAAATGTAGAATTAGGAGCAGGATAAATAAATATATAGGTTGAAATAAAACGTTGTATAACAAATTTTCTGTAAATTAAATATAGAAAACGTCTAGAAAATTTATCTAGAGCAAATTGTGGACTATAAAATTAGGGAAAAATAATCTTTAGAATCCCTATAATTTTGTCTCAATTATGGCATAATCACATATGATATTGGAAGATTGGAATTAGACTCATAAAATTTAGAAGAGAAATTAGGGTTTTGAATCATTATAAAACCTTTAAATTTAGTAACTTCTACATTGCAATTGTGTGAATTTATGCACAATTTGCTATCCTTGATTGTAAGTCAATCAGGGAAGCATGAAAGGAAGATGCAAAGGATAGCCTAGAAGGAAGTCACGACAACTTTAAAAATTTTGCAAACCAAAACATCAAAATTGGAAAACTTAGTAAATTTTTAGCCACCTTTGTCACTTTGTGAAATTTTGAATCTTTTAGCCACCATACTTCACATCATGGCTGGTGCAAGCAAAGAATAAAAGTATAAATCGACAACTAGAAAAGTCAAAATTGGCAACAAGATAAGGAAGGAAGACTAAGTCAAAATTCTTATAAATGCTTTTAACGACTTAAATGACAAATTTTACCATTTTGCCTTGGTTTGGCTAACTTTCTCGTGGGAATTTTTTTGGCAACCATCAAACGAAGCCTTTAGCATCTAGAAACCAAGACCAATTCAAGGATAAGATGCCTCGAATGCAAATTCAAAGATAAGTCTTGTTATTTAATGATTTAGTTACTTTTAAAAGTAACTAATACATAAAGTAACCAAACTAAACAAACTAAATTGGTTACAAGGAATATATTAATATTTATTTCATCTATAAATAGTACATTTGAGACCACTTATAGGACATTCCAGCCGTGAAATTCCCTTGCACAAGACACCAAAGTTTTCTTGTTTTTCAACCAACCAAAACCATAAGCTTGTTTTGCCAAAATTCCAAAATTTTCCTAAGTTACCAAAACCTACTTCACTTAAACTTTGTGTGGTGAGTAGGACCAACCTTGTTTCAACCTTCCAAAGCCTTTCTAAAGAGTTTTAAAGATGGATCAAGAGAAATTAAGGTAAGAGAAGTTTTCAAATTCCATAAGTTTTCAAGTTTTTAAAGGAGCTAAAATACTAATCATTGTGAAGTTGTGTTCTAAAGCTTCTAAACTCTTTTCTATCTTAATTTTTATATGAATTTGAATTCTAGAAATTTATAAGTCTTATAGAGGTCTTGAAGTATTAAAAAGATCAAGGGCTATTACTAAAATACTCTAAATTTATAAAGATTTCTAACGGTTTTAAAGAGTAATTAGAAAACTTGTTGATAAAAGATGTTTAACATGGTTTCATAGTGTTCTAAGACTTAAAACCATCCAGGCAAGATATGTTAAAGCAATCAAAAGAAATGGGCAGCAACAAAAAGAAATTAAAGAATGATTCAATAATTAAAAACTTTAAAATTCTAAGTTTATAACAGTTAATTTTCCCATGCTTTGAACATGGATGTTTTGTGCTGTGAACTTGGATGATGATTTGGATTGTTTTTTATTATCTTTGCTTTGAACTTGGATGGCCTATTCTATGGACTTGGATTATGTTTGAGATGGTGATTAATTGTTATGCACTTTGATGACTTGTGTTGTGAATTTTGACGATTTAGACTATAAATTATTAATCCATAACGTAAAATAAAATTATGGATTGGACTTTTAATACCAGTGAGTTGATGTTATTTTAATTGATGAATTTGACTTGTGACATTATGATTTGTAACTTTTAATAAAATTATTAACAATGTTCTGTTTGAGGATGTGTACATCTGAAAGAAAAGTTTTGTATCTTTGAGGTTGAGTACCTCTATTGGAGGTTGAGTACCTATGTTAACAAGGTTGTGTGCTTGATAGATTTTAAACATATTGATAGCGTGGAGGTAAGATCATGGGTGTAAAATACAAAACACAAGAAGGGGGGGTTGAATTGTGTTAATTTAAAATTTAAATCCTTTCGTCTGTGCTTTTGAAAAGGGGTACAGACGAAACAATGTTTTACTTCAAATGTTGATTTTAGTGGACAGACGTTACGCTTTAAGTTATCCCCGTTAGTTCAACAATATTGATAAAAAAAGGACAGATATTTTTATACTGGTTCGTCTCTTCAAGACTACGTCCAGTTACTCAGAAACTACTGAGATTTCACTACCAACCGTGAAAAGGTTACAAGTATTCTTTGCACCCAGCCACTTCTGGCTATACACAGATATTCTTTGAACACAGCCTTCTCATGCTAAACAACAAAGGTATTCTTTGAACCCAGCCTCCACAGGCTAATACCACACAAGTAGATTTTAAAAAGGATGTTTTAAAAACAGAAAGATTCCTCTACGTAGAGAGGGTTTTACAATGAAGTACAATCAGAAGTATGACCGAAATCACGGAGGATAGAATGATAGAAGCGTTTTCGCCAACTTGTTCTAGGTGAAGTGAAGTCCTTTAAATAGGCACCATCTTCAGATAACCGTTAGACACATGAGAATGCCGTTGAGGATTTACTTGAGAGCTTTCCAAAAAGGTGCCAGACAGTACTTGATTGATTGATGGCTTGTGCAGCGGATTTAGATTGCGTGCGCAGTACCTTTTCTGACTTGTACAGAGACTTTGAAAAAAGGTAAAGACCTTTTTGAGTTTCATGTGTAAGCACGAATCCCTATACTGATCTTGGATGCTTCTAATGAGAACTTCTTTAGATTTGAGATCTTAGCGCGAGTGACTCAAATTTTGCTTCACTTCTTGGACAGACGATGTACTTCTTCAGACTTAAGGAGTAAGCTTGAGGTTCCGTCTGAAGGTTTCGTCTGTAGTTTCGTCTGATGGCTTGGGTTTGAGACAGACGCATAACTTCGTCTTTGAAGGGTGTTCTTTCGTCTGTACTGGTTTCGTCTTAGCAAGTCTTGAGAGCTTGGTTTCGTCTGTCTTGTAATAAATCAAAACTCAGAGTCGTTAATCATCTTGATCTAACAATCTCCCGCTTTTTGATGATTACAGACCATACCGAAAACATCTGCACAAGACATGGTTAGACAGAAACACAAAGTCTCAAATAGCCAGAATTACATCAAGACGATGTTTTCCGAAAAATACCTCTTTATAATATATGTTACATCAATGTGATGTAATTCAGTTTTATACAAGTATACATGGTACATTCAGAATGTTCAATTAAAGAATAAAATAATATAAATTACAAGAATAGTGCAAGTTAAAAAAATTTACCTCTGCTCCCCCTCAGACGAAGCTCACCCTTGACTTGCATTTTTACCCCTTGCTCCCCTTCAGACGAAGACTTACCCTTAGCACGACCTTTCTCCCTTCTTTCTCCTTTCTTTTCTCCCCCTTGGGCTGAGAATCATCAAAAACAATGATCAAGAAGAAGGTTTAGGCTTCTTTTGAAGAAGGCTCATGACAATCTCCTTCAGCTGCTGCACCTCAGATGTGAGAGAGGCTTGATTGTCCTCAAGCTCTTTATTCTTTAGCTTCAGATGCTCGCAATCCTCTTCTAAGGCATCATATTTATGCTTTAGAGTATTATACTCAGCAGCGTCCTTTGTATCATCCTCAGTAACCTCCACCCTATTATCAACCTCCACCCTATCAGCAATCTCCACAAGCGGTGTCTGAGGCTCTTCCACGATTGGTATAGAGTCATCTATGATGAACACTGTTGGAGTCCTCTTCAGACGCAGAGTGAAGAGTGGAAGTGTGAGGTATGCAGTGAAGTTTTTGTCCCATTGCCAAGAGTACATCTTTGTGGGAACAGAAAGTTCAAGATCTGGATGCTCCTGTGATGGATGTGTATAAGAGAAGGCTTCTCCAGGATACACCCTGCCACAGATAGTGGAATCTTCATCAAATGAAGTTCCGAACAGAACGGCAGATGTGGCTTCATGATCTTCTATCATCCTTTGAATCTTCAGATTGATAGGTCTTGAGGCATGGGTTTGAAGAGATTTGAGATGCGAGTATGCAGCAGACGGAAGTCGCCGAGGAATGTGCCTTGCAAACTTGAAGGATCTGGAGACAGACGGAGTCTTCTTCTCTTTTCCTTTAGCCAAAAACTTGACCAAGCAAGGTCATTTTCGGTCTAAGACGATAGAAAACTTTGTTTCGTCTGAAACCAGAGAAGAGAATTGTGATCCTACCATGAACGAACAGTCTCTTTTCTCCTTCTTTGCTCTTCTTTCAATGTGATAGAAGGAAGTTGATCTAGCTTTTGCTTCCCTTCTATAAGCACCGGCCATCAGTTTGAAGGACATGTTGTAGTCTTCAGGAAGAGCGTGAGCAAACTCTTTGGGGTCTTCGAATTCGTCGAGGAGGATGGAGTAGCGGGGGCAGATCCCTGAACAGTGAGGTCTTGTCCAGGGAAGAACAATTCCCAGAGTATGTCCTAGACCTACATACTCTGTTTGATTCATGGGAATTGTGAATGATACAGGATCATGGCGGTCAATGGCGTCGAGATGCCAATGTGAGCAATCCTTTGGCTTATAGATGGTGGAGCCAGAATCTCCATATCTGCAGTGGTGAAATGCAGGTGCGTTGATTTCATGTTGAACCTTCCACTTGATGTTTTCTCTGAAAGGGATGTGGGGTTCATAGCCAAAAGCTGGTCCTTCAATCACTGACTCAGCTAGATGATCCTTGTATCTCTTTATATCTTCTAAACCCTTGATGTCTAAGGTGTCCAGTATGTCCCAGGGCAGACGCTTCAGCCATTCGCGTTGCTACTCGGGAGTGTAGATGAAATCTTCTTTGAAATCTACTGGCTTCAGGGGTTTGTGATAGATGATGGGATTGACAAATCTCCCCAGTTGAAAACCCTTTTTGCCTCTGTACCGATAGGGGTTTCTCAACTCAATGTAGGGAGTGTCCTTTATAAAGCAGTCTTCATCGTCTGCCAAGTGACCATCTTCAGCAGACTCAGACGGTTCACCATCGTTGGAGATATCTTCAATCTTCTCTCCAAGAATCCAGTCAGGCTTGACTGGTCTTTCAGCACAAGGGCTTTCAGCAAAGCGTCTCATGACTAATTCGTTGAGAAACGAATAGTCCTTCTTGTGCTTGGGTGGTAGATCTTCAGGATTGATAACTTCGGCGTGAGATCTCACCCATGATGCATCCACCTTTATTACCTCCATATGTTCTTCATCAGACGAAGAACTTATGTCTTCAACAAGTATTTCTTCAGACGGAATCTCCATCGTCTGTTGGTGGGATGCTTCTTCAGACGCGGCAGGTATCGTCTGTTCAAAGGCAGCGTTGAGAGGAGACGCAACAATAGGATCAGACACAATTGTCCTACGTTCATCTTGGAGTGTTGATGTAGAAACCTCCATAGTAGAGACCTCATCATTAAGCATGGTCTCCAATTCCTCTGTTAGCTGGGCGTTATCCTTCTGGATCTGAGCAGTTTCTTCACTGTTCATGCCCTCTGAAGTTGCTGGAGCAGACGCACCTTCAGACGATCCAATGCCCTTAACGCTTTCAAGAAAGATTCTTTCTCGTTCAGCTTGAAGCAGCATAGAGACCCTCATAGCCTCTTTTAATTGTTTTTCTTTGTCTGTTTCACCAACAACTACAAACGCAAGCTTCTGCTTAATCTTTTCTTTGCCTTTGGCAGCCTTTTGAAGAGCAACCTCTCTGGCTCTTGCTTTTTCTTCGGCTGCTTTCTTCTGCCTTTCTTCGTCTGAAAGAATTCTAACAGACGAAACTCCTTCAGACGATAGCCTAGCCCCTTCATCTTCACTTGGGGATATCGTCTTCCCCTGTGTCTTGGCAGCAACGTGCTTTATTCTGATAGTCCTTTTCTTCTTCTTAAGAGGTTCTTCTAGAACATCTTCGAAGGGAACTTCAGAAATAACCACGGGTGGAAGAGGTAAGGGTGTTTGGGTTTGTGTTTGGTCTGGTGTTTGGGATTGTGCTTGGGCTTGTGTTTGGGTTTGTGTTTGGGTTTGTGTTTGGGCTTGTGTTTGGGTTCTGGCTCGTTTGATGCCAGCTCTATGTGGGGGGTCTTTGGTGATTGGTGAAAGGGGAACTTGTTCTTCACTCGCAGAGTGTTTAAGGAAGCCGAGGTTCAGATGCATCTTGGCAAAGGTGCTTCCTTTGACTTCCTTGCCTTCTTTGTGCCACACGACGCCAATGACATCAAAGCCTTGGTTGATGATTATTTTGGTGAAAAGAGTGGCGTAGGGAATACTACTGTTCCTACGGATGTTCCTATTCTTTAACGCACTTATCCAGTGGTCAAGAATAATGTGAGGAAGACTCATCCTTGCTTTCCTCAGACAGTAGAAGATGCAGAACCTGTCTCGAGTACTCACATTGTCTCGTGAGCCAGTTCTGGGTGTGAAGATGTTGTAAAGAAGGTTGTGGATGATTCTTGCAGTGGGACAAAGATTCCCTGATCTTAGAAACTTGGAATCTTCAGAGTTGCGGTTCCTCCCGTAGATAATCTTGTCCACGTGCTCTTCAGATTCAAGCCTCATCCAGTCAACGCTGTAAAGGCGCCCTTCTGCCTTGCAGTTTCCAGCCTCAGCAATGGAGTCTATGGTGATAATATACTCCTTGTTGTCAATGGTACCTACAATACCATCATCAAACTCCTTTGCGTCACTCCAGAACTCAGCATAGGCCTCCATCAGCCATGACCCTCTCATCTCTGCGAACTCCATCCATCCGTTATGTACCAGCATCTTTGCCACTCTTTCGGAGATGCTCTCAACAGTCTCTCTCGATATCCACTTGCTGGGCAAGAAGAGATCTTGAGCGAAGAAGGTTGCTTCGGTTTCCTTGGTATTCTTGGCGGTCATTGTTAGGTTTGAAAAAGAGAGAGTTAAGTTTTGTGAGTAGAATATTCAGAGAAAGTGTGAATGTAGTAAAGAATAAAAATGTGAACTTTAAGAGTATTTATAGTCAAAACTAAAACGGTTGTGATTCATCAGACGAAAGAATTTTAAACCGTCCCTGATTTGACGTGTCCCCATCATTGCTTTTTTAATGATTGATTTGACTTTTGCAATTCACAGCGTGTGCTTCTCAAAGTCCTAGAATAGTGCAATAAATGACAGACACATTTATTGCAACTTTTAATTTATCCCTGCACACTTAACTTTAAAAAAATAAATAATATCCTTGCGTTTGTTGAATTTCCTCAGACTGATTCAACTTGATCAGACGCAATGTTTTGTCTTAACACGAGAGAAGAAAAAAATATATGAAAGTACAGACGAAATGAAATGTTCAGACGAAAGAGAAAACTTAATCAATTAAAGGAATAATTCTCAAATTCTCTTTAATGAAATTAAAGCGAATTTCGTCTAAAGCTTTTGTAAAGATATCTGCCCATTGAAAATCAGTTTGAACAAACTGTACATCGAAAATACCTTTTTGAACATAATCTCTTATGAAATGAAATTTGATTTCAATATGCTTGGCTTTTGAATGTTGAATAGGATTTTTGCTGAGATTTATTGCACTTGTGTTATCACAAAATACTGGTATTTGAGTTTCAAACCTGGAGTAATCCTCAAGTTGATGTTTTACACAAAGTAGTTGTGAGCAACACCCAGCCGCAGCAATATATTCTGCTTCAGTGGTTGAAAGTGCAATGGAGTTCTGCTTCTTGCTTGACCAAGAGATTAGTGATGAACCAAGAAACTGGCATCCACCACTTGTGCTTTTTCTCTCCACTTTATCTCCAGCATAATCAGCATCACAATAACCACTTAAATTGAAATCACTACTTTTCTTATAAAAGAGAGAGAGATTAGTGGTTCCAATAAGATATCTTAGAATGCGTTTGACAGCTTGTAAATGTGATTCTCTAGGATCAGATTGAAAATGTGCACATAGACAGACACTGAACATAATGTCAGGACTACTAGCGGTGAGATAGAGAAGAGATCTAATCATACCTCTGTATACCGTCTGATCAACGGTCTTACCTGATATATCTTTGTTGAGACTGGCTCCAGATGAATGCATGGGGGTTTTCATTGGTTTGGCATTTTCCATTTTGAATTTCTTTAGAAGTTCCTTAGTGTACATCTGTTGATGAATATATATGCCTTGTTTAGTCTGTTTGATTTGAAGTCCTAAGAAAAGCTTCAGTTCTCCCATCATGCTCATCTCGAATTCTTCCTGCATTAACTTAGAGAAATCCTTGCACAAGAATTCGTTAGTTGCTCCAAAGACTATATCATCTACATATATTTGAACAATAATAAAGTCTTTTGAAACGCTTTTCTTGAAGAGAGTAGTATCAACCTTTCCTCTTGAAAAACCATTTTGGAGAAGAAAAGAACTCAGTCTTTCATACCAAGCTCGAGGAGCCTGTTTAAGACCGTATAATGCCTTTTTTAGTTTAAAAACATGATCTGGTTGAGATGAACTCTCAAATCCAGGAGGTTGTCTTACATATACTTCCTCTTCAATAAAACCATTTAGAAAAGCACTTTTTACGTCCATTTGATATAGGATGATATTCTTATGAGCAGCAAAAGCAAGTAAAATTCTAATTGCTTCCAATCTAGCTACAGGAGCAAAAGTTTCAGTAAAATCAATACCTTCTTGTTGATTATACCCTTGTGCTACTAACCTTGCTTTGTTCCTTACAACTTTACCAGCTTCATCGAGCTTGTTTCTGAACACCCATCTAGTGCCAATGATACTTTTGTTCTTTGGTCTTTCAACTAAGGTCCAGACGTCATTTCTGGTGAACTGATTAAGTTCTTCTTCCATAGCCAAGATCCAGTCATTGTCTTGAAGAGCATCTTCAATATTCTTGGGTTCTATTTCTGATACAAGAGCATAGCTTGAGACATTCTTCACTTTTGATCTTGTTTGAACACCTTGGGATCTATCTCCAATGATCAAATCTTGAGTATGATTTGAGGTGAATTTCCAAGATTTGACAAGCGCATGATCAACAGTCTGATGAGGGTCAGACGAAGAGGGTTCGTCTGAGCTGGTGGGTGCTTTTGAGTCTGCTCTTGTGTTTGTGAGGGGTTGTTCAGACGGAACATTTCCTTGAGCCGAGGGAGTAATCTGCAAATTATCAAATAAATTTTCTAGGTCTGATATTTCCTTATCAGCCTTTGAGTTATCTTGAAATTTTACATGAATTGATTCCTCTACAACTTGCGTCTTAGAGTTAAATACTCTATAGGCCTTAGACGTATTGGAATATCCAAGTAAGAATACCTTTACCACTTTTGAATCAAATTTGCCAAGATGATCTTTGGTGTTTAAGATGAAACATTCACATCCAAAAGGATGGAAATAAGAAATGTTGGGTCTTCTTCCTTTCCATAGTTCATATGGAGTCTTATTCAATATTTGTCTTATCAATATTCTGTTTTGAATATAACAAGAAGTATTAATTGCTTCTGCCCAATAATATTTTGGAAGAGAGCTTTCATGCAACAATGTTCTAGCCATTTCTTGTAAGGTACGATTTTTCCTTTCCATAACTCCATTTTGCTGAGGAGTTCTTGGAGATAAAAAATTGTGAAAGATACCATTTTCAAAATAGAAGGCATTGAACTCAAAATTTTCAAATTTTGTTCCATGATCGCTCCTAACAGACGCAATACATATTCCTTTTTCTTTTTGAATACGTTTGCAGAATATTTCAAAAACACTGAATGACTCATGTTTTTTTACTAGGAAGTATACCCATGTGAATCTAGTATAGTCATCTACAATTACAAATCCATATCTCTTTCCTCCAAGACTTTCAGTCTGAGTAGGCCCAAAGAGATCAATATGTAACAGTTCCAGCGGTCTTGTCGTGGAAACAACATTTTTCGATTTAAAAGAAGCTTTGAGTTGTTTCCCATGCTGACAAGATTCACACAGACGATTGGATTTCCAAGATATTTTTGGCAGACCTTTTACAAGATCCTTTTTAGAAATTTTTGAAATATACTTGAGACTTAAATGTCCAAGCTTTTTGTGCCAAATATCTCGTTCATCATCTGCTGATATCAAACATGTCACATTCTGATCACTAAGGTCAGAAAGACATACCTCATAGAGGTTGTTTTTCCTTTTTCCAATGAACAGAGTGGATTTGTCTTTGTTTTTAACTATACATTCATCAGAGTTAAAAGCTACTTCATATCCACTGTCACAAAATTGACTTATGCTAAGTAGATTGAAGTTGATACCTTTAACATAAGAGACATTCTGGATAAGTGGATTGGGTGTCTTACCAACAGTCCCAATACCAAGGATTTTACCTTTTCCAGAGCCGTAGGAGACAGACCCTTTACTTGGTCTGAGGTCTTGGAACATAGACAGGTCTCCCGTCATGTGTCGTGAGCATCCACTGTCCAAGTACCAACTTGAAGTCCTCTCTTTTCCTATTAAGGATATCTGCAACAGGAATAATGAGTGACTTTGGTACCCAAATCTTTTTGGGTCCTTTTTTGTTAGTTACAGAAGGTTTCTTTTTGTTTGTAATTTTAGCCTTCTTGTAGTTGTTAGGAACCTTGTTATAGTTCCTCTTCTTCTGAGCAGACGAAACAGATTTATTTTTCTTCCCGTCTGTCTCTTTAACATATCCAGGTCCACTTTTATCACTAGGTGACCTTCCATAATTTAAAATATTTTCAAGCATGGAGGATCCCATTGTAAACTTGGTTAAGTCATTGAGTAGGGACTTATTTTCTTTCTTTAATCTTTCAATCTCAAGAATGAAAATATCTTTTTCAGATTCAGATGAAATAACAATTGATACTTTCTTTTCCAGTAACTCTTTTCCAGATTTTAAAACTGCATTTTCTTCCAAGGTTTGTTTCAGCTTGGTTTTGCAGGTTTTGTATTGCTCAGCAATAAAGTGAGAGTTAGCTAGAAGTGTATCATATGACATTTCTTCTGATTCTGATTCAGACTCAGAAGAGGAGGATGAAGAAGTTTGAGTGTCATTTACCTCAGTTGAGACATGGTCTCCAGCCATGAGACAGATGCTTGCTATTTCTTCTTTTTCAGTAGATTCCTCTGAGCTTTCACTGTCAAGGTCTTCCCAAGTCAGTAAGCTCTTCTT
Organism: Hylodesmum podocarpum; assembly: GCA_026586105.1. Lineage (NCBI taxonomy): Eukaryota > Viridiplantae > Streptophyta > Magnoliopsida > Fabales > Fabaceae > Hylodesmum > Hylodesmum podocarpum. The sequence continues at coordinate 1,544,569 of JALJEV010000469.1, forward strand.
TCCTTTATCTTTACGAGGGTTCCACCTCTTTTTCAGCTTGGGGCATTCTGACCTCATATGCCCCAGTTTTCTGCATTCATAGCACACAATCTTTGTGCTTTCCTCCTTTTTTGATGATTTTTCAGGGAGCTTTCTCTCCTTCTTCTTGAAGAAGCGTTGACCTCTCCCCTTTTTCAACATCATCTTCTTAAAGCGTCTGGCCATAAGAGAAATTTCATCTTCAGATGAACCATCAGACGATTCAGATTTTTGTGAGTCAGCCTTCAGAATCTTCATCTTCTTCTTTCTGTCCTTCTTGACAGAGTCTTCTTTGGGAGTGGTGTTGACAGACGGAAGAGCTATAGGCTCTTGAATCTTGATCTTGTCTCTTTTACATAAGAGTACCTCATGTACCCTTAGTGCACCAATTAACTCATCTAGAGTTAATGTCTTCATATCCCTTCCAACAGAGATGGCCGTGGACATAGCTTCCCAAGGAGGTGGGAGACTATCCAAAAGCTTCATATTGTTCTGGGCCTTTGTGAAGGTGATTCCCAGAGCAGTGAGTCCATTCAATATTGTTTGGAATCTTCCAAACATCATATCGATTGACTCTCCTTTCTTCATGGAGAACATTTCATATTCTCTTTGAAGAGTGGCAGCCTTTCTCATTCTAACGTCCTCCGTGCCTTCATATGAGATTTTGAGAGCATCCCATAATTCTTTAGCAGTTTTGTAGGCACAAAATCTATTGTATTCAGTTCTGGAGAGTGCGCACATGAGAGTGTATCTGTCTTTATTGTTCAGCTCCATGATTGAGTATTCTTCACTTCCCCATTCTTTTTCTGGCTTCATGATGAGAATATCTCCTTTAGTGATTATGTTCCATAATCTGTATTGGGTTGACTTGATGTACATCTTCATCTTGTCAGCCCAGTATGGGTAATCATCTCCAGAGAACGCTGGAGGTTTGTTCATCGAAGCTCCTCCGGATAAGAACGAAGGCCGTTGTGAGTCCATGTTGGATCTTTTCCTCTAGCAGGTTGAATTGTGTTAATTTAAAATTTAAAATACAAAACACAAGAAGAGGAGGTTGAATTGTGTTAATTTAAAATTTAAATCCTTTCATCTGTGATTTTGAAAAGGGGTACAGACGAAACAGTGTTTTACTTCAAATGTTGATTTTAGTGGAAAGACGTTACACTTTAAGTTATCCCCGTTAGTTCAACAATATTGATAAAAAAAAGGACGGATATTTTTATACTGGTTCGTCTCTTCAAGACTACGTCCAGTTACTCAGAAACTACTGAGTTTTCACTACCAACCATGAAAAGGTTACAAGTATTCTTTGCACCCAGCCACTTCTGGCTATACACAGATATTCTTTGAACACAGCCTTCTCAGGCTAAACAGCAAAGGTATTCTTTGAACCCAGCCTCCACAGGCTAATACCACACAAGTGGATTTTAAAAAGGATGTTTTAAAAACAAAAAGATTCCTCTACGTAGAAAGGGTTTTACAATGAAGTACAATTAGAAGTATGAGCGAAATCACAGAGGATAGAATGATAGAACCGTTTTCGCCAACTTGTTCTAGGTGAAGTGAAGTCCTTTAAATAGGCACCATCTTCAGATAACCGTTAGACACATGAAAATGCCGTTGAGGATTTACTTGAGAGCTTTCCAAAAAGGTGTCAGACAATACTTGATTGATTGATGGCTTGTGCAGCGGATTTAGATTGCGTGCACGTACCTTTTTCTGACTTGTATAGAGACTTTGACAAAAGGTAAAGACCTTTTTGAGTTGCATGTGTAAGCACGAATCCCTATACTGATCTTGGATGCTTCTAATGAGAACTTCTTTAGATTTGAGATCTTAGCGCGAGTGACTCAAACTTTGCTTCACTTTTTGGACAGACGATGTACTTCTTCAGACTTAAGGAGTAAGCTTGAGGTTCCGTCTGAAGGTTTTGTCTGTAGTTTCGTCTGATGGCTTGGCTTTGAGACAGACGCATAACTTCATCTTTGAAGGGTCTTCTTTCGTCTGTGCTGGTTTCGTCTTTGCAAGTCTTGAGAGCTTGGTTCCGTCTGTCTTATAATAAATCAAAACTCTGAATCGTTAATCATCTTGATCTAACAATGGGATACTTGCATAACCTCAAATAGAGGTGGGCCTTGTAGAGGGTGTTTGCAAATAATAAACTTAATTTGTGCGTCTAAGTGTGATGCTTAGTACTGAGAGGGTCTTTGAGATAGTGAGAAATCATTTTACTCATGATGATCACATGTTGTTTATGATATTCTACGCGACACTAGGAGACCCTGACTGGTCGGTAAGTTGTGTGGTGATGATGCCGTAATTATCTAAGATGGTACCACATTGTATATTTTGGAAGTTGAGACTGGAGCATGCATCATATAGAAAATTCTCATTTAGTCTCCATTCATTCATTTAATTATATTTTTGTATATATTTCCTTGGAACTTAAATATTTGGAACTTACCCTTGCGTGTTTGTGTATGTGGTTTGACACCTGTGATGATCCTGAATTTTATTTGGAGGAGCAGATTGACAGGTAGATTCAGTAAATCCTCTTAGAGATTTTGAAGAAGAATGGTTAACATGAGGATTTTTGTGAATAATGTGTATATTATAATTGTCACAATATTACATATTTTTGTGACACTTTGTAAATGAACTTTGATGAATGGTGGTGTTATGACTTACGTGATGTGTCTTAATTTTTCTAAAAATATAATGATGGTGACGTTTTCTTTAGTAAGATAAAATATTTGAAAAAAAATTTCCCAAAGAAATCTAAAGGAAGGACACATTTTCAAACAATAATAATAAATGAAGAAAATGGAAGTATTTTAGTATCGATAGAGCGGGGTGTTATAGTTTTCCTTTTCTCCCTCTCTTTTTTTACATTTTGATTACATTTATTTCTCATCATATCCACCTTTTATAGTTTTGGAATCACACTTAACTGCTTTACATAGGATTTATATTGCTAAACTACTTTCATACTTAGGAATACTAAGGTAATTAGGACCTATACTTACAACATTTTTAATCAATTTTGAGTAATACTCATTCTTCTTTCTAGCCTTTATATGTTGAGATTGAGATGGAAATCTGGATATATGAATTTTTATTGGTTGACTATGTTGGATGATTTCTTGTTGGACTCTAATATAATCTGCATAGTGTTGATTATGTACTTGATTCTCATCTTTATTCTAGCCTGTGAACTATTTTGCGCTTATTTGAATGGATTCATCTGTATGTCATTTTTCTTCTTTCTTATGTGTTATTTTCATCTAAGGATATTGCTTTATAAAACTTTCTTGCATTCTTTTTAAAGTTGTGTTTTCACTTGTATGCATAATTATGATTAAGATATTTTTTTTAGCCACCTTTATATTATTTTCCTTTGACAGTCCCTTTGAGTCTATTTTTCTATTTCTTCACTACCTTCATTATAAGCCTAAGATTAAACTCATTATTATCCCTTATGTGGATATTGACTGAGTACATGATTTCTTTTGCAATTTGTAAATCATAAGGGAGTTGCCCGAGTCGTACAAATATTTTATGTATGGAGGGAATTACTATTTTGGTTATATAGATTAGTATTGTTTATTTTCTCTTGATTAGATACACGTACATATATTTTTCTCTAACGAGAATTGAAGTGTGCACGAACCATATCTTTTTTCTATTTACTGATAAGCGTGACGTCATGTTCGGAGGCACTGAAACGGTGGCGTCTGGGATCGAGGGGTAATGGCGGAGCTAATGCGAAATAATTCAATAGTTGTGTTCTTTATCAAGGAAATAAATTTGATTGAATTTCTTGGGATGTATCTATTCTGGTTTAATTAAGATTTTGAGTTTCAACTATGAATTGGATAAATTTGACAATCGCTTTCACATTATTTATTGTCGGAATTCTTCTTAAATGTCATTGTCGTGTATTCTTCTAATCAATCAATAATAATTAGCATGCTTATATTGAATATTTTAAATATGTTAATAATGTGTCACTTTATTTTAAAGTATGGTTGTATAGAAAAATTATATACCTGCAAGTTGCAGGGCCTAAGAGTTAGAAATATTATTTCACATTGCAGTTAAGATGTATCAATATTTCTTGGAGAAAATGTGAATAATAGTATTTTTTTTTTTTTATATATGATACTGGTGAAAATCTGTCTACTGCATGTATGGCTTATCGGATGCTTATGCCTTAGAAACTGCATTTTGTTAAATGTAAGTCACTTATTTTATTACTTTCTTTCCCCTTTTGTTCCATATCATGGATTGACATGACATACATAACATGAAAACATGGTCATTCCTAATAAGAACACAGGCATACACAAGTTGAGTTTGCTTTAAACCTTTAACATTTTTGTAACAATAATAACAAAGAAATAAGGCAAATTTGAATAATTCTCTTTAGGAACAAAACGGAAGTGATTAAGTAGATTTCATGTCAGTTGTCAATCAACGTAAAAAGTAGATTTCATGTCCGATGTTTGACAAAATAAATTGAAGTGAACAAGTAGATTTTTCATGTACGCTGTGGCAATGAACCAACATGAAAAGTATAAAAAATTTACTTTCCCTTTCAAATATTTTTATAATTGACGTGAAAAAACGTGAAAAGTAATTTTTTTATTTTTTATAATTATAATATATATATATATATATAAACATTAAATAAAATATCATTAGCAAATGTTCTAACATTACTGCCTCTAAACCTACTCACAGATAGTCTTAAATAGAGAAACAATAAGAAAATAATAACTCATTTGATTATGACACTGAATATATTCACTATAAAATTACATATTAATTATTAATAAAGACTAGTCATTTAGTAATAATAATATATATAACATTGGCAACCATTAAAAAATTTATGACAAATGAGTTCCAGAGGTAGCAAACAACAAAGTTATAGCTCCAATAATTACTGTTACCTAAAAAATATTAATAATTTAATTAAACTCACTAGAGTTATAACTCACTAGAATTATGAAAATTTAAATATCACAAAAAAATATTTTAATTCTAACATTAATTTCTTCAAGTAAATATCACAAACCAAATAATCATTTACACACTCTAAAACTATTAAAATAAATATTACTTTCTAAACATGCATTTATCTGTTACTTTTGTAGAAAAATTCATATATAACTTAGGAATTTTAACAAAAGATTAGCTTTCTCTATCACTTAATAGAATCCCAACAAAAACATATTCAAAATCAATCAAATATAATTTAAAATTATTTCATAAATACATGCCATAACATAATTTTAGTTTATAATAATCTAAAACCACAATTAAATAAAACTTTCTAATTCAAATAATTTAAAACAACTATTTAACTTCAACTTCAATACAATAGTACAACATTCCTGATAGTCATTCATTAAACAATTGTTTTTATAAAATAACTACAAAATTTCTAAAAATATAAATAGGTTATAAAAATATAAATAACTTCTCTTAAATATAAATAATTTTATCTATTTTAAATTATATCTTTTTATTCAATATCATCAATATTACAAAATTCTCTTTATTTAAACCAAATGCGTTGTACTTTATTTTTAAGTATTTTCAATATTATCGATTTATAATAAATCAACATCCGAAAACATATAAGACATTTAAAAGACATATAAATACCTTATTTTTTCTAAATAACTGTATAAATACATTGTTATGTATAGTAGCGGTAATAATGGGATTTACCCATACATGTTTATTGTACTACATTTATGAAATTCACGGTTAAAATACGTTATAAACACTTGGTCAATTAAGTGTGATATATTAAATCTCAGCAATTATAGAAAACATACCTCGTGAATAATCTTTTAACAACCCATTCTTATGAAATAATAAGGTGTCGAATGTGAGCAATCTTTGCCCAGTCTTCTCCTGTTAGTTCCTGGCAACACTGCTTCAGCAATGGACAACCTACAATTTCAACATATGAAATGGATTTGGGCAGACCCTCCTCTGGCAAGCATTTCAACTTGGGGCATTCAATAAGACGTAATAGCTTAAGAGAGGAGAGGTGACTCAGTCCCTTGTATTCCAGATTTTTAAGATTTCCACAATTCCACATATACAGTGAAGTAAGAGAGAGTGGCAACAAACCTTCATCAGGAAAACTCTCCACCTCCAGGTTCGCAACAATCAAGTATTCAAGAGAGGGATTCGCATCAAAAGCCCCTTTCAGTGAGACGATAAGTTTTGAGCAATTATTGAGAGTCATCCTTTTTAGATTTGATGGCAAATATCCACCTGGGACCCACTTAACTATTGGACAGTCTTTGATTGACAGGCTCTCCAGAAATGAAAGGAGGATATCCATGCGTTCAGGCAATGATTCTAATCGAGGGCACTCACTGATTGTCAGATTCTTGAGATGATTATGAGCATGCTCCACTGTAATCATCTGTAGATCTGGAAACCCCTTGACACTAAGTGACTTGAGTTTTGGGAATAAATGTAGTGGAAATGTCTTTAGAGAGCCATCACTGGTTTCACGATTGGAGCAATCACCGCATAAAATCCATTTCGGGCGACGATAAATAACCAATTCTTCCAAGCAAGTATCATTACTATTGTGCCCAAACATTTCAAGCAATAATGCTTCCATGTTGTGTCCGCCCATTTCCAGGCGTTTCAAAGCAGGCCAGTCAAGTTGCAGCTTTCCACTGTCATGCAGTTCCAACTTTAGAGTTTTTGGGGCACAAGTCTCAAGTTGTTGACAGTGATAAATATATAGTTCCTTTAAATGAAGATTTTTTACTGGCAGGTCACCTATCAGCTTGGGACAATTCCGTAGACATAGATGTTGAAGACGTGGAAAAGCGCCAGTCACACCTTTACATTCCCATCTTTCCCATTCTTTCATAGCGTTGAACCTTAATGTTTCCAATGATGTAAATGAAAAAGGCTCACTGCCATAAAAATCAGCATCAACACTCACTATCCCGTCAAGATTTGCAATCTCCAAATCCTTCAAAAAAGTCAAATGTCCAAGGGAAGGCAAACGTTGGCAATTTCGACAGTTGACCAACTTTAAGGATACCACATTCGATAATGAATTATCAAATAACCAACTTGGAAATGATTCAGGTAATCTGTCTATCCCAGTATTAGAGAGTTCATTATCAAATAACCAACTTGGAGATGATTGAGGTAGTTTGTCTATCCCCGTATTAGAGAGTTCATTATCAAATAACCAACTTGGAAATGATTCAGGTAGTTTGTCTATCCCAGTATTAGAGAGATCAAATGAACGCAAATTGGTGAGTCTATGCAAGTTTGAGGGCAGCTCCTTCAAATGACTACAATGGTCCAGCTTCAGTATTTGTAAGTTGTTGAGTGAAAATATTGATTTAGGTAGTTTGTCTATCCCAGTATTAGAGAGATCAAGTGAACGCAAATTGGTGAGTCTATGCAAGTTTGAGGGCAGCTCCTTCAAATGACTACAATGGCCCAGCTTCAGTATTTGTAATTTGGAAAGTGAACATGTGGATTCAGGTAGTTTTTCTATGACAGTCTCTGAGAGGTCTAATGAACAGAGATGTATGAGATTGCCCACAGATTGAGGCACCTCTGTAAGTTTATCACAACCAGACAAAGATAGGACTCGAAGGAACTTAAACTTGGCGAGCAAGTCATTTATTGGCACCTTCAACTGCCAAAATGTTCCATAAGGAAGATTCATCCTATCTGCTGGCATAAATGTATGAACCATTTCACCAGCATGTAAACTCCCAAGCCCATCAAAATCTTTAGTTTCCCGGGTTGAAAATGATAAGTGACGGGTTGTTCTGGGTATTCTTTTTGCTCGGTCAACTCCTAACCTGAAACAGATGTCCCCACAAACAAATTTCGCTAGATCATTGAGAAGGTCATGCATGACAAAACCAACTCCGCTTGATTGTTGAAAGAAAGACCTGGATAGTAGATCACTGAAGTTTTGTTCGCCAACATTTTCTGGACTCCTATTCTGTTCACTCTTATTATCCTAAGTCTTTTCTACTCTTATAGATACATTTAGAAAAGTAATATTAAAGGTAAGATAGCATTACAATGGGCAAAGTTTATAAATAATAATAAAATCAAAATCAAAATATGAGAGTGTAAAAGATAAAACATAAGAAGGGGGGTTGAATTGTGTTACTTAAAAAAATTTGTTCCTTTCGTCTGTGGGTTTCAAAGAGGTTCAGACGAAACAGTCTTAATCTTACAAAGATTGATTTTAGAATACAAACGTTAGAATATGATTATCCCCGATTAGTTAAAAGCTAAAGATAATAAAAACGCAAGTATTTTTATACTAGTTCATCTATTCAAGACTATGTCCAGTTACCCAGCAACTACTGAGTTTTCACTACAAACCGTGAAATGGTTACAAGTATTATTTGCACCCAGCCACTTCTGGCTATTACACAGATATTCTTTGATCACAGCCTTCTCAGGCTAAACTGCCAAGGTATTTTTTGAACCCAGCCTCCACAGGCTAATACAAAGGTATTCTTTGGGACACAGCCTCCTCAGGCTTAAACACTACACAAGTGGATTTTGAAAAGATGTTTTAAAACAAGTGTTTTCCTCTACACAGAGAGGGTTTTTACAATAAGCACAATCACAGAACTTTGAGCGAAATCTTCAGAAGATAGATTGAGAGAAGCGTATTCGCCTACTGAATTCTGATGTAGTGAAGTTCTTATATAGGCATCTTCTTCAATTAGCCGTTAGACTCATTTGAATGCCGTTGAGATATCTCTTGAGAGTTTTTCCAAAAGGTGTCAGTTGTACTTGATTGATTGATGTAGAACGCAGCGGATACAGCGGACTAGATTGCGTGCGCAATACCTTTTCTGACTTGTACAAAGACTTTGACAAAAAAGGTGAAGACCTTTTTGACTTGTATGTGAAAGCTCAAATCCCTATACTGATCTTGGATACTTCTCATGAGTACTTCTTCAGATTTGAAATTTTAGCGCGAATGACTCAACTTTGCTTCACTTTTAGATAGACGATATAAATCTTCAGACTGAAGGAGTAAGCTTGAGGTTCAGTCTGAAGCTTTCGTCTCATCCTATCATCTGATGACTTCACTCTTGGAATAGACGAAAGACTTCAGCTTGAGGAGTCTTCTTCCGTCTGTGCATGTTCCGTCTGACTTGCTTGCATAACTTCCGTCTGAGAAAGTTCCGTCTGTCTTGTAAACATCAAAACCTTAGACGAAAAACTTCATCTTGATCTAACAATCTCCCCCTTTTTGATGATTACAGACCATACCGATAATCTTTCTCAAGAAGATATCTGCATTAAACAATGTTAACAATCACAGATAATATGCAAGTCAGATTTACATCAAGACGATGTTTTCTGAATAATACCTCTTTATAAATAATTGTTACATCAATGCGATGTAATCCTTTTACTTTATTACAATGGTATAGACAGAAAACTAATAAAAAATTACAAAGTGTGTCCTATACTAAAGAATAAAAAAATACAATACAATACAAAACTTTGTGCTCCCACTCAGACGATCGCTCTCCCTCAGACGAAGCTTATCTTGTTCTTGCTCATTTGCTCTTGCTCGCTCCCCCTCAGACGATATTTTCCCCATGTACCTTTCTTCTTTCTTGAGATATTCTTCTCTCCCTTGGGCTAAGTTTTTCTCTACTTTTCTCCCCCTTGGGCTGAGAATCATCAAAAACAGTATCAAGAAGAAGGCTTGGGCTTCTTTTGCAGAAGGGTCATCACTATGTCCTTCAGCTGCTGCACCTCAGATGATAGAGAAGCTTGATTGTCCTCAAGTTCTCTATTCTTTTGCTTCAGGTGCTCGCAATCTTCCTCTAAGGCATCATATTTTCGCTTTAGAGTTTTATACTCCTCAGCTTCTTGAATATCAGCCTCAGCAACCTCAACCTTGTCATCAACCTCTACCATATCATCAAATTGTACCATTGGTGTTTGAGGTTCTTCCACGATAGGTGTAATGTCATCAATGATGAGCACTGTTGGAGTCTTCTTCAGACGCAATGTGAATTGTGGAAGAGTGAGGTAAGCCATGAAGTCCCATTCCCATTGCCATGTATACAACTTTGTGGGAACAGAGAGTTCAAGATCCAGATGCTCCTGGGATGGATAAGTGTACGCAAAAGCTTCACCAGGAAACACCCTGCCACAGACGGTAGAATCCTCATCAAATGAGGTTCCAGAGCAGAAAGAAGAAGTGGCTTCATGATCTTCTATCATCCTTTGTATCTTCGGATTGATAGGGCTTGAGGCATGTGATTGAACAGCCTTGAGGTGCGAATAAGCAGCAAACGGAAGATGCAGGGGGATGTGCCTTGCATATTTGAAGGTTCTGGAGACAGACGGATGCTTCTTTTCTTTACCCTTAGCAAAAAACTTGACCAAGCAAGGTAGTTTTCGGTCTAAGATGATAGTGTACTTCGTTTCGTCTGAAACCAAAGAAGAGAACTATGAACCTACCAAGAAGGGGTAGTCTCTCTTTTCCTTCTTTGCTTGACGTTCAATGTGGTAGAAGGAAGTGGCTCTATCCTTAGCTTCCCTTCTAAAAGCATCGGCCATCAACTTGAATGTCAAGTTGTAGTCTTCTGGAAGAGCATGAGCGAACTCTTCTGGATCTTCAAACTCGTTGAGGAGGATTGAGTAGCGGGGGCTAATCCCTGAGCAATGTGGTATTGTCCAAGGGAGAACAATTCCCAGAGCATGTCCTAGACCTACATACTCCGTCCGATTCATGGGAATTGTGAATGGTACAGGATCATGGCGATCTATGGCGTCAAGATGCCAATGTGAGCAATCTCTTGGCTCATAGATGGTGGAACTGGAATCTCCATATCTGCAATGGTGAAATGCAGGTGCATTGTGCTCGTATTGAACCTTCCACTTTGAGTTTTCTTTGAAGGGGATGTGGGGTTCATAGCCAAGTGCTGGTCCTTCAATTACTGACTCAGCAAGGTGATCCTTGTACCTTTGTATGTTTTCTAACCCCTTGATGTCTAGAGCGGCCAGTGTGTCCCAGGGCAGACGCTTCAGCCATTCGCGTTGCTCTTCGGGAGAGTAGATGATGTCTTCTTTGAAGTCCACTATGTTAAGTCAAGATGATTCAGCATCTCAGTTTTGATAATTACAGAACAGTCTGTTGTGTTTACAGACGGAAGCATTAGACTGAAGGCTCAGACGAAACAAGTATCAGACGGAAGAACTCAACATGAAGCATCAGACGGAAGAGAGTCAGACGAAACTAAGTCGTCAGACGGAACCAAGCCATCAGACGATAGTGGCACAGACGATAGAAGGACTACTCAAGTTGAAGACCTTCGTCTGTCCAAGAGAAGCTTAAGACAAAAGGATGAGACGAAACAAAGAAGTTTGAAGACTCATTTCGTCTATCCAAAAGTGAAGTTCAGTTGAAGTCTCGCGCCAAGATTTAAAATCTAAAGGAGTCATCATGAGAAGAATCCAAGATCAGTATGGGGATTTGTGCTTACACTCCAAAGTCAAAAAGGCATTCACCTTTTTGTCACATCTCTGTACAAGTCAATAAAAGGTACTGCGCACGCAATCCAGTCCGAGATATCCGCTGCAACTCTCATCTATCAATCAAGGACAACTGACAACCTTTTTAAAAAGTTCTCAAGAAGATCTCCAACGACTCTCAACGGCATTCAAATGAGTCTAACGGCTATTTGAAGAAGATGCCTATAAAAGGACTTCACTGTAACAAGAACAAGTGGGCGAATACGCTTATCCTTCATCTACTCTGATTATTCGCCCAAATCTGATAAGCTCTGTACTGTATTGAAAAACACCTCTCTGTGTAGAGGAAATCTTTGTTGATTCACAATATTTGTAAAAGTCCACTTGTGTGGCATTATAGCCTGTGGAGGCTGGGTTCAAAGAACACCTGTATAGCCTGTGGAGGCTGGGTTCAAAGAATACCTGTTTAGCCTGAGGAGGCTGCGTTCCAAAGAATACCTTGTAATAGCCAGAAGTGGCTGGGTTCAAAGAATACTTGTAACCTGTTCACGGTTGGTAGTGAAAACTCAGTGGTTGCTGGGTAACTAGACGTAGTCTTGGATAGACGAACTAGTATAAAAATATTTATGTTTATTGTTTCGTCTGATCAACTAACTGGGGATAATAAGTTTAACATCTGTCATTTAAAATCAATAGTTCAAGATAAATCTTGTTTCGTCTGACCAGATTTGAACCCACAGACGAAAGGGAGTAATTTTTTTTTAAAACACAATTCAACCCCCTTCTTGTGTGTTTTTATCTTTTACACACTAGCTTCAGGGGTTTGTTGTATAAGATGGGATTGACGAATCTCCCCAATTGAAAACCCTTCTTTCCTCTGTATTGATATGGGTTTTTCAATTCAATATAGGGAGTGTCCCTTATATAGCAGTCTTCATCATCTGCCAAGTGACCAACTTCAGCAGACTCAGACGGTTCACCATCAATGGAGATTTCTTCATTCTTCTCTCCAATTACCCAGTCAGGCTTGACTGGTCTCTCTGCACAGGTGCTTTCGGCAAAGCGCCTCATGACTAATTCATTGAGAAAAGAATAGTCCATCTTGTGCTTTCGGGGTAGATCTTCAGGGTTGATCATTTCAGCGTGCGATCTCCCCCATGATGCATCCACCTTGATGACTTCAAGATGTTCTTCATCAGACGAAGAACTTATATCTTCAATCACAACTTCATCTTCAGACGGAATCTCCTTCGTCTGTTGGTGGGATGCTTCCTCGACGCAAAGAGTAACGCTTGTCTGGTAAGGCCGGCGTTCGTGAGGAGACGCAACAATAGGAGCAGATGGTGTTGCCCTATGTTCGTCTTGGAGTGTTGTTGATGGAGAGACCTCCATTATGGAGACTTCCTCGTTTAGCATCGTCTCCAACTCCTCTGCAAGCTGGGCATTATCTTTTTGGATCTAGGTCGTTTCTTCAATATTCATGCCCTCTGAAGTTGCTGGAGCAGACGCAGCCTCAGATGATCATATGCCCCGAACGCTTTCGAGAAAGATCCTTTCTCGTTCAGCATGAAGCAGTATAGAGGGCCTCATAGCCTTTTTCAATTGTTTCTCTTCGTCTGTTTCACCAACAACAACAGATGCTAGCTTCTGCTTCATTTTCTCCTTGCCTTTAGCAGCCTTTTGAAGAGCAATTTGTCTTGCTTTAGCTTTCTCTTCAGCTGCTTTCTTCTGCTTTTCTTCGTCTGTTAGTATCTTTACAGACAGAACACCCTCAGACGATATGTTGATCCCTTCATCTTCACTAGGGGATATCGTCTTACTCTTGGGCTTGGCACCAACATGTTTAATTCTGATGGTCCTTTTCTTCTTCTGGAGAGGTTCTTCAAGAACGTCCTCAAAAGGAACCTCAGAAATAATCACAGGAGGAAGAGGTTGGGGTTGGTTTAGAGTTTGGGATGGTATTTCGGCTTGTGTTTGGGGTTGTGTTTTGGTTTGTGTTTGGGTTTTTGCACGCTTGATGCGGGCTCTGTGTGGGGGTTCTTTGGTGATAGGTGAGAGTGGGACTTCTTCCCTTGGTGAATGGAGAAGGAAGCTCGGTGCCAGGTGCATCTTCACAAAGGTGCTTCCTTTGACTTCATTCCCTTCTTTGTGCCACGTTACGCTGGTGGCATCAAAGCCTTGGTTGATGATGATTTTGGTGAAGAGGGTGGCGTAGGGAATGCTACTCTTCCTACGAATGTTTCTATTCTTCAACGCACTCACCCAATGGTTGAGAATAATATGAGGAAGGCTCATCCTTGCTTTCCTCATACAGTAAAAGATGCAGAATTTGTCTCGAGTACTCACGTTGTCACGAGATCCTGTTCATGGAGTGAAGATGTTGTAAAGGAGGTTGTGGATGATTCTTGCCGTGGGACAGAGGTTCCCTGATTTGAAGAACTTGGGATCTTCAGAGTCGCGGATCTTCCCGTAGATAATCTTATCTACATGTTCTTCAGACTCTATCTTCATCCAGTCAGGGCTATAAAAGCGCCCTTCAGCATTGCAGCTTCCAGCTTCAGCGATGGAATCAACAGTGATAATGTATTCCTTGTTGTCGATAGTCCCGACAATACCATCCTCGAACTCCCTAGCATCGCTCCAAAACTCAGCGTATGCCTCTATCAGCCATTCCCCTCTCATAGCGGCAAACTCCATCCAGCCGGTGTGAGTCAGAATCTTGGCAACTCTATCAGAGATGCTCTCTATTGTTTCTCTCGAAATCCACTTGCTAGGCAAGAACAAGTCTTGAGCAAAGAAAGTGGCTTCGGTTGCTTTGGTGTTCTTGGCGGCCATTGTAGGTTTTTGACAAAGAGAGAATATAGAGCTTTGTGAGTAATAAGTTCAGATAGAATGTGAAAGCAGTAAAGAGTAAAAATGTGAACTTTAAGAGTATTTATGGGCAAATAAAAACGGTTGTGATTCATCAGACGAAAGAGTTTCGAAAACCGCCCTTGATTTGACGTATCCAAATCATTGCATTTTCAATGATTGATTTGACTTCTGCAATTCACAGAGCGTGCTTCTCAATGTCCTAGAATAGTGCAATAAATGACAGACACATTTATTGCTTCTTTTAATTTGTCCCTGCACACTTAACTTAAAAATTATTTAAATAATATCCTTGCGTCTATTGAATTTCCTCAGATTGATTCAACTTGATCAGACACAAAGTTTCATCTTAACACGAAAATATAAATAAATGTACAGACGAAAAATGCTCAGACGAAAGAGAAATTTAATCAACTAAAGAAATAATTCCCAAATTTTCTTTAATGAAATTAAAGTGAGTTTCGTCTAAAGCTTTTGTAAATATATCAGCCCATTGAAAATCAGTTTGTACAAATTGTATATCGAAAATACCTTTTTGAACATAATCTCTTATAAAATGAAAATGAATTTCAATATGTTTGGCTTTTGAATGTTGAATAGGGTTTTTGCTGAGATTTATTGCACTTGTGTTATCACAAAATACTGGTATATGATTTTCAAACCTAGAGTAATCCTCAAGTTGATGTTTTATCCATAGTAATTGTGAGCAACACCCTGCTGCAGTAATATACTCTACTTTAGTGGTTGAGAGTGCAATGGAGTTTTGCTTCTTGCTTGACCAAGAGATTAGTGATGATCCAAGGAATTGGCATCCACCACTTGTGCTTTTTCTCTCCACTTCATCTCCAGCATAATCAGCGTCACAATAGCCACTTAAACTGAAATCACTTTTTTTCTTATAAAACAAAGAGTGATTAGTGGTTCCAACAAGATATCTTAGGATACGTTTAACAGCTTGCAAATGTGATTCTTTAGGATCAGATTGAAAGCGTGCACATAAACAGACACTAAACATAATGTCGAGGTCTACTAGAGTTAGATAGAGAAGAGATCCAATCATACCTCGTATACCATCCGATCCATGATCTTTGATTGATCGTCTTTGTTGAGACTTGCTCCAGACGAATGCATGGGAGTTTTCATAGGTTTGGCATTTTCCATTTTGAATTTCTTTAAAAGCTCCTTTGTATACTTGTTGATGGATATATATGCCTTGTTGATCTGTTTGATCGAAGTCCTAAGAAAAACTTCAGTTCTCCCATCATGCTCATCTCGAATTCTTCCTGCATTAGCTTAGAGAAATCCTTGCACAAGGATTCGTTAGTTACTCCAAAGACTATATCATCTACATATATTTGAACAATAATAAAGTCTTTTAAAACGCTTTTCTTGAAGAGTGTAGTATCCACTTTCCCTCTTGAAAAACCATTTTGAAGAAGAAAGGAACTTAGTCTCTCATACCAAGCTCGAGGAGCTTGTTTAAACTCATATAATGCCTTTTTCAGTTTGAAAACATGATCTGGTTGAGATGAACTCTCAAATCCAGGGGGTTGTCTTACGTATATTTCCTCTTCAATAAAACCATTTAGAAAAGCACTTTTTACGTCCATTTGATATAAGATGATATTCTTATGAGCAGCAAAAGCAAGTAAAATTCTAATAGCTTCTAATCTAGCTACAGGAGCAAAGGTTTCAGTGAAATCTATACCTTCTTATTGATTATAGCCTTGAGCTACTAACCTTGCTTTGTTTCTTACCACTTTTCCATCTTCATCAAGTTTGTTTCTAAAAACCCATTTAGTTCCAATAATGCTTTTGTTTGTTAGTTTCTCCACCAAGGTCCAAACATCATTTCTGGTAAACTGGTTTAGCTCTTCTTCCATAGCTAAAATCCAGTCGTCATCTTGTAGAGCTTCTTCTACATTATTCGGTTCTATGTTTGAAACAAGAGCATATCCAGACGATTCCTTCAGCTTGGATCTAGTTTGAACACCTTGATTCCTATCTCCAATGATAAGATCTTCTGTGTGGTTAGACGCAAACTTTCATGCTCTCGCAGGGGCTTGATCTTCATGTTGATGAGTATTAGTCGAAGATGGTTCGTCTGTGCTTCTATCGTCTGCTCTTGTTTCGTCTGACCCTTGTTTATCATTTTAACTTGAACTTTGACCAGAAGAGTTAATCTGCAAATTATCAAATAAATTTTCTAGGTCTGATATTTCCTTATCAGCCTTTGAGTTATCTTGGAACTTTACATGAATTGATTCCTCTACAACTTACGTCTTAGAGTTAAATACTCTATAGGCCTTAGATGTATTGGAATATCCAAGAAAGAATCCTTTTACCACCTTTGAATCAAACTTACCAAGTTGATCTTTGGTGTTTAAGATGAAACATTCCCATCCAAAAGGATGAAAGTAAGAAATGTTGGGTCTTCTTCCTTTCCATAGTTCATATGGAGTCTTATTCAATATTGGTCTTATCAATATTCTGTTTTGAATATAACGGGGAAGTATTAATTGCTTCGCTTTGATAATATTTAGGGAGAGAGCTTTCATGCAACATAGTTCTAGCCATTTCTTGTAAAGTACGATTTATCCTTTCCACAACTCCATTTTGCTGGGGAGTTCTTGGAGATGAAAAATTGTGAAATATACCATTTTCAAAACAAAAGGCTTTGAACTCAGAATTTTCAAATTCTGTTCCATGATCGCTTCTTACCGACGCAATACATATTCCTTTTTCTTTTTGAACGCGTTTGCAGAATATTTCAAAAACACTAAATGACTCATGTTTATGTGCTAGGAAGTATACCCATGTGAATCTAGTATAGTCATCTACAATCACAAATCCATATCTCTTTCCTCCAAGACTTTCGGATCGAGTAGGTCAAAGAGATCAATGTGTAATGTTTAGCGGTCTTGTCGTGGAAACAACATTTTTAGATTTAAAAAGAAGTTTTGAGTTGTTTCCCCGCCGACAAGATTCACTGACGATTGGATTTCCAAGATATTTTTAGCGAGACCTTTTACAAGATCCTTTTTAGAAATTTTTGAAATATATTTTAGACTTAAATGTCCAAGCTTTTTGTGCCAAATATCTCGTTCATCGTCTGTTGAAATTAAACATGTTACATTCTGATCACTAAGGTCAGAAAGGCAAACCTCATAAAGGTTATTCTTTCTATTCCCAACAAAAAGAATGGATTTGTCTTTGTTTTTTAATATACATTCAACTGAGTTAAAGACTACTTCATATCCACTGTCACAAAATTGACTTATGCTAAGTGGATTGAAGTTAAGACCTTTAACATAAGACACATTCTGGATAAGTGGATTGGGTGTCTTACCAACAGTCCCAATACCAAGAATTTTACCTTTTCCAGAACCGTAGGAGACAGACCCTTTACTTGGTCTGAGGTCTTGGAACATAGACAGGTCTCCCGTCATGTGTCGTGAGCATCCACTGTCCATGTACTAGCTTGAAGTCTTTTCTCTTCCTATTAAGGATATCTGCAACAGGAATTATGAGTGACTTTGGTACCCAAATCTTTTTGGGTCCTTTTTTGTTAGTTTCAAAAGGTTTCTTTTTGTTTGTAATTTTAGCCTTCTTGTAATTGTTAGAAACCTTGTTATAATTTTTTATCTTCTTTTTGTGAACAGACGGAACAAAATTGTTTTTCACTTCGTCTGACTCTTCAACATAACCAAGTCCACTTTTGTCAGACGGAGATGTCCCATATTTTAAAATATTTCCTAGTTTGGAGGATCCCTTAGTAAACTTTGTTAAGTCTTTGAGTAAAGATTCATTTTCTTTCTTCAATCTTTCAATTTTAGACATAAGATGATCCTTTTCAAACTCAGATGATTTTTCATCTGATACCTCCTTTTGCAGCAACTCATTTTTAGTTCTCAAAGCAGCATTTTCTTCCAAGGTTTGTTTTAACTTGGCTTTGCATACTTTGTATTGCTTAGCAATAAAATGTGAGTTGGCAAAAAGTGTATCATATGAAATCTCTTGATTCGACTCGGACTTCGGATGAGGAGGATGAAGAAGTTTGGATTCGGTTACCTACGATGAGGCAGTGTCTCCAGCCATGAGGCAAATATTAACAGTTTCTTCTTCTTCTTCTTCGATGGATTCCTCTGAGCTTTCACTATCAAGATCTTCCCAAGTCAGTAAGCTCTTCTTTCCTTTACCTTTTCGAGGGTTCCACCTCTTTTTCAGCCTGGGACATTCTGACCTCATATGATCCGGTCTTCTACATTCATAGCACACAATCTCTGTGCTTTCCTCCTTGTTTGATGATTTTTCAGGGAGCTTCTTCTCCCTCTTTTTGAAGAAACGTTGACCTCTACCTTTCTTCATCATCATCTTTTTGAACCGTCTTGCCAAAAGAGAAATTTCGTCTTCAGACGAATCATCAGACGATTCAGATTCTGTTGAGTCAGCCTTCAGAATTTGCATTTTCTACTTTCTGTCCTTCTTGACAGATTCTTCTTTAGGGGTGATGTTGACAGATGGAAGAGCTATTGACTCTTGAACCTTGATTTTGTCTCTTTTACATAAGAGTACCTCATGTACCCTTAGTGCTCCAATTAACTCATCTAGAGTTAATGACTTCATGTCCCTTCCCACAGAGATGACCGTGGACATAGCTTCCCAAGGAGGTGGGAGACTATCCAGAATCTTCATATTATTCTGGGCCTTTGTGAAGGTGATTCCAAGAGCAGTGAGTCCATTCAATATTGTTTGGAATCTTCCAAACATCATATCGATTGACTCTCCTTTCTTCATAGAGAACATTTCATATTCTCTTTGAAGAGTGACAGCTTTTCTCATTCTGACGTCCTCAGTGCCTTCATATGAGATTTTGAGAGCATCCCATAGTTCTTTAACAGTTTTGTAGGCACAAAATCTATTGTATTCAGTTCTGGATAGTGCGCACATGAGAGCGTATCTAGCTTTATTATTCAATTCCATGATTGAATATTCTTCACTTCCCCAATCTCCTTCTGGCTTTACAATGGGAATATCTCCTGTGGTGATTATGTTCCATAATCTGTGTTGGGTTGACTTGATGTACATCTCCATCCTGTCAGCCCAGTAAGGATAATCATCTCCAGAGAACGCTGGAGGTTTGTTCATCGAAGCTTCTCTAGATAGAAATGAAGGTCCTTGTGAATCCATGTTGGATCTTTTCCTCTAGTAGCTGTTAAGCGCTCAACCCTTAGAGGCTGAACTCTGATACCAAACTGTAAAAGATAAAACACAAGAAGGGGGGTTGAATTGTGTTACTTAAAAAAATTTGTTCCTTTCGTCTGTGGGTTTCAAAGAGGTTCAGACGAAACAGTCTTAATCTTACAAAGATTGATTTTAGAATACAAACGTTAGAGTATGATTATCCCCGATTAGTTAAAAGCTTAAGATAATAAAAACGCAAGTATTTTTATATTGGTTCGTCTATTCAAGACTACGTCCAGTTACCCAACAACTACTGAGTTTTCACTACAAACCGTGAAATGATTACAAGTATTATTTACACCCAGCCACTTCTGGCTATTACACAGATATTCTTTGATCCCAGCCTTCTCAGGCTAAACTACCAAGGTATTTTTTGAACCCAGCTTTCACAGGCTAATACAAAGGTATTCTTTGGACACAACCTCCTCAGGCTTAAACACCACACAAGTGGATTTTGAAAAGATGTTTTAAAACAAGTGTTTTCCTCTACGCAGAGAGGGTTTTTACAATAAGCTTAATCACAGAACTTTGAGCGAAATCTTCAGAAGATAGATTGAAAGAAGCGTATTCGCCTACTCAATTCTGATGTAGTGAAGTTCTTATATAGGCATCTTCTTCAATTAGCCGTTAGACTCATTTGAATGCCATTGAGAGTCGTTGAGATATCTCTTGAGAGTTTTTCCAAAAGGTGTCAGTTGTACTTGATTGATTGATGTATAACGCAGCGGATATAGCGGACTAGATTGCGTGTGCAGTACCTTTTCTGACTTGTACAGAGACTTTGACAAAAAAGGTGAAGACCTTTTTGACTTGTATGTGAAAGCTCGAATCCCTATACTGATCTTGGATACTTCTCATGAGTACTTCTTCAGATTTGAAATTTTGGCGCGAATGACTCAACTTTGCTTCACTTTTGGATAGACGATATAAATCTTCAGACTGAAGGAGTAAGCTTGAGGTTCCGTCTGAAGGTTTCGTCTCATCCTATCGTCTGATGACTTCACTCTTGGAACAGACGAAAGACTTCAGCTTGAGGAGTCTTCTTCTGTTTGTGCATGTTCCATCTGACTTGCTTGCATAACTTCCGTCTGAGAAAGTTCCGTCTGTCTTGTAAACATCAAAACCTTAGACGAAAAACTTCATCTTGATCTAATAGAGAGGAAAAAAGGAGTTTAAATTAAATCCAACAAAAATATAAGAAATAACAGTAAAATAACATTACAATATGTGAAAAATCAGAAATATTTATAATCATAATAATGATAATTTTATACCATGAAATAAAAAAAAAACCACTGAAATTTTTTTTAAAATTATAAATAAAGGGAAAATTAATACTTTTTCATATAAATTATTATAATAATTTTTATTAGTTTCACACAATTTTGTTGCTTGGGAAAGCTCAAATCCTTTGAAGGTCTTAAATTTTAATCATCTTCCTTAATTTTCATGTCCTGTCCACCTTAAATTGATTTTTTCACAAAATCAAGAGTCATTCAATTTTTAGAAATGTTAGTACTCTTGTAAGATTAATTTTATATTTCTTCTGTTCAAAATTAATATTTAAGAAATGTAATTAGTATTTAAATTTCATATAAATACTAATATAACTTTCTAACATATCACTTTTCTTACTTTGTTTAGTTAAAATAATCAATTAAGTTAATGTTCTTGATATTATTCTTGAAACAAAATTAATAATTGATTGATTTTTAAATTTAAAAAATTATTTATTTTCGCGCGGAGAGAATAATTAAATAATTCTATTTGAGTAAAATTTATTATGATTTAGTATTTTTTTTGTTTTTTGTTTTATGTTTACAATGATTTGATAAAATTTTATTGTACTTGATGATTATGAGTTTTGGAGGCAGGAGTGAAAAATACATTATATATATACACGTTTGTCTCAGTTATTTAAATGAATTAAGTGTATACAAACAGGTTATTTTTATTTAATTTTATTTAAATATTTGAACAATTTAGGGAAACTAAATTTAGAAAAGAAATCTTGTTGCTTTCTTAGAATAATAACATTTCATCATATAGGTTGGTAGTCATTCTTTTGACACGTAAAATAGTCTTAAGAGGGTATGAGTGGGGTTCTTTAGATATACTATGACATCTACAAAAAAAATAAAAATTATAAGAACATGTCTTTTGAGTTAGTAGTAACAGCAATACTTTATATATGAAAAATTAGGCGAATATATTGATAAAATTTTGCCAATTTGTGCGCTTAAAACTATCTTTGTAATTGTTGTACAATAAATATGTTTTAATTTTTCCATTAAGAATTATCTTTATTAACTTTATAAACTTTGATTATTTTTATTTGAGTGGTCTATTTTCTTTTATCTTATTGGAAATAATGGTAAATTAAACTTTCTTTTAATAAATTGCTAGAGGCTCAAAATTCTCCTAAACTACAGTTATAGTTTGTCTCCTAAATAAGAAAAAATTGTAATTATATAACTTTGGTTACTGTAGCTAAACATGTAGCTAGACATGTACATACTTACACTTATCACCAATTTAATATTTCTATCATTGCTATTTTAATAATCAAAGCTATATATACCACTATAGTACAATTACGTTCAATGAAAATAAATCAAATATTAAGTCACCTTATTAATAATGTAAATATAAATAGTATTGGTGAAAGACTAACAAATATTGCAAAAGATATCACAAGGTAAAAAAATAATATTTACATTAAATTACCTCACTTCGGTTCTTGACAATTTTATAAGATAATACTGTATTAGTTCTTAATATTTTAAAAACTATGTAAAGACCATTTCATTATAAATTATAAATTTTATAATTTAATTTTTTCATTTTAATATTAGATTCTTCTATAATTTACTGTTATTAATTATAACTTAATTTTTATAATTTATTGATATTTTAATTCTTATTTAGAATAGGATAACTATTGAATTAAAATCAGATATTTATTTTCTATTTTTTTTAATATTAGAAGTTATTATGATAACACCTTGCAGAAATAGAACCAAGTTTGTTGACAAAGATATAAGAATTAAAAAAAATTCCTATAGTTATACATACATTTCATAAAACAAATATCACATTAAAATTAATACATTGTTAAATAGATAATAAGATAAACTTTTACAAATATTTAAATTTAGTGGAAGAAAATTCATGTGCATGTATTGCTGATAGTGCCCATTCAATTAAAATATATTGAACTAATGAATGACAATTGAAATTTTAATAAAAAAATCTTTGAATTGTCCATTCAACTGAAATAACTACCCCTGCGGTGAATTTTTTCTGCAGATTTTCTAAAAATAAAAAAATAAAAAGAATATGAAATTTTTTTACCTGCTCTTAAAATTTATTTTATATTAATTAATGTTTAATAGTTCTATCTTTTCAGTTTTCAAAAAATATAAATTTTTAATAAATTAATCAATAAAAAACTAAGCTTAATTTTAGAAGAATAAATTTCATATTTTTTACTATCCTAGCATTATTATATAGGTTGAAGATTTTTGGTTCATAGATATTTTTGATTTTATAGATACTTATAATTAAGACGTAGGTTGATTTTTATTTTTATTTTGTATCAAATCTTTGTCTATTTTTCGGTATTGAAGTTGTAATGAAAAATTATATTTTTTTATCAAGTTTAAAAAAGTCTCTCTCCTCTACCATAACTGTTTTCTTCTTTATTTCACACATTCTGTTGTATGGATTATATTTAAAAATTTTATTACTTAAAATATTTAATTCTAATTTTAATACTTAAATTCACATATTTTGAACATCTAACTAGTTTATATATAATAGCAAATAAACTTATTATGCAAAATTAAAATTAATTTTCATATTTTCTTAACAAAGACTCACATTTAATTTATTTATAAATTTATATTTAAAAAATGTAATATTAAATAAATATTAAAATATATTATATCTAAAATTGAACCTAAAAAACTAATTAAAATATATAGCTAAAGTATTAGATAAATAGTTTCGTTCCAAAAATATAATTAGATTACTTTTATAAAAAAATACAATTAAAAAATTTTCTCAATTAAATAATTAAAGCAATTAATCAATATGCTATATTTTATTTGTCTTTATCATAATTTAAATAAGACACGATTCATATAAATTTTTATTATATTTTTATCATATCAAACGTCAACATTTCAATATATAATTCAAATTTGAAATCAATTAGCTTGTATTTACTATAAATCAATTGCACATGTCACATAGTGTGAAAGTTATCTTCCAACAATATAACACATGAAATAAATTAAAACATTTTATATTTATTAAATAGACATATTTAAAATTAATTTACATGAATAACAAATTTATCTGAAATTATATTAATATCTAAATTATTATAGTAATTTTTTTTAATTTTATTATTATAATATGTTTCTGTTAAACATATTTTTCTTTTAACTTAAATGATTTATTCATTGTTTTATTTTGTTAAACATGGAATGATTTTCCCAAAACACTAAAAGACTACAGAGAAATTTAAGTAATTATAAATTTACAATCCTTTAGCACGTGACTTTTCTAGATAAATTCTAGAGGTCGGCATGACACATATCACCATATGGTGTTTTAAAATCATTACTCGATACCAAAATAAAAATTATAATTTATATTTATTTCAATTACGTTAAGTTAATTATTATTAATAAAAATATTTCATTATTTGAATTTGATTTAACGAAATTGATTTCCAGAACTGAATTTTAATATTAAAGAAATCACATTTAATGTTAAGATTAAAATAAGGAAATTATTTAATAAAAATGCAAGAACAATAATTAATTTAGTAATTTGAAAATTTTACATTAAACCAATGATGATGACTTAAATCAATATAAAATATTTAAAACTATTTTCAGCACAGTAATATTTATATCGTACCTAAATAATTTTACTATAAAAATAATATCATAAATCATACTAGGAAAACTGAAAATGCAATATCAATTGACAATAATTTTTGGAATATTTTACAGATTTAATATAGAAATTAAGAAAAAATATTACAATAAATAGGAATGAATAATTTTCATGAAATTATGAAAATAAATTTAAACTTAACTTTTAGCATAAAATGAAATATATAAAATCAAACTAGATACATGTGATTTTTATTATCTTCTTAACAAAAAATTAATGTTAAAATTCAATATTTTAAAGTACTATTGTTGATTTCCTATTTAATATCTTTTTACTTAAATAAATTATTCACGTAAGACTACTGTTTATAAAATCTTTTACCCTCTTAGTAAACCCTAACTTGAATGGATTGTTTATGAAAGATATTTATAATATTAGCCTAAAACGATTTTGTGCAAAGAATATTTGATATGATAGCAGAGATTTTATCAAAGAATAGTTATACTTAAATAACTTGAAGAGGTTAAAATGAAATAATAATTATATCAGATTTTATACAAAGGAATTCAATTTTTTTAAAACCGTAATTATCTTAGAGCATGATTACCTCTCCTAATGTATACATGTTCTCTATGCTTAAAAAAAAATTAATACAGTTAAATCTAAATAATATTATCCCAAAGATGAGATAATACTATATCAAGTTAGTTACATAATATAATGTATTTAGTTTTTACAAAATTAGCTATTTTTTAAAATTACATTTGACGTTCCACAACAATATATGTAGATTTCTCTATTTTTGTAATAACATATTTCGTTCAATTTCATATTATTTAAATTATTTTTTAGGAATAAAATATTTTTATACAATAATAATCATTTTAAAATATACTTCAAAATGAAAAATATGACTTGTGTATTAAATCTTCTGACCAATCTGAACTTATAATAATAAATTTACAAAAAAAAAAATTAGAGTTCATATGATACCCCTTAGATATTCGGATGAAATCATATAATATTTCAAATGACATTGACATCATATGGTACTTTAGAATTACTGATCTGGTTACGGATTATAACTACCATTAAAATCAAATTAATTATATATGAAAATTTAATTTTAGAATTTAACTCAATCAATCAATTAACTACCCAAATATTATTTGATTAAATCAATTATAATCAACATTTAATTGTTTTAATTATAAATATAATTTCTTTTACGTCTTTGGCTATTTTTTTCGATTGAAGGGAAATGCTTCGTGTGGCAAACGAAAACAACTAAAACGCAAAAAACACAACCCCAAGCCTTGCCCAACTTCTCTTTCTTCTGGTTTTTCTTCTTCCGCACATCTATCTCATTTTGCTCTCACGTCTATTTCTTCTTCACTCATCTCTCGTTTTTCACTCACAAACGCGCAAAGGTACATTTCCGTTTTCATTTTACTTCTCGTTTTTCGTTTTCGTCTTTTTTATATCCATTTTCATTGATATTGAGAGTGAGATAAAGCAATAGCTTCAAAGTATCTTGAAGTTTTACAGTTTTATATATGAGAATCTTGAGCCCCTTTCTAAACTACAATTATCTTGTGTGCCTTGCTTTAATGTGAGAAGGAAGACACTTGAATTTTTTTTTTCTTGTAATGAGCACCTCCATCTTGCAAATTGGATGAGTACTTTTATTCCTTGCAAACATAATAGCTAATGACATATTTCTTGTTCTTTCTATTTCACGTTTCGTTTCTAATGTTATTTGATATTTTCGATCTACGGTATAATTAATATTTCAATTATATATTGTTATACAAAAAATTTATTGATTTTCTGAGAAATTTAATTATTTATGTAATATGTGTTGAAAAATTTAAATAACAAGGAAATAAAATGAAATGTCCCATAATATACAGTATTTGGATTATAATAAATAAATATATAGGTTGAAATAAAATTCTATATAACAAATTTTCTGTAAATTAAATACAGAAAATATCTTAAAAGTTTATTTAAAACAATTTATAAACAAAAAAAGTTAGGGAAAAATAATTTTTTGAATCCTTATAGTTTTATCGTAATTAAGACACAATAATAAAAAAATATATTGTAAATTACTAAAAATATTCTATAGAATATGTAATTTTTAACTTGCAATTGCATTGTACAATTTGTTATCATTGATTAAGAATCAATTGAAAAGGATTAAACATGGTGCAAGAGAGAATGTATGGCACCTTTGAGAAAAGAAAAGAAAAAAAATAAAAAAAAATTCACAAAGTTGCAAAGTTTTTGCAAAATTGTCAAATTTTGGTGTAACTTCACGTGAAAATTGTTGGCATCCATCAAGTGTAGCCTTTAGCATCTAGAAACCAAGAGTAAGTCAAGGATAAGGTGCTTTAAATGCAAATTCAAAGATAAGTCAAAACTTATCTTGTTATTTAATGATTTAGTTATTTTTAAAAGTAACTAATACTTAAAAACTAAATTTTGCTAATCAACTAGCTACATGCTTATTTTATTAATTGTGGGAGACTTGTGTCTCACTTTATTTCATCTTCTAAAGGTCTTATTAAAAGATTCTAAACCATTTTCAAAAGAAATTAAGGTGAACGAAGTTTCAAATTTAATAAGATTACAAGTTTCTAAAAATTCTAGAATTCGAAATCTTATAAAGATTTGTATTCTAAAATTTCTAAAATTCAGTGTTTTGATTTTTATAATCTTAGTATCTTGAATTCATAAGTATTATTGAAATTTTGAAGTAATAAGGATAGTGAGAGAAGTCTCCAAAATATTCTAAGTTTCTAAAGTATCTAAATTCTTAAGTATTCTAAAGTTTTAAGATTCTAATTTTTATGAATTTCTAAACTTTGATGTTTAATGATTTTTATGGTCTTCTAAACTTAAATCAATAAGTGTGAATGAAGTTTTAAATTGTGGAGAATATTTAAGGTTGTTACTAAAATAAATAAGTTTATAAAGATTTCAAGTATTTTAAGTAATCTTTGAAAGATTTGTTAATAAAAAGTGGTTATTATGGTCTAAAAATGAACTTGAGCTAAACTAATTCGACAAAAGTGTTTCCAAGAGAGAAAACAAAATTTTAAGCATTTATAATCCATAATCCAAGTTGAATCTATAATTAAAAATATTAAGATTTTAACTTGATGCAATAACTTTTATTGTGGACTGTAAATTTTTTCTGTGAACTTGGATGACCTTTGCTATGAACTTGGATGATGAATGTGACTTGTGACACTATGATTTGTGATTATTAATAAAATTAATAATAATGTTCTGTTTGAGGATGTGTACCTCAGAAAGTAAAGTTTTGTACCTTTGAGGTTGAGTACCTCTGTGGGAGGTTGAGTACCTCGGTTAACAAGGTTGTGTGTTTGATGGATTTTAAACATATTAATAGCTAGAGAAAAGATCATCACATACTTGCATAGCCTTGAATAGAGGTGGGTCTCAGTAGAGGGCGCAAATAATAAACTTAATTTGTGCGTATAAGTTTGATGCTTAGTAATGGGGGCCTTTGAGACAGTGAGAAATCATTTTACTCATGGTGATCATATGTTATTTATGATATTCTACGCAACACTAGGAGACCTTGATTGGTCGGTAAGTTGTACGGTGATGATGCCGTAATTATCTAAGATGGTACCATATTGCATATTTTTAAAGTTGAGGCTGAAACATGCATCATATAGGAAATTCTCATTTAGTCTGGATTCATTCATTTAATTATACTGTTGTATGTATTTCCTTGAGAATTATTATCCATATTTATCAGGAACTTTAATATCTGGAACTTACCCTAGCGTGTTTATGTCTGTGGTTTGACATCTATGATGATCCTGAATTTTATTTGGAGCAGTAGATTGACATGTTAGACTATGTGCAGAGAATGGATTGTTTAAGGATAATTTTTATTTGAAGATTATATGGTTATTTGTAAATTATTTGCTTGTGAAAAACGATGAATAATTTTATGACTATCTGCAAGAAATTTTTAATTCACTCGATGACATATTCATTAGAAATATGTTTGACAAAGTTCATCTCTAAATAAAATAATATGATAATATTTTTTCTATAGAAAAAGAGATCTTCATAATGAATGTTAGATCAAGGATGATTAACGTCTCAAGATTTTGATTAATTACAAGACAGACGAAACCAAGCTACCCAAGACTTGCTAAGACGAAACCGCACAGACGGAACGAGACCCTTCAAAGAAGAAATTCTGCTTCTGTCCAAAAGCCAAGTCATCAGACGATACTTGCACAGACGAAAGAGGACTATTCAAGCTTAAGTCCTTCGTCTGTCAAAAGAGCGAAGTCTAAGACGATAGGATGGGACGAAACAAACAACAACTGAAGACTAAAGAATCGTATCGTCTATCCAAAAGCTGAAGTCAAGTTGAGTCTTTCGCGCCAAGATTTCAAATCTAAAAGATGTACTCATGAGAAGCATCCAAGATCAGTATAGGGATTCGAGCTTACACACCAAAGTCAAAAAGGTCTTCACCTTTTTGTCACATCTACGTACAAGTCGAAGTAATCTTTGCGCACAACCTAGTCCGCTATATCCGCTGCAACTCTCATCAATCAATCAAGTACAACTGACAACCTTTTTGGAAAGCTCTCTAGAAGATCTCTCAATGGCTCTCAACAGCATTCAAATGAGTCTAACGGCTATTTGAAGAAGATGCCTATAAAAGGACTTCACAGTTTCAAGAATCAGTTGGCAAATACGCTTATCTTCTTCTATCTCTTAAGGACTCGCTCAAAATCTCTGATTGTGCTATATTGTAAACACCTCTCTGTGTAGAGGAAAACATTGTTTTTCAAAACATCTTTCAAAGTCCACTTGTGTGGCGGTTTAACTTTGAGGAAATTTGTGTTCCAAAGAATACCTTTTGTATTAGCTGTGGAGAGGTGGGTTCAAAGAATACCTTGTTAGCTTAGCCTGAGAAGGCTGGGAGCAAAGAATATCTTGTATAGCCAGAAGTGGCTGGGTGCAAAGAATACTTGTAACCTTTTCACGGTTTGTAGTGAAAACTCAGTGATTGCTGGGTAACTGGACGTAGTCTAGAATAGACGAACCAGTATAAAAATATCCGTGTTTATTTGTTTCGTCTGCTCAACTAACAGGGGATAATCATAATATAACATTCGTTTATTAAAATCAATATTTCAATACAAACATTGTTTCGTCTGAACAGATTTAAAACCCACAGACGAAAGGAATAATTTTTTTTATCAACACAATTCAACCCCCTTCTTGTGTTTATCTTTTACAGTTTGGTATTAGAGCTCAGCCTCTAAGGGTTGAGCGCTTTACAGATGCTAGAGGAAAAGATCCAACATGGACTCACAAGGGCCATCGTTTCTATCCGGAGGAGCTTCTATGAACAAACCTCTAGCTTTATCTGGAGATGATTATCCATACTAGGCTGACAGGATGAAGATGTACATCAAGTCAACCCAATATAGATTATGGAACATAATCACCACAGGAGATATCCCCATTGCAAAGCCTGAAGGAGAGTGGGGAAACGAAGAATACTCAATGATGGAGCTGAACAACAAAGCAAGATATGCTCTAATGTGTGCTCTCTTCAGAACTGAGTACAACAGATTCTGTGCCTATAAAACAGCTAAAGAACTATGGGATGCTCTTAAAATCTCATATGAAGGCACTGAAGACGTCAGAATGAGGAAGGCCGCTACTCTTCAAAGAGAATACGAAATGTTCTCTATGAAGAAAGGAGAGTCTATCGATATGATGTTTGGAAGATTCCAAACGATATTAAATGGACTCATTGCTCTGGGAATCACCTTCACAAAGGCCCAGAACAACATGAAGATCTTGGACAGTCTCCCACCTCCTTGGGAAGCCATGTCCACAGCTATCTCTGTTGGAAGAGATATGAAGACATTAACTCTAGACGAGTTAATTGGAGCTCTAAGGGTACATGAGGTACTCTTATGTAAAAGGGAGAAGATCAAGGTTCAAGAACCTATAGCTCTTCCGTCTATCAACAACACTCCTAAAGAAGAATCTGTCAAGAAGGACAGCAAAAAGAAAGCAACGATTTTGAAGGCTGATTCAACTGAATCAGAATCGTCTAATGGTTCGTCTAAAGACGAAGTCTCTCTCATGGCCAGACGATTCAAAAGAATGATGATAAAGAAGGGCAGAGGTCAACGCTTCTTCAAGAAAAAAGGAGAAGAAGCTCCCTGAGAAGTCATCAGTCAAAGAAGAAAGCACAGAAGTTGTGTGCTATGAATGTAGAAAACCTGGGCATATGAGGTCAGAATGCCCCAAGTTGAAAAAGAAGTGGAATCCTCGAAGATTCAAAGGGAAGAAGAGCTTACTAACTTGGGAAGACCTTGATAGTGAAAGCTCAGAGGAATCCTCTGAAGAAGAAGAAAACAACAAACATATGCCTCATGGCTGGAGACCATGTCTCAACAGAGGTAAATTACAACGAAACTTCTTCATCCTCCTCTTCTGAGTCTGAGTCAGAATCAGAAGAAATGTCATATGATACACTTCCAGCTCACTCTCATTTTATTGCTCAGCAATACAAAACCTGCAAAACCAAGCTTAGACAAGCTCTGGAAGAAAAAGCAATTTTGAAATCTGAAATAGAGTTTCTAGACAAGAAAGTATCAAGTGATGTTTCGTCTGAGTCTGAAAAGGACAGTTTCATTCTTGAAATTGAAAGATTAAAGAAAGAAAATGAGTCCTTACTCAATGACTTAACCAAGTTTACTAAGGGATCCTCCATCCTTGAAAATATTTTAAAATATGGGAGATCGCCAAAAGATAAAAGTGGACTTGGTTATGTTGAGACAGACGAGAAAAGGAAAAACAAACCTGTTTCGTCGATCAAAAAAAGAAGAGGAATTACAACAAGGTTCCTAATATCTACAAAAAGGCTCAAAACAAAAAGAAGCCTTTTGTAACTAACAAGAAAGGACCCAAAAATATTTGGGTACCAAAGTCACTTATTGTTCTTGTTGCAGATATCCTCAATGGGAAGAGACAAAACTTCAAGTTGGTACCTGGACAGTGGATGCTCACGACACATGACGGGAGACCTTTCTATGTTCCAAGATCTCAGACCTAGTAAAGGGTCTGTCTCATACGGTTCTGGAAAAGGTAAAATTCTTGGCATTGGGACTGTTGGTAAGATATCCAATACATTTATCCAGAACGTATCATATGTTAAAGGTCTTAACTTCAATCTACTTAGCATAAGTCAATTTTGTGACAGTGGGTATGAAGTAGCCTTTAACTCTGATGAATGTATAGTCAGAAACAAAGATAAATCCATTCTTTTTATTGGGAAAAGAAAGAATAACCTTTATGAGGTTTGCCTTTCTGACCTGAGTGATCAGAATGTAACATGTTTGATTTCAGTAGACGATGAACGAGATATTTGGCACAAAAAGCTTGGACATTTAAGTCTCAAGTATATTTCAAAAATTTCTAAAAAGGATCTCGTAAAAGGTTTGCCAAAAATATCTTGGAAAACCAATCGTCTGTGTGAATCCTGTCAGCATGGGAAACAACTCAAAGCTTCTTTCAAATCAAAAAATGTTATTTCCACGATAAGACCGTTAGAACTGTTATACATTGATCTCTTTGGACCCACTCAGACTGAAAGTCCCGGAGGGAAGAGATATGGATTTGTCATTGTAGATGACTATACTAGATTTACATGGGTATACTTCCTAGCCCATAAACATGAGTCATTCAAGGTCTTTGAAATATTCTGCAAACGTGTTCAAAAAGAAAAAGGAATATGTATTGCGTCTGTAAGGAGTGATCATGGAACAGAATTTGAAAATTCTGAGTTCAAAGCCTTTTGTTTTGAAAATGGTATATTTCACAATTTTTCGTCTCCAAGAACTCCTCAACAAAGTGGAGTTGTGGAAAGGAAAAATCGTACTTTACAAGAAATGGCTAGAACTATGTTGCATGAAAGCTCTCTCCCTAAATATTATTGGGCAGAAGTAGTCAATACTTCCTGTTATATTCAAAACAGAATATTAATAAGACCAATATTGAATAAGACTCCATATGAACTATGGAAAGGAAGAAGACCCAACATTTCTTATTTCCATCCTTTTGGATGTGAATGTTTTATCCTAAACACCAAAGATCAACTTGGAAAGTTTGATTTAAAGGTGGTTAAAGGAATCTTTCTTGGATATTCCAATACATCTAAGGCCTATAGAGTATTTAACTCTAAGACGCAAGTTGTAGAAGAATCAATCCATGTAAAGTTCCAAGATAACTCAAAGGCTGATAAAGAAATATCATACCTAGAAAATTTGTTTGATAATTTGCAGATTAACCCTTCTGGTCAAGATTCAAGACAAGATGATAAACAAGGGTCAGACGATACAAGGATAGACGATAAGTGCACAGACGAACCCTCTTCGTATGATACTCATCAACAGGGAGATCAAATCCCTGCAAAAACATGGAAGTTTGCATCAAACCATGCAGAAGATCTCATCATTGGAGATAGATCCCAAGGTGTTCAAACAAGATCAAGAGTGAAGTATATCTCAAGCTATGCTCTTGTATCAGATATGGAGCCAAATAATATTGAAGATGCTCTTCAAGACAATGATTGGATTTTGGCTATGGAAGAAGAACTTAATCAGTTCACAAGGAATGATGTATGGACTCTTGTTAAAAGACCAAAGAACAAAAGCATCATCGGAACCAGATGGGTGTTCAGAAACAAGCTTGATGAAGCTGGAAAAGTGGTAAGAAACAAAGCAAGGTTAATAGCACAAGGGTACAATCAACAAGAAGGTATTGATTTTACTGAAACCTTTGCTCCTGTAGCTAGATTAGAAGCTATTAGAATATTACTTGCTTTTGCTGTCACAAGAATATCGTTCTATATCAAATGGATGTAAAAAGTGCTTTTCTAAATGGTTTTATTGAAGAAGAGGTATATGTAAAACAACCTCCTGGTTTTGAAAGTTTGTCTCAACCAGATCATGTTTTTAAACTCAAGAAAGCACTGTATGGTCTTAAACAAGCTCCTAGAGCTTGGAACGATAGACTCAGTTCTTTTCTTCTTAAAATTGGTTTTTCAAGGGGAAAGGTTGATACAACTCTCTTCAAGAAAAGTGTTTCAAAAGACTTTATTATAGTCCAGATTTATGTAGACGATATAGTCTTTGGAGCTACTAATGATTCTCTGTGCAAGGATTTTTCAAAGATAATGCAGGATGAGTTTGAAATGAGCTTGATGGGAGAATTGAAGTTCTTTCTAGGACTTCAAATCAAGCAGACGAAAGAAGGGATCTACATACATCAACAAAAATACACAAAGGAGCTTATTAAGAAGTTCAAGATGGAGAATGCCAAGCCTATGAAGACACCAATGCATTCGTCTGGAGCAAATCTCAACAAGGATGAGTCAGATAAGTCTGTTAATCAGATGGTATACAGAGGTATGATTGGCTCACTCCTTTATTTAACTGCAAGCAGACCTGACATTATGTTTAGTGTCTGTCTGTGTGCTAGATTTCAATCTGATCCTAAAGAATCTCACTTACAAGCTGTAAAGAGAATTCTTAGATATCTTTTTGGAACAACTGATCTCTCTCTGTTTTATAATAAAAATAATGATTTTAGTTTGAGAGGCTTTTGTGATGCAGATTATGCTGGAGATAAGGTGGAGAGAAAAAGCACAAGTGGTGGATGCCAATTTCTTGAATCATCACTAATATCTTGGTCAAGCAAGAAACAAAACTCCATTGCACTCTCAACAACTGAAGCAGAATACATTGCTGCGGCAGGATGTTGCTTACAATTACTATGGATTAAAGATCAACTTGAGGATTATTCCAGGTTTGAGAATCATATTCCAGTGTTTTGTGATAACACTAGTGCAATTAATCTTAGCAAAAACCCTATTCAACATTCAAAAGCTAAACATATTGAAATTCGTTTTCATTTTATAAGAGATTATGTACAAAAAGGTATTTTCGATATACAGTTTGTGCAAACTGATTTTCAATGGGCAGATATTTTCACTAAAGCTTTAGACGAAACAAGATTCAATTTTATTAAAGAAAATCTTGGAATTATCTCTTTAAAAGATTGAAAGAATTGTTTCGTCTGAGTGTTTTGACTGAACTTATTTCGTCTGAACATTTTGTTCCGTCTGTACATTATTTCGTGTTAAGACGAAACATTGCGTCTGATCAAATTGAATAGTTACTGTGGTAAAATTCAACAGACGCAACTGTTATTTTTTAACAAGTTTATCTCAAGTGTGCAGGGACAAATTAAAGGGAGCAATAAATGTGTCTGTCATTTATTGCATTATTCTAGGACATTGATAAGCATGCGCCGAGAATTGCAGAGGTCAAATCAATCATTAAAAAGGCAATGATGTAGACACATCAAATCAGGGGCAATTTTCAAAATCTCTTTCATCTGAAGAATCACAACCATTTTTATCTTTGCATATAAATACTCTTGAAAGTTCACTCTTTTATTCTTTACTGCTATTTGCAACTGTTTGAACTTTCTAAACCTTAATACTCACTAAGTGCTTATTCGAGAGATTTGTTCTTGCCAAGCAAATGGATCTCAAGGGAAACAATCGAGAGTGTCTTTGAAAGAGTTGCTAAAATGCTGACCCACACTGGATGGATGGGTTTCGCTGAACTTAGAGGACCATGGCTGATGGAGGCATACGCCGAGTTCTGGAGCGATGCCAAGGAGTTTGATGATGGTATCGTTGGAACCATAGACAACAAAGATTACATCATCACGGTGGACTCTATTGCTGAGGCTGGCAATTGCAAAGCAGAGGGGCGCTTCTACAGCCCCAACTGGATGAAGAATGAATCTGAGGAGCACGTAGACAAGATGCTCTATGTAAAGAAACCCAACCCTGAAGATTCCAAATCTTTCAGATCTGGAAATCTCGCTCCTACTGGAAGAATCATCCATAACCTCCTCTACAATGTCTTCACACCAAGGACTGGTTTAAGGGACAATGTAAGTTTTCGAGACAGATTTTGCATCTTCTATTGTCTGAGAAAAGCAAGGATGAGTCTTCCTCACCTTATCCTTGACCATTGGATAAGTGCTCTGAAGAACCGCAACATCCGTAGAAAGAGCAGCATTCCCTACGCCACACTCTTCTCGAAGATCATCATCAACCAGGGGTTTGATACCACTGGTGTTGTTTGGCACCCTGAGGGAAAGGAGGTAAAAGCCAGCACCTTTGCAAAGATGCATCTGACGACAGGCTTACTCCATTCGCAACAAGAGGATGTACCCCTCTCACCCATCACCAAATACCCTCCACACAGAGCTCGCATTAAGCGTGCTAAATCACAAACACAAGCCCAAACACCGTCCGAAACACAAGCCGAAACACAATCCCAAACAGAAGCCCAAACACTGAACCAACCTCAACCTCCTCCTTCTGTATCTAAAGTTCCTTTTGAGAATTTTTCTAAGGAACCTCTCAAAAAGAAGAAAAGGACTGTCAGAATCAAGCACATTGGTGCTAAATCAAAAGAACAGACGATATCCCCTAGTGAAGATGAAGGGGCCTATGTATCGTCTAAGGGTGCTGCGTTTGTGAAGATACTTACAGACGAAGACAAAGAGAAGAAAGAAGCAAAAGAAAAAGCAAGAGCCAGAAAGATTGCTCTTGAAAAGGCTGCTAAGGGCAAAGAAAAGATGAAGCAAAAACTTGCGTCTGTGATTATTGGTGAGACAGACGATGAAAAAGCGCTGAAAGAGGCTAAGAGGGTCTCTATTTTGCTTCAAGCTGAAAGAGAAAGGATCTTTCTTGAAAGCTTAAAGGGCATTGGATCGTCTGAGGGAGCATTTGCTCAAGCTACTTCAGAGGGCATGAACAGTGATGAAACTGCCCAGATTCAAAAAGACAACGCCCAGCTTGTAGAGGAGTTGGAGACAATGTTAAGAGAAGAAGTCTCAACTATGGAGATGTCACCATCAACTCTCCAAGACCAACATAGGACTACTGCGTCTGAGCCTATTGTTGCGTCTCCTCTGAATGTTGCCTTTGCACAGACGATATCTGGTGCGTCTGAAGAAGCATCCCACCAACAGACGAAGAAGTTTTCGTCTGAAGACTTTGTGCTTATTGAAGAAGTTGATTCTTCGTCTGATGAAGAACAACTTGAAATAATCAAGGTGGATGCTACATGGGGAAGGTCACATGCTGAAGTGATCAATCCAGAAGACTTACCCCCAAAGCACAAGGTGGACTATTCATTCCTAAATGAATTAGTCATGAGGTGCTTTGCTGAGAGCACCTGTGTTGAAAGACCAATCAAACCTGATTGGATTATTGGAGAGAAGTTTGAAGAATTCTCCACTGATGGTGAATCGTCTGAGTTTGCTCAAAATGATATCTTAGCAGACGATGAAGACCGCTATATCAAGGACACTCCCTACATTGAATTGAAAAACCCATATGAGTACAGAGGCAAGAAAGGTTTTCAATTAGGGAGATTTGTCAATCCCATCATCTTCAACAAACCCTTGAAGCCAGTAGATTTCAATGAAAGCATCATCTACACATCAGAAGGGCAACGCGATTGGTTGAAGCGTCTGCCCTGGGATACACTGGCCAACCTAGACATTAAGGGGTTAGAAGATATTCAAGCCTACAAGGATCATATTGTTGCGTCGGTGATTGAAGGACCAGCACTTGGCTATGAACCTCACATTCCACATAGAGAAAATCCAAGATGGAAGGTTCGGTATGAGGAGAATGCGCCTGTCTTCCACCATTGTAGATTTGGAGACGCACACTCTACCATCTATGAGCCTAAAGAATGCACTCATTGCCATCTTGACGCCATAGATCGCCATGATCCTATGCCTTTCACAATTCCACTCAACAAAATAGAGTATGTCGGTCTAGGACATTCTCTAGGAATTGTGCTTCCATGGACGAGGCCCCACTGCTCCGGGATCAACCCTCGTTACTCCATCCTCCTCAACGAGTACGAAGACCCTGAAGAATTTGCTCACGCCCTCCCAGAAGACTACAACTTATCTTTCAAGATGATAGCTAATGCCTATAGAAGAGAAACCAAGGAAAGGGAGGTTTCCTTCTGTCATATTGATCGTCAAGCTAAGAAGGACAAGAGATACTGCCCTGTCATGGTGGGTTCACAGTTCTCTTCACTGGTGTCAGACGAAACAAAGTACACTATCGTCTTAGACCAAAAATGACCATGCTTGGTTAAGCTTTTGGCTAAGGGCAAAGAGAAGAAAGTACCGTCTGTACCCAGAACCTTCAAATTCGCAAGGCATATCTCCAAACTCCTTCCATCTGCTGTCTATGCGCACCTCAAAGCAATCCAAGCTCAAGCCTCAAGCCCTATCAATCCAAAAATACAAAGGATGATAGAAGATAATGAAGCCACTTCACAGTTTTGCTCTGAAACTTCATTTGATGAAGATTCTACCGTCTGTGGCAGGGTATTCCCTGGTGAAGCTTTTGCATACACTCACCCATCCCAGGAGCATCCGGATCTGGAGGTCTCTGTTCCAACAAAGCATTACACATGGCAATGGGAACAAAACTTCACAGCTTACCTCACTCTTCCACATTTCACACTGCGTCTGAAGAAGACTCCAACAGTGCTCATTATTGATGACACTGTTCCTATAGTAGAAGAACCTCAAACACCAATGGTGCACTTTGATGATATGGTGGATGTTTATGACAAGGTTGAGGATGCTGAGGCTAATACTCAAGAAGCTGAGGAGTTTAAAACTCTGAAGCGTAAATATGATGCTTTGGAAGAGGATTACGGGCACTTGAAAGCAAAGAACAGAGAACTTGAAGAAAATCAAGCTTCTTTATCGTCTCAAGTACAGCAGCTTACAGACGTTGTGATGACCCTGCTAAACAAAAAGCAAAAGCCTTCTTCTTGATCATCTTTTGATGATTTACAGCCCAAGGGGGAGAATAGAAGAAATCAAGGGGAGAACAGAATGAGCCCAAGGGAAAGAAGATAGGTACAAGGGGAAAGCAATGTTTAAGGAGGAGCGAGCATAGCATCGTCTGAGGGGGAGTGAGCAAAGTATGGGGAGAATGGAAGAGCCCAAAAGTCAAGCTTCGTCTGAGGGGGAGCGAGCATTCAAAAAGCATCGTCTGAGGGGGAGTAATTTTTTATTTTACAACTTATACTTGTAATTTTTTAGTATAACTTACAATTGTAACTCTTTA
This sequence comes from Hylodesmum podocarpum, assembly GCA_026586105.1. Taxonomy (NCBI): domain Eukaryota; kingdom Viridiplantae; phylum Streptophyta; class Magnoliopsida; order Fabales; family Fabaceae; genus Hylodesmum; species Hylodesmum podocarpum. Next base: position 1,583,435 of record JALJEV010000469.1, read on the forward strand.
TTGGTTTTCTGTTTATACCAATGTAATAATGTATAAAGATTACATCGCATTGATGTAACAATCTATTATAAAGAGGTATTATTCAGAAAACATCGTCTTGATGTCAATCTGGCTTTTTAAGACTGTTTGTTTCTGTCTAACCATGTCTTTTGCAGATTTTCGTGGTATAGTCTGTAATCATCAAAAAGGGGGAGATTGTTAGATCAAGGATGATTAACGTCTCAAGATTTTGATTAATTACAAGACAGACGAAACCAAGCTACCCAAGACTTGCTAAGACGAAACCAGCACAGACGGAATGAGACCCTTCAAAGAAGAAATTCTGCGTCTGTCCAAAAGCCAAGTCATCAAACGATACATGCACAGACGAAAGAGGACTATTCAAGCTTAAGTCCTTCGTCTGTCTAAAGAGCGAAGTCTAAGACGATAGGATGGGACGAAACAAACAACAACTGAAGACTAAAGAATCATATCGTCTATCCAAAAGCTGAAGTCAAGTTGAGTCTTTCGCGCCAAGATTTCAAATCTAAAAGATGTACTCATGAGAAGCATCCAAGATCAGTATAGGGATTCAAGCTTACACACCAAAGTCAAAAAGGTCTTCACCTTTTTGTCACATCTCTGTACAAGTCAGAAGTAGTACTGCGCACAACCTAGTCCGCTATATCCGCTGCGACTCTCATCAATCAATCAAGTACAACTGACAACCTTTTTGGAAAGCTCTCTAGAATCTCTCAACGGCTCTCAACGGCATTCAAATGAGTCTAACGGCTATTTGAAGAAGATGCCTATAAAAGGACTTCACAGTTTCAAGAATCAGATGGCGAATACGCTTATCTTCTTCTATCTCTTAAGGACTCACTCAAAATCTCTAATTGTGCTATATTGTAAACACCTCTCTGTGTAGAGGAAAACATTGTTTTTCAAAACATCTTTCAAAGTCCACTTGTGTGGCAGTTTAGCCTGAGGAGGCTGTGTTCCAAAGAATACCTTTTGTATTAGCCTGTGGAGGCTGGGTTCAAAGAATACCTTGTTAGTTTAGCCTGAGAAGGTTGGGAGCAAAGAATATCTTGTATAGCCAGAAGTGGCTGGGTGCAAAGAATACTTGTAACCTTTTCACGGTTTGTAGTGAAAACTCAGTGGTTGCTGGGTAACTGGACGTAGTCTAGAATAGACGAACCAGTATAAAAATATCTGTGTTTATTTGTTTCGTCTGCTCAACTAACAGGGGATAATCATAATATAACATTCGTTTATCAAAATCAATATTTTAATACAAACATTGTTTCGTCTGAACAGATTTAAAACCCACAGACGAAAGGAATAAATTTTTTTTATCAACACAATTCAACCCCCCTTCTTGTGTTTATCTTTTACAATGAAATTTATTCAATTGAATTTAATTGACGTTTTAAGAAGCTTGGAATGCAAATTCTTTTAACAAAAACAACATATTGCTAAAGTAAACCGAGGCTCTACAAAAAGTACAATACATGGTTGTGGTAGCATCCCTACATCTGACCATCGAAGGTGAATGGGTAGTAACCAATTTCTTGATTATTTGAATTGTAAATTATATCTTAGATTAGTCATTGATTTTCAAATATAAATTGCAGAGTCAATGATGTAGGAACATCTAGTTCAAGAAGGATTACTAAAAACATGTAAAGGAAGCTTGAAGAAGAGGTGGGAAAGCTCCAAGAAAAGTACCTTAGTATAGGACTCAAAACTTGTAATATCATTGTAAATTTGTATGAACAAGAGTAGTCCTATGTAATAGCTTTTTATTAGGAGGCCAAGTTTAAGTTCCAAAGCCCACGACCAATGGTTCTTTAGATGATAGGAAAGCATAAGAATCCAAAGCAACAAAGGTTCACACAAGGCTTTTAAAAGATCATAAGTTTTCAAAATTAAAACTAAGTTTCAAAAACACCTTGTGTGAAGTATTAAAACTTGAGTTATGGAAGGATTCTTAATTAAGTCAAGGATCCATGCCTTCACTTAATTAGGAAATCTCCTCCCTTAATTCAAGTGTGCCACAAATTAGTGACATGGCAAATCATGTGATCACAAGTGGGAGACAAACCCATGTGATGGCCATGTGAAGGCCATGTGCACTCTTGTTTCCTATTGGTTCAAAGCTAACTAACTAAAACTAACTATCCTAGGTAGTTAATTTCGGTTAGGCTAGCACATGGGCTTGATTTGGATTAGCTTAGCTTAATTAGGATAAAAAAAAAGGGATTTAATAACTGAAAAATAAGATTCTGAAAGAAAATTTTTGGAATACTAAAATTACGCAAGACTTTACTACTCAAGCTGCGTTATATACTCATCATCAATACATAGCAGGTTTCATTATGACCGGGGCTTAAGTATTTGCAGGTTTCATCGTTCCCGCCGCTTCTCGATTAATGGTTAGGTCTGAATTCTGCTAGCGAAGGCTCACTTCAATTCAACTAGTCCATTCTCCCCGTTCATCTTCGACGCAAGAGCGCTCGATCAGTGAGCTATTACGCATTCTTTCAAGGGTGGCTGCTTCTAGGCAAACCTCCTGGTTGTCTCTGCACCCCTACCTCCTTTATCACTGAGCGGTCATTTAGGGCCTTAGCTGGTGATCCGGGTTGTTTCCCTCTCGATGATGAAGCTTATCCCCCATCATCTCACTGGCCGACCTCGACCCTTGTTACTTGCTACCCAAACAAGGAATTGTGTATAAGCCAAAATCTGTAAAAATCTTTTGATGAATTTTTGAATGAGATAAACTTTGAGCTTTGAGAGAGAGTTCTAAACACTTCCATGGCCGAGACCTTCTACTTTGATTTTTAAACACTTTAAACTCCTAAACACTTCCATGGTCGAGACCTTCTATCTTGGCTCTCTTTGGTGATCACGATTGAAGACTAGATTTTGGCAACATTGGAGCCTCTTTGAATCATCCCCCAAGGTCGCCTCTATTAGTCAAGAATCTGGTAAAGAGCCTTCATTGTTTGAGTTGTTTATGCAAACTCATAAGAAGAAAGGATCAAATGAATGTATTGATCAAAGATCAGTTGAGGCATTTGTAAGTGTCTACATTTTGAACTTTTTAATTAGAAAACTAACTTTTAAGCATTATATATTTTATAATTTGGGTTGTTTCTTGGTTGCTGATGATTATGTTTTTGCAGGAGGCTTATAATAAATTGAAACAAGCTAGGTCTTCCCAAGGCTCAGCTAATGTTATTGATGGTGGGGTTGAGGACATCTCTTTTGAGAATGACACTGCTTTGTGGTTGGAGGTAGTGGGTAGAAAAAGTAAAAAAAGACCTGTATTTGGTATAGGATCAGAGGTACGCCAAATTTTCTGAACCCTGGGACAAAGCTATCGAGTTGCTGAAAATTAATCACGGATAAGTCCTGAGTTTAGACAGGAGTTAATTCGTAGATGTGAGAAAGACAGAGCGAATATGTTGGAAATCATAAATGCTCAGCAACAACACATGAATCAACTAGAAGAACTAGTTAGACTATTTGTGCCTGGTGAGAGCACATCTCAAGGTGATAACTTACCACATACTAGGACATCATCGCATAGTGCTAATGATAAGGATGATTAGATACTTAGATGTGGTGACCTTTATTGTTATGTTTGATACCTGTAGTGGACATTGTTTTTGATGTTTGAAACAATGTGATGACACCTTTTGTTATATTGACATATTTAATATATTGAGTATATTTTGATTTATTGCATGAATGAATGAGTGATGAATTACAGATTTTTCAATTTATATTTGTGAATCTAGACAAGTTGTGAATTGTGAATTTTAAACAATTACACATAAGGGTAGCATACTGATATACAATTTAGAGACAGAATTAAAGACGAAAATATCCGCCTCTAGTTAAAAAATTTACTCAAACATTAGAGACAAAATTTAGATAGTTCGTGTCTAATTAGACACGAAATTCCAAACAGAATAGTCCATTACAGAAGGAATTAGACATAGAATTCTTCCGTGTTTAATTGAAGATGGAATTAGCCATGGAATTTGTTCCGTTTTTGATTTAGACATAGAATTCCGTTTATAAATTTAGGGACACCCATATTAGAGTTGGAATTGAGTTTGTCTCTAATTCTGCCTCTGAACGATTAGAGAAGGAAATTCACTCCATTAGAGACGAAAATTTCCATCTCTAATTTTAGTTTTTTTTTGTAGTGTTTGTTAAAAATAAAGCAACAAAGAAGATTAGAGTATTTCAGTAACGATGTAGTCGTGTTGTTACAATATTGGTATTAGAACATTTAGAGCTTTTAGGGTGTGTTAGTGTGGGGAGTTATATTGGGTTTACATACAAGATTAGAACTTCAAAGAAGACTGTTGATGGAGAAATTTGGTATCAAATACTATCATGCACTCGCGAAGAGATACATATTTCAAGTGTTTAAGCATGAAAAAGGACAAACTCATACAGGCAAAAAAATGTTCGATAAAGATTACTGTCTCAAAAGAAGAAAGTGGACAATGGTGCATTAGAACAACATGGACAAAACATTCTCATGATATGTCACCGCAAAAGCAAGATTGCTGAAGGAAAATAGGAGCTTGTGCATGCATGCAAAGAGGATGATTAGGAAATGATGAAGTTGGGTGAGGATAAATAAGTCTATGATTGCTCTTACAATACAAGCCGATGGTTTAAGGTAAAAGATGTGAGGAATTATGTCAATAAGGATTTGTGTGTGGAAGGATGAAGGGGATGTTCGAGCTCTAGTAGATTACTTTTTGGGCAAATTCTAGAAGTCGAGATGAATGTGAGTATTTTGGAGATGTGGTGTCTTTTTACATGACATATAAAGCAAACAAGTATGTGATGTTGTTTGCTGCATTTATAGGGGTCAATCGTCGTGACCAGTCTTTTTTGCTTGGTTGTGGTTGGCCTTCAGATGAAGATAGTGATACATTTGAATGTTTGTTTAAATATTGGGTGAAATGCATGTCAGACAAGGCACACAGAGGTATTATCACCGATCAATGTGGATCAATAAAAAATTGCAAATGCTTTGCCAACGACCAGACATAGGTAGTGCATTTGGCATATCATAAACAAGATCCTCACAAAGCTGAATGGATATAATGCAACCACTGCAATCAAGGATACATTGAAAAAGGTTGTTTACAATTCTTTGTCCATTAAAGGATTTGAGTAAAAATGACACGATTTTATTGCATAATATGAGTTGTGGGAGAATGAATGGTTGACAAGACTATATGTAGAACATTATAGGTTGGTTCCTATATACCTAAAGAAGGATTTTTGAGCAATGATATCGAGCACTCAACGAAGTGAGAGCATACATGCTTTCTTTGACGGTTATTTTACCCTAAAGATGAACCTACAATAGTTCATTTGTCAATAGGACAATGCTTCTCGAGCAAGGTGCAAAAGGGAAACAGAGGTTGATTGTCAATTGTTTAATACTATCATTCCTCTTGCATCGCCATCTCCTTTCGAGAATCTATTTAAGTTTGAGTACATACATGCAAAGTATGCAGAAATCCAGACCAAATTCAGAGGAAAGATGAATTACCATGTCTCCCTTTTTATATGCGGATGAGTCTAATATTATTTATAGCGTGATTGAGGAAATTGAGTTTTTTGACAAGGAAATGAAGATCACGAACAAGGTTGTTTTCAATTGAGTTAGTCAAGATGTTACATGTGAATGTTTGTTGTTTGAGTTCAAAGGTATCATATTTCAACATGCTCTTTCTATGTTGGATTTAGAGAAAGTGAAGAAATTATCTACGAAATACATATTTAGTAGGTGGAACAAAAACATGAAGAATAGTTATACATTCATAAAGACCAGTAACGATAATAGCCGAAAAAATGAGTCTCGTGAAAGGTATAATGAGTTATGCTGACATTTTTATAATGTTGTCGAGAGGGTTGTTACTTTTGAGAAAGAAACAAGTCGTCTCCATCGTGAACTTAATGCATTTGAGAACGAGTCTCCTAATTATTCAAAGTAAAGCAAAGACAAAGTCATTGTAATGGCAATTAAGAGGAGAAATCAAATGATTTTGGAAATAATCTTCACGTGATTCACAATCCTTCTTACAAAACAACCAAAGACTGTCTTGTAGGGAAGAGGAAAGTATCTATTATAGAGAAAATGTTAAAAAATGTAAACAAAAGCAAAACAAGAAACAAAGCAGTGAGGTAACTGTATTTTTATCAAAAGCTATTGTTGTTTTCATTTATTGTGGTTGTTATTATCTTCATCATCTCTTTGGTTTTTATTATTTTCTTTAAATTCCCGTTATTTTCTTTTGAAGGCTATTATATAATTTTCCAATGGATGTTATATACTTTATCATTAGAGGTATAATTGGTTACATGTTGTTGTATTGTGCAGAAAGTTATTAATTGTAGAATGCAGATACATTCAAGTGGGGAACAATTATTAATTGATGATTTATTGGAGGTCACTAGTAATTATGATAGTTGTTAATAATATTTATTTTTATACTCACTAGTTGTTACTAATATTACTTGTATAAGATACATTCAAGTGTGGAACAATTATTAATTGATGATTCATTGAAGGTCACTAGTAGCTATGGTAGTTTTTAATAATATTCTTTGTATACTCCCTAGTTGTTAGTAACATTATTTGTATGCATATACATTTAAGTGAGGAATAGTTATTGATTAATGATTCATCAGAGGTCACTAGTAGCTATGATAAGTGTTAATAAAATTCTTTATATACTTAATAGTTGTTAGTAATATTACTTGTATGCGCATTTGCACTGTGGGTTGCGTTCTTGGTCATTATAGGTCACTCGTAGATATGATAGTTGTTAATAATATTTTGTATACTTACTAGTTTTTAGTAATATTACTTGTGTGCTCATTTGCATATTAGGTTGGATTCTTAGTTATATATAACATTTTTCTATTGAATGAATATTGTTCTTATATGTTGTTAAACATGTGAGGGAAGTCTGCATCAATCAAAATGTTGCAGCTCCCATGGGCACACAAAATTATTTGGTTGTAGAGTATCAAGTGACAAACAAATCTTCTCTAGTGGTTGCTCCAATTTCATGGGTGCTTTATTTTGTTCATGGTGTGTGCTCCATGGAAACTTTGTAGACAATTCACCACTAGGTACAAAGGTAAAAGCATTCTTGTAAGGAATGTCACAAACAACTTCACTATGTGCTTTGAGTTCTATCTCTTCCACATCCTCACACAAGAAGTTGTTATCTTGTATTTCTTCCTTTGGTATCATTTCTACATCATCCTTTGACACGAGGTCGCACTCGCACAAATTAATACAATTAAATATGTAGTACTAGGAAGTGACTCCTAGGTCGTCTCTCAAGGACCATCACTCAGTTTCTATTAAAGACATGACACAGGGGGTGGTTTATTGTGATTAGAAATGTAGACAGAATTGTAAAACAGAAAATTTAACAACAACTAAAGTGGAATTAGCCTCTTGATTAGATTGCAAGTTCACTTATCCTAGGTTACAGGATTAATTAACTAAGCGAAAATTAACCCTAGCAAATGCTCAATTTACTCAACTCTTAATCCGACCCAAATCAATTAACTAAGCGAAAATTAACTCTAGGTTTTTCTTGTGCAAATTAAGCATTCAGACACATCAATCATTCCATTTCCAGCAAATTGTAAATCAACCCATTAAGCATGAAAAGAGATACAATTTGCCTATTAACTGAAACACTAAATATGAACAGCTATTGGGGCATTTAAGCATTGGAATAATTGATGAAGAATTAAGCACAAAGAGAGCATAACTAATACACAACAGGAACCTCAAAGCAACATTGCAACCTTAATCAAGAGGTTAACCCTTAAAACTAACCTTCCATTATAGAAACGAAAATCAAACAATAAATTACAAAAGGAATTCAGAAACTCAACAAATAAAATTTCAGAACAGAAACTTAATTAGAACCAAAACAAGAAACGAAATTAAATTAAAGTGCAGAAATCAAATTGGAATTGCAGCATTGCAGTAAACGGAAATTGCAGAAAATGGAAATTGCAATGGAAAAGAGAGAAGGAAACAAACTTTACTTAATTGCTGGAAAATGAAGTTGCAATGTTGGAATAAGAGGAACAATCAAAACAGAAATGCAGGAGAAGAAGAGAAGAAGAAAACTAACTGCAATTGATTGATTAATTGAAATGGAAATGCAAGTTTACACAGCCCATAATGAAGATTCAGCAGCAAAATAAAGAAGAAGAAAAAAACGGAGAAGAGAAGAGAAAACCTAAACTAAAGAAGAGAAAAACGAAAACTGGAAAATGGTGAAGTGTGCTGGTCTGCCTCAATGCCTCTGTCCACCCCTTTTAATTACAATTGGGCAGCCCTCATGTGCAGGGCACATGCCAATTTAAGTGTAAGAGGTCCTCATGTTCGATTCCCACATACAACAAAACAAGAAAAAGAATTAATTGCATGATTTACATAGCCTAATTGCTGAAATTCCCGTCCAGACTTCGTGGTCCAACTTCAAGGCCATATTCACCCAAGATGCAGTCCGAATTAGCTCTTCATGTCTTCATGACTTTTGTAGCTCTATGTCTCTTTTTAAAAGGAAATTAATCGCTCATCAATTGGACATCTGTGGAAGGAGTTATGTCTATTTTACCGAGACTTGTCAAATCCTTAAATGCTGGAATTTCCATAACAGTTAATATGCTGCATTCAAAGACATTTTTACACTAGATACACTCCGACTGGGAACTTTATGTCTCATAAATGTTGTAGATCTTTGAGTCCTCTTTAATTTGACATGAAATGCAGCTCAATCAGAGGTCTGTGGTGAAAGTTATGCTCAATTTGGTAAACCTTGTCAAATCTGAATAACAATAACGAATTAGACCAAATTTATCATTTAAAGACAAAATGAGCTTAAACTCATAAATACATTAAATCATATTAATTGATTCTTAATCGTGCTGTTTTAGGATATAATAAATGCAGAGAAAATGATCAAAATAACGACTCATCATCCTTCAAATGAGAATCATCAAAAACAAAGCAGGGATTAGTACAAACAACCATCTTAATTTTATTTCTTTTCTCTCTTGTTCTTTCAACTCTTTCTCTTTTAACTCTTTATCCCTCAACTCTCTTTCCTCTCTCAAAATTCTCTCTTTTCTTTTTCTCCTTTCATGGTCTTCTCTTTATAGCCTATCAAATTCCTTTATTAAATTAGTGTAAGCTTTTTGATTTTCTATTTCCACTTTAGTTTTTCTCTCTTTAAACTCACATTCAAATCTCTTATTTTCCTTCCTAATTCTTAGTCCATCATCACCAAAGACTCTTCTAGGTGTGTGTGGGGTTCTACTATGGTATGCGTTTTGGTCATGTCTTTTCTTTCCTCTCCTCTCTTTATCAAAGGCTCCAAAGGCATACTCCTCATCATATTTACTTCCCCTACCACTTTTCCTAGGTGAATAATGGTTTCCCCTTTGCCTTACCCTTTCATTTCCACTCCCTCTATTCACTCCTCTTCTTCTTTCCTGCTCTTCCCTTTCTCTTCTCTTGTGGTTTTCTGTCAAGGTTTTCTCTCTTCTCTCATGATACTCTTTTCTCACCCTTCTTTCAAACTCAATCCTCTTATTTTGTTCTTCCCTAAACCTTCTATTACTCTCCTCCTAACTCATTCACACTCTCCTTAAGATCATGTTGCAAATGGGTGAATCTCTCTATCATTGCATCCATCAATCTCTTTGTCCCGAGAGACATGTCATTTCCAACACATGGAGAGCTATCCATGACTGCAAGAAAGATGTTAGAAGCAATAAAAATATAAGAGAATAGATTCCTTTCCATTCACTAAGTGTTTACACTCCATAACTCGTGTTTACACTCTTGGAGGCTTTTTCTATGATGTACACTCTAGCCTTTTTCCTCTTAACTCTTTAGAGTTTTCTAAAGAAACCTTTATCAATTATCAAATCTTATTTTTCCAAAGTGAAAGAGGAACAATCCATCCTAAGAACTTAGGAAATCCAAAGGCCAAAATTACTTAAGACAAAACTAGTAAGAAATTAAAGAAGACAAGCAATAAAAGGACACTCAATGAAGAAATTTAATCTACTCAGAAGTAGAATTTATATGAGACAATGACTACTCTAGCTACTACAACTAAAATGAAGGAAAACAAAAATTTAAAACTGGAAAAATTTTCAAGACAAAGAACTCAAAATTTGACACAAGAGCAAGTACCAATGCTGGAAAATTTTCAGGAAACCGTCACTAATTTTCCCAAATTGTGAGCACTTAAAAGCATATGAAATGATGTTGGAAAATTATGAAAACTTCCAGTTGAGCTTATATATGTATATAATATCAAATCAAGCCCCAAACAGCCAAACAAACCAAGGTTAACACGTTGAACAAAGAGCAAATTGAAAATTGTCACAAAATCTGGAAAACTGTCACTAACAGCTAGTAATTTGCATGGAAATTTGGCGAACTTGTCACGATATGATTAAGGATATTTATGATGAATTTAAGGCAATAAATAAGCTCAAAATAGGTGCATGGCATCCACAAAATAGAGTTCAAAATACAAGGAAAAACAGGGCTTATATATAGGCACATGCAAAGCATACCACAAGTTCAAATTTTAAGCTATTAGCAAAATTGACCCAATTTATTAAGAACAAAGCAATAAATAAAATAAATAAGGAAATAAAGAAGAGAGAAAAAGACACAAGAATTTAACGTGGTTCAGCAATTTGCCTACGTCCATGACTACACTAGGAACAGTTTATTCTTGGTGTGCATTTCAAGCTTTACAGAGAGACAAAAGACATTCTCTCTCACTTTTCTAAACAATGTGGGACTAAAGTCTAAATGCATCTTTTTACATGATGTGAGACTAATCAAACTACATATACTCCTAACAATTCTCCCACTTGGAGTTTGATTCACATCACAACCTAGTGTAGTGCCTTCATCATCAATCACTCTCAAAGGCCCGTTGAGGTAACACAAAACCTCAACTTATCAATTGTAACTGTCTTGGTTAACATATCTGCTGGATTCTCTGACCCTGGGATCTTCAACAAAGATAGCTCTCCATTACTGATCAAGTCTCTGATAAAATGATACTTTATCTCAATATGCTTGCATCTAGAATGAAGGATTGGATTTTTAGCAAGGTATACTGCACTTTGGCTATCACTGAATAATGGAGCATCATCTTGTTTTTTTCCTAGTCCTCTGAGAAGATTCTTCAGCCATATCATCTCCTTGGCTGCTTTTGAAATTGCCACATACTCAGCTTCAGTGGTTGAAAGAGAAACTCTACCTTGAAGTTTAGACTTCCAACTGATAACAGTACCGCCCAACAAAGATATGTAGCCTATTGTCCTCCTAAGTCTGCGTCAGAAAAACCCTGTAAAGTGAGATTACTTCTTTTAAAACATAAGTGCATCCTTGAAGTACCCTTTAAATATCTCAATATCCACTTCACAGCCTCCCAATGCTCCTTTCCAGGACTGGATAGAAACCTGCTCACAACTCCCACTGCATGTGCTATGTCTGGTCTGGTACACACCATAGCATACATCGAGCTCCCTACTGCAGAAGTGTATGGTATTTTAGACATGTAATCTTTTTCTTCATCAGTATGAGGAGATTGCCTTTTTAAAAGTTTTAGGTGTGTTCCCAAAGGGGTATTCCTGGTCTTTGCATCTCCAACATTGAACCTATCAAGTAATTTTTTAATATAATTCTCCTGAGACAACTTCAAAATACCTTCTGATATGTCTCTAGAGATTCTCATGCCAAGAATTTGTTTGGCTGGACCAAGATCCTTCATCTCAAAGTTTCCTGCTAACTGTTTCTTCAACTTGTTAATTTCTGTCATACTAGACCCTGCAATTAACATGTCATCAACATATAAAGCAAGAATAATATAACTGCCAACACATTTCTTAACATAACAACAGTAGTCTTCTTCACATTTATGAAACCCTACGCTGCTCATAAATTCATTAAACTTTTTGTACCACTGTCTCGGTGCTTGTTTCAGGCCATACAAACTTTTATGGAGCTTGCATACAAGATTCTCCTTGCCTTGTACTTCAAAACCTTCTGGTTGTTTCATAAAGATGTCCTCCTCTAGATCCCCATGCAGAAATGCAGTTTTAACATCTAACTGCTCAAGATGAAGATTTTTTGCAGCTACAATACTCAAGATAACTCTAATGGTAGTCATCTTCACAACAGGAGAGAAGATCTCTGTGAAGTCAATTCCTTGTTTTTGCTGAAATCCTTTCACTACGAGTCTCACCTTATATCTTTTACTTCCATCTGGTTCTTCCTTTATCCTATAGACCCACCTGTTCTGCAAAACCTTCTTCACTTCTGGTAGCTTGGTTAGAGACCAAGTTTTGTTCTTTTGGAGGGATTTCATCTCATCTTCCATTGCTTGCTCCCACTTGACGGAATTATCTCCCTGCATAGCTTCAGCAAAATGCTCTAGCTCACCAGCATCAGTCAACAATAGATGATGTAATGAAGGGGAATACCTTTGTGGTGCTACTATCGTTCTGCTTGACCTTTTTACTTGGGTCTCAAAAGGTTCCACCTCTGTTGTTGGTTCTGGTTCTGTTATTGGTTCTGGTTCAGATTCAGACTCAGTATCCTGCCTTCTATTGACTACGTCCTTTTCTGAGATTTCTTCTAGTGCTACTTTCTCACAGGCCACTGATTGTTTGTTTGCGCTTGTGGATTCTGTAGACCTGTCTTTATAGAACACACTTTCATTAAAAGTAAATTTCTACTTCTGATGATTTTCTTGTTTTTGTCATCCCAGAATTTGTAGCCATACATGTCAGATCCATAACCAATGAAATAACACAATTTTGCCTTGTGTCTAATTTATCTCTACTATTAGAGTCTGTCAGAATATATGAGGCACAACCAAAGACTTTCAAATGTGAAAAATTTACCTCCTTCCCAGACCATACTTCTTCAGGTAACTGATAGTCTAAAGGAACTGATGGACCTCTGTTTATGAGATAGGTGGCTGTGTTTATCGCCTCTGCCCAAAACACCTTAGGTAGGCCTGACTGAATTCTCATGCATCTAGCTCTCTCATTCAAGGTTCTGTTCATTCTTTCTGCCACACCGTTTTGCTCTGGTGTCCCCGACACTATCTTGATCATTCTGATCCCATTCTCTGAACAAAATTCCCTGAATTCTCTGCTATCATACTCTCCACCATTATCAGATTTCAGACTTTTCACTGTTAGACCTGTTTGATTTTCAACCTCCCTTTTCCACCTTTTGAACACAGAAAGCACGTTAGATTTATTTTTAAGGAAATAGACCCATACCTTTCTTGTAGAGTCATCAATGAAGGTTACATAATATTGTGAGCCTCCAAGGGATTTCACTGGAGCGGCCCCCCAGACATCTGTATGCACCAATTCTAGCCTTTCAACTTTAGATCTCATTCTCGGCTTAGAAAAACTGACCTTTTTCTGCTTTCCAAAAATACAGTGTTCACAAGGTCCAATATCAATATGCTTTATGTCAGATAACTTACCTCTTGACACCATGAGCTTGATCCTCTTTTTCACTAATATGCTAAAGTCTCTGATGCAGCCTCTGCGACGGTTACCATATCCTCATCTGCAAGCATATAAAGAGACCCTCGCTTTTTTCCACGAGCAACAACCAAATTTCCTTTCTTTACCTTCCAAGATCCGTCCCCAAAAGTAGTATAGTGCCTCTCATTGTCTAACTGTCCCACAAATATTAAGTTTTTCTTTAAGGCGGGGATATGTTTGACATTGTGCAGAGTCCATAGGGCACCATTAGAGGTTCTAATGTCAACATCACATCTTCCCACAATATCAAGGGATTTTCCATCTGCAAGGTAAACCTTCCCAAATTCCCCTGAAACATAGTTATAAAATAGTTCTAAGGAAGGTGTAGTGTGGAATGACGCACCTGAGTCCATTATCCATAAATCAACAGGACTATCTAAAATGCATATTAATGCATCTCTAGTCTCATCTGATGCAGCATTTGCAGATTCATCATCATCTTTCTTCTTTTTGTTCTTCCATTTTGGAGCCTTACATTGATGAGCAAGATGACCATTTTTCTGGCAGTTCCAACAAGCAAATTTTGTTTGTCTCCTCGGATTTTGATCTCAGTCCTTGATTTCGACCTTTTCTCTCGCTACTTCTTCCTCAAGTTTCAATACTCAATGCAGAACTGGAGTCAGAATTAGAACAGTCACCTGAACCTCTCCTGCGAACGTCTTCGCTTAAGATCATGTCTCGTATATCATCAAGCTTCAACTTGTTATTACTGGCAGGACTACTAACTGCAGTAACAGTTGCACTCCAACTTTCCAGAAGGGATGATAATAGAATCAATGCTTTCACCTCATCATCAAAGTTGATCTGCAGTGAGGCCAACTGGGCAAGGATTGCGTTAAATTCATTAATGTGATTAGTAACAGAATTACCTTCGCCCATTTTAAGGTTGACTAGCCTCTGTATTAGATACACTTTGTTGGCTGCAGATGGCTTTTCGTACGTGTTTGATAATGCATTCATCAGACCTACAATTGTCTTCTCGTTCATAATGTTGAACGCGACGTTTTTGACTAACGTCAAACGGATCACACCAAGCGTCTGCCGATCTAGTAGCTCCCAGTCTAACAGCTCCATGTCTTCTGGCTTCTCACCCATCAAGGGCAGTCTTCTATCTGCATCTTCCAGAATCTGAAGTCTCTGCCATCAAACTTCTCGATCTCGATCTTCACCTTTCCTTCTTCCAACGCCATGTTCTTGCCGCTTTCCAAGAAAGCTCCCACTGCTTCTCTACCTTGAGGATAAACCAATCTTTTCTGATGTGGAAGATCAGACAAAGCCGCAACCACAGAACATACTAAGAAATTGGCTCTTGATACCAATTGTTAAGAACAAAGCAATAAATAAAATAAATAAGGAAATAAAGAAGAGAGAAAAAGACACAAGAATTTAACGTGGTTCAGCAATTTGCATACGTCCACGACTACACTAGGAACAATTTGTTCTTGGTATGCATTTCAAGCTTTACAGGGAGTTCTTTATATAGAGACAAAAGACATTCTCTCTCACTTTTCTAAACAATGTGGGACTAAAGTCTAAATGCATCTTTTTACATGATGTGGGACTAATCAAACTACATATACTCTTAACAATC
This sequence comes from Hylodesmum podocarpum, assembly GCA_026586105.1. Lineage (NCBI taxonomy): Eukaryota > Viridiplantae > Streptophyta > Magnoliopsida > Fabales > Fabaceae > Hylodesmum > Hylodesmum podocarpum. Next base: position 1,598,694 of record JALJEV010000469.1, read on the forward strand.
AACAAAATAGAGGTTAAAATACAGGGCAAAACAGGGCTTATATATAGGCACATGCAAAGCATATCACAAGTTCAAATATCAAGCTATTAGCAAAATTGACCCAATTTATTATGATGATGCTTGAGCCAAATGTAAAATAAAGTCACTTTGGACTTAAGGAACTATTTTTTGGGTGTTTAAAGAGCCCAAACAGCCAAGGTACTACACATAAATTTTTCTAAAAATTTACTCAACAAGAACTACTAATTTTGGCACTCAATTTTCTTCAAACTCAATTTTCTTGTATTTTTCTTTTTCTTTTTTCTTTTGAATATTTTCTCTTGATCTTTTCTTTTCTTTTGGCTACTCTTTTGCTGGATAGTCCAAATAATGACTTAAAACTCAAGAAAGTCAAGTCAAACTTTGCTAACAAGCAAAATAATGCATGATAGTGGTAACTTCAACTTATGATGAGCAATGCACATAGTGATGAAACATATAAGGACTAATTAAGCCAAGTATAATGCAGGGGATTCAATTTCCAACAAGATAACACATATTACACATCGAGGAAAATCATCAAACACATGGAGTATATGGAGTAGAATATTTCTAACAAGTGAAATAGGCCATATATGATCTACCTAGTGATGTGTAACATATAGAATTGAATTGTACATCCAAGAACACTCAATCAAGTCTCAATCAACATTCCAATTGAAGCAAAATTGAAATGAAAAGATAGGCACAAGACTCAATACCACAAGTGATGAACAAGAAGGTGAAGAATAAGCTCTAGATACCAAATTGATGCAAACCCACGAAGAAAATGAGAAAGATCTTCACGGATTCACAAGTGTTGCCCCAATTTTCATTCACCAACCTTCAATCACTCTTGATCAAGCTTGGAACACACATAATGAAGCATGAAACTCACGGTAACAAGTGTTTAGCTCACAGACTCAAGATCAAAGGAAGAATAAAAATGGAAAATGGATTAGATGAGAAATGAGAGTGCCATGAATTAAATTCAATAAGCTCTTAGGAAGAATCGCCACTTAGGATACAAGGATCCAAGATAAGATTCAAGGTTTCTATGAAGAAAACCATAAGAGAGCTCTACTTCTTTCAAAGAGAACAATTACCTAATTTCATTCAATTTTGACTAAAAGTGCCTACAATGTGAAGGGTTGACCTATTTAATGAATGAGGCCCAAACCTAATTTCTAACCAAGATAAAATCTGCACCATTTGATTATTTTGATTGATTATCAAATGGAGCATGCACCCTCCACATAATAATCAAGCAAAATAGGTTCTAGAATTTAATCAAAAGGTTATGATTCAAGTTAGGGAGGTGTGAGTCATGTGACTTAAGATTGAATCTTTTGCCTTGGATCAAAAGTAATCTTAAGGCTAAGATTTAATCTTAAGATAATGTTTAAACCATAAGAGGCTGATTTGAATTTTCTCCATTGATCTAGAATAAATCAAGTGGTAGAAATTCAAATCAAGTTAGTGGAGAGAACACTACTCTTCTCTAATTCCTCTTTCACTTTCTTTAAGTACAACGATGTTCACTCTCTCTAATTTGAAGCATCTAAGACTAAGTCCACTTAATGCCAACTAGGCCAAGTACACATACGAATACAATGCCCAAAATTAAGTCTTACAAGAAATTACATAATTGAAAGAAATTAATAAGGCTTAAACAATTAAGAAACTTGCTGGAAAATCTTGGCAACATCCAAACGTTAACTTCAAGCTCCATTTCCTCCTAGATGCAGTCCGAACTGGGCTTTGGTGTCTTCATAGCTTTTGTAACTCTTTAACTCATCTTTAAAATGACACCAAGATCCGATTAATTGGAGTTTTGTAGCACATGTTATGCTCAAAATAGTAGCGAATTTATTACAAGCCCAAATGAAAGAGTAAGGTCCTCATTCTTTTTTACTTTGACTTAAGCATTGACCTCCTCCTCTAGCTTTGACTTGGAGAGTTTGTTGGGCTTTTGGAGATGGTCCTCCATCAAATGGCCTATAGAAAATGATTGTACAAATTGTTATTGTTAAGTCAAGATGGTTAACATCTTAGATTTTGATAATTACAGAGCAGACGGATCAAACGTCGGACTGAAGCATCATGACTCTAAGACGAATGAAGCAAGTACAGATGGAGATGGGTCCCTCAAAGTCAACATTCTGGAAAGTCATCATCTATTGTTTCTTAGAAGAAAATATGCCTAAAGACAAAGTTTGTGAAGAAAGAACAAACAGAGTCTATGGTGAAGACTTCTCGTTTAATGAAGACAAGTGAAGTTCCTTTGAAGACAAATGAAATAACTCGCGCCAATATTCAAATAAAGACGTTACTCTAAGAATCCTCCAAAATCAGAGATAGATCTCGTACTTAACCTCTACAACACGAAAAGTAAATGGTACTTTTCGAGGATATCTCCAAACAACTCAGATAAAGCCTGGACATGCGCTGACTCCGTTGCGAAATCATTTAATGATTCTGAAATCAACTCTGAAGTACGCAAAAAAAAAAGAAAATAGTCAAATGCTCTAAGTCTAACGGCTACTTCAAGATTTTCAGCTATAAAAGGACTTCACCACCTCAATCTCAAGTTGACGAAATTACGCTTGGTAAGCTCATATACAAGATTTCGCTTTTAAGCTCTTAAAGCTCTTTAGCTTTTTGTTCTTCATTGTACACACCTCTCTATGTAAAGGATAAACCTTTCTTTCAAACCCCCTTCAAAATCCACTGTTGTGGTGTCCTAGCCTGAGGAGGTTGTGTTTTCAAAGAATACTTTTTGCTTTACCCTGCAGAGGCTACATTCCAAACAATACGTTGTGTATAGCCTGAGAAGGCTGAGATCAAACAATATCGTTTTAGTCAGAAGTGGTTGAGTGCAAAGAATACTTGTAACCTTTTCACGGTTGATAGTGAAAACTTAGCGTGTTATTAAGTAACTGGACGTAGTCTGCTTAAGACAAACCAGTATAAAAATATCACTATCTTTAAATGTCTTATCTTTGAGACTAACGGGGATTAACAACTTAAACGTCAGATAATAAAATTAATGGTTAAAAAAAAGAAAGTTGTCTGTCTACTTTCTAAATTAACAGACGCAAACGCGAATTTTTTTTAATAACACAATTCAACCCCCCTTCTTGTGTTTTATCTTTTACAGTTTTGGTATCGAGCACAACATATCTTACACAATTCAACACGAGTTTTTTCTTTCAAATTTTGATGAAATAGCTGAAGCTTGTACAAATTTCTATGTACAAGAGTTTCTTTTTTCAAAATTTCTAAACTAGCTGCAAAGTACAATTGCTAATGAAAAAAGTATATAATTGCTGTAAAAAAATAAAAAACATAGAACTTATAATGAAAAGGGTATACAACTGCTATTTAACAAAATATACAACTTTTAAAGAAAAAAGTATACAACTGCTATTTAAAAAAGTATAGAAATATTATCAAAAAAGTATACAATTCTTATAAATAAAGAACATAACAACCTGTGAAAAAAGATTGTACACTCCCTTATGCATAAGAGTTTCCTTTTCAAAATTTATGAAATAACCAAAGATTTTACAAATTTTTATGTACAAAGAGTTTCTTGTTACAAAATTTCTAAGCTAATCATAAAGTATACAACTACTAATGAAAAAAGTATACAATAGTTATGGGAAAAAGTATGCAACTACTAATAAAAATGTATATAACTGCTATTAAAAAAAGAGTATAACTTTAAAAAAAAAAAGTATACAATAGTTATTGAAAAAATACAAAATTATTATAAAAAAAGTATACAAATGCTATTAAAAGAAGTATATAACTCCTCAAAATAAATCATACAACGATTTGTGAGAAAATGTGGTACAAACTATTATGTGAAGAGCTTTTTCTTTAAAAATTTATGAAATAGTCAAAGATTTTACAAATTCGTATATACAAGGGTTTCTTGTTTCAAAATATCTGAACTAGCCAGAAAGTATACAACTGTTAATAAAAAATGTATATAACTGCTATTGAAAAAAATATGCAACTACCATTGAAAAATGTTTACAACTCCTTTAAATAAGGTATGCAATGATTGTACAAATTTTTATGTACAAAAGTATCTTATTTCAAAGAAATATACATACTGCTGTAGTTGAAAAAAGTATACAAGTCCTCTAAATAAAGTATATAACCAAAGATTGTACACTTGCTTATGTCCGATATATACAAAAGAAAGTATAACTGCTTATGAAAAATGTATACAATAGCTATCGAAAAATGTATACAACCGCTATTGGAAAAAGTATATAACTGCTAAAGAAAGAATTACACAACTGCTATTGAAAAATATAAAAAACTACTATCAGAGAAATATACAACTATTACAAAAAGTATACAACTCTTGTAAATAAAGTATACAAATTGTTATGTATAAGAGTTTCTTCTTTTAAAATTTATGAAATAAATAAAGGTTATACAAATTCGAATATACAAGATTTTCTTGTTTTTAAAATTTCTAAACTTGTTAGAAAGTATACAATTGTTAACGAAAAAAGTATATAACTATTATTGGAAAAAGTGTACAACTGCTATTGAAAAAAGTATATAACTGCAATTGAAAAAAATATACAATTTCTCCAAATAAAATGTACCATTTCTTGTAAAAACAATATTGTACAAATTGTTATGTACAAGAGTTTCTTCTTTCAAAATTTATGAAATGGAAAAAGATTCTACAAATTCCTATATGTTAGTGTTTCTTGTTTAACAATTTCTGACATGACCAAAAAGTATACAACCTCTAAGGAAAAATGTATTCAACTGCTATTGAAAAAAAAAATATACAATTATAAATGAAAAAAGTATACAATTGCTATTGTAAAAAGTATACAACTTCTAAAGAAAAAATTATACAACTATTAAAAAAAGTATACAACTACAATTGAAAATACTACAACTCTTCTAAATACGGTATGCAACAACATGCGAAAAAAGATTTTACACTCCCTTATGTAAAAGAGTTTCTTTTTTTTAAAATTTACGATATTGTACAAAATCTTATATGCAAGAGTTTCTTGTATCAAAATTTCTGAACTAGCCATAAAGTATACAACTGTTAATGAAAGAAATATACAATAACTATCGAACAAAATATACCACTATAATTAAAAGAAGTATACAACTGTTAATGGAAAAGTAAACAACTTATAGTGAAAAAACTCCTAATTAAAAAGTATACAATTGCGATTAAAAACAATACCCAATCGTTATTGAAATAAATATACAACTCGAAATAAATATACAACATGACGAGAAAAATTATATAACTCTTCTAAATAAAGTATACAATAGTATGTAAAAAATGTTGTACAAATTGTTATGTATAAGGGTTTCTACTTTCAAAATTTTTTAAATAGCCAAAGATTGTACAAATTCTTGTGTACAAGTGTTTCTTATTTCAAAATATCTTTTCAACTTTGTATGTCATGACTAAACTATGTATAAACTAGCGTAACAATTGTTGAACTTCAACATTGAATAACACCCCAAAACTCATCCTCTCCACAACTTTTTTGTGCTGCCTATTATTTTCCATCTTTATCCAGAGCTTAGCAATACGAGTAAATGAGCAACAAGTGATGAATGCTTGCTGCAACAATAGATATCAAACAATAAATATAATGCTAAAAGCTTAGTTAGTAAATTTTAAAGTGAATACACTTACTTCTTGATCAAGGTCGTACTCGGTCAAAAATATTCAATTGAAATGCAGTTGATTTCCATCAAATACGGAACACGAAAGGGGGGGGGGGTTAGATAGTTCAAAATAGAATTATGGAACAAAATTATTAACACAAGTCTAAAACAATAAACTAAAATAGGTTAGTCTCTTGATTATATTGCAAATTTCTTATCCTTGGTTACAAGAACTTATGCTCAATTATCGATGCTCTTAATCAAAACCCAAATTTAATTAATTAAGCACGAATTAACTATGGGTTTCCTTATGCAATTTAGGAAATCACATACCCCATTCCCTCCAATTACAGCAAATTACACTTCACTCCATTAAGCATGAAACGAAAATTTAATTTGCAGTTAAGCTAGAACATTAAGCATGAACCGAATCATTAAGAGAACGAATGTTAAACAGCAAACAACAATTACTGTAACACCCCCTCTTATTTACTTACTTATCTTATTTTTAATTAGTAATTCAAGATTGTTAATGGTGTAGTAGATAAAAGAGAGATTTAGGAAACAACATTTTTATTACATAATATTCAAAGGTCATTACATCTAGGTTACATAACTTTGTCATTTTATTATTCTACATAATTTTCTCTGTACTTACTTAGCAAATCTACCCCCAAAACATAACAAAAACATCTTTTCAGCAAGACAGTATCAACAATCATTGCAAAACATCCACCTCTTCTTAACCCTGCAAATCTGCTCCCCGAACGTTGTTCGAGATTATCACAGGTGTTAAAAACACAAAACGCAAGGGTGAGCTTTCCTTAACCATAATTATAAACAATTGATTGTAGTTCAATAAAAATCTTTTCTTTTATAAATTAGAAACTTCATCGAACACTTCCATACTTATCCATACTTATCCATGATCATCAAAATATCAATAACATAGTAAGGCAATTGACAACCATAAACCAAATCAAACAAACCATCAATCACAATCAATGATTCAGGCATGAATTCCATTCAATCAAACACACAATCACTAATGTATGCTCCTAAGCCTACATGATGCATGCACCTTCACCATGCATTTTCACTCTTCACTCGAAATGCAATGTGGCACCCTCCACTGAAAATAGCCTGGGGCATCTGATTCTCACACTCAATCAGACCCACCAGAGGTAGACACTCTGTACTTTGTCGAGTTCCCTCAGTGTCCGCAAACGGGACCCCCGCAACATGTGATCATCATGAGCAGGGCAATTTCCCTACCAAGAGAACCCCCCAGTCCACGGAATTCCACTCACTCAGACGGGAATCCGTGACTTACGGACTTGGTCTACTACTATCTAGTCATCAATGCTGCATGTTCTTGGACCTTGAATTGTATAATGACCTTCATCATATTTTAAGTATTGACCTTTCCACTAGGTCATCTTCATCTCACCTCATTCTAAGTATTGCCCATTCACCACGCAATCTTAGAATACTGCCTCTCCACTAGGCATTTCCAATTGGTCATTAAACAATTCAAGTCCATCTTCATTTCAATGCAACCATGCATGTCACCATTTACTCACATCCAATTCACCAAGTAATTGTATATCAATCACAAAACAAGTCATACTTTGATGTATAATCAAACAACCATATTTACCACCATCAATATGTGTTATATTAAATTATTCAGTATGTTAATATTCAAAAGAGGTTTCATCAAAAGAGGAAAGGTTGAAGTTGTTCATAGAAGTCAAAAGCTTAATATACATAAGAAAGGTTTCCATTTCATTTACTTTTTATAAAGTAGTTATAGTATTCAGAGAAATAGTTGAAAGAGGAAAACAACTTCAAAATAATCATTTAAAGGGTAAAGAAAACACAATCTTAAAGAATTGAAAGGAGTGTAAGAAAGATGAAGAAAAGAAACACCAAGAAACCAAAGAAAGATAATTGAAACACCAAAGAAAGAGAGTGGAAGTACTAAGAAAACAAAGAATAGAAAAAGAAGGATAAGGAAAGATCTCCTTACTGCAAGAAACTAAAGAAAGATAATGAAAGTACCAACAAACAAAGGATAGAAAAGAAGGATAAGGAAAGGTCCCCTTACTGGTTTCTCCTAGCTTCCTATATTCTTCCTCTACTTACGTGCTCCTACTTTGGTTGGAGAGATTTCTTCCTAAGGTGGAGAAAGTATAGAAAGGTTTTTGTAGTGAAGATAGTTTGAGAGAATGTAGGAGTATTCTTTGGGTTATGTCTTCATTTCGCACCCCTAAGCCCTATTTATAGACTTCCCAAGATATTTCTAGAGAATTGGAGATTGATTCTAAAGAAAAAATCTTAGTTTCTATGAAAATATCTTAGATTCCATTAAAATATCTTAAAAGGTAAGAAAATATCTTAGTTTCCAAGAAAATATCTTAGTTTCCATCAAAATATCTTAAAAGGTAAGAAAATATCTTAGTTTCCAATAAAATATCTTAGTTTCCAAGAAAATATCTTAGTTTCCATCAAAATATCTTAAAAGGTAAGAAAATATCTTAAAGAGAATTCTAGAATGGTTGAAAAGTTATTACTTTGATCACTTTCGGTAAAATAGGCATAACTTCTTCCACAAATATCATTTTGGGCTCAGGTTTCTTGCAAATGAAAGAGGATTGACAGAGCTACAAATGTCATGAAGGCCCAAAGAGCCAATTCGGACTGCATCTAGTGTGAAATTAGCCTTGAAAGTGGGCCATGAAACAGTGACGTGAATTTACTATACATTTGACCACTCTCGGTAAAATAGGCATAACTCCCTCCACAGGCCTCCAATTGAGCTCCGGTTTGTTTCTAATTAAAGAAGATTGAAAGATATAGAAATGTCATGATGATATCAAGAGCCAGTTTGGACCGTTTCAACATGTAGAGTAAACTAGAAGTTTCTAGAAAAATTAGAATAATAAGGAATTTCTAAAATCAACATGAATTTTCTAGAAACGTGTAGAATAAGTAAGAGGTTTCCAAAAAAATAGAATGAATAAGAAGTTTCTAGAGTTAAGTAGAATAATCAAGATTTTTCTAGAAATAAGTAGAATAATCTAGAAGTTTCTAGAATAAGAAGTTTCTAGAACAAGGTAGAATAATCAAGATTTTTCTAGAAATAATCTAGAAGTTTCTAGAATGATCAAGAATTTTCTAGAAAGACATAGAATAAACAACAAGTTTTTAAAATAATTTAGAAGTTTTATGTTGAATATCAAAACAACAAAGGTAAAGAAAAATTCTATATTAGACACAAAAAAAGGAAAGTGACCACAATTAAGAAATTAATCTAGCAAACACAACTAAATCACTTATGTCTTCTGTAAATTATTCTACATATTTTCTCTATTCTTTGCCCTCTGTTATAAAAACCTCTTAAACCATATTTAAATTTTTGGGATGTTACAATACTCCCCTCCTTTTTTAAAAATTTTGTCCTCCAAATTTCCATTCTTGTTACATATCCTATTCTTCCTACTTAATGCATCAGCTACTACATTTGTTTTGCCTGGGTGGTACTTAAGATTGAGACCATGATCTCTTAAAAATTCTATCCACCTTCCTTGCCTCATGTTTAATACCATTTGGCTAAATAAACACTTAAAGGCTTTTGTGATTACTAAATACCTCAAATCTTGTCCTAAAAAGATAGTGTAACATTATTTTAAGTCTGAATGCTACTTATGGCTAGTTCAGGGTCGTGGGTAGGGTAGTTCCTTTATACTTTAATTGTCTAGATGTATAAGCTACCACTTTTCCTCCTTGCATTAGTACTCCTCCTAATCCTAGTTTAGAGGCATCACCATAAACATTCAAAGATTCCTGTGGGGTAGGTAATGGTCAAAACAAGAATAAAGGTGTGAAAATATCGTTCACATTCATTATACAAAAGCTTGGTCTTTTCTAGTTAAGGTTGTGAGGGCAAGGCTATCTTGGAGAAATCTATTATAAATCTTCTATAATGTCCAGCTAACCCTAGAAAATACTTTATTTCTGTCACATCTTTTGGTCTTTCCCATTTTAGAACTACGTTTACCTTATGTGGATCTACTACAAATCCTCCTTGTGATATTATATATCCTAGGAAACTGATTTTTTCTATCCAAAATTCATATTTGGACCATTTCTCATATAACTGTTGATCTTTCAAGATTTGTAATATCACTCTAAGATGTTTAGCATGTTCCTCTTTGGTTCTTAACTATACCAAAATATCATCTATAAAAATTACCACAAATTGATCTAAATATGGTTGGAATATCCTATTCATGTAATCCATAAATATCTGCTTGGTGCATTAGTTACACCAAAGGGCATAACCATGTACTCATAGTGTCCATATCGGGTACTAAAGGTCGTTTTAGGGATATCTTCAGCTTTTACCCTTATTTGGTGATATCCAGACCTTAGATCAATCTTACTAAATACACAAGCTCTTACTAGTTGGTCCATAAGATCATCTATCCTTGGCAAGGGGTACTTATTCTTAATGGTTACCTTATTTAGTTGTCTATAATCTATACAAAGTCTCATAGTTTCATTTTCTAGAAGTATAGGTGTTCCTTAGGGTAATAAACTAGCTCTAATGAATTGTTTCTCCAATAGTTCTTTTATTTGCTTTTTATTTAGCTCCGCTAGTTCTAAAGGTGACATCCTATAAGGTGCAATAGAGATTGCTCCAGTCCCGGGTAGGTCTATCAAAAATTTGATTTCCCTTGTAGATGGTAGTTGGTTTACCTCTTTAGAGAATACTTCAGAGAAATCCTTTACTATGGGTATATTATCGAAGGTGACCTTTCATTCCACTTCAAGGTTAGAAAGGATCATATATACCTAATTGTGTTTCTTCATGTCCTATTTCACTTGGTTGGTAGAAATTATCTCAATATCCTTTCTTACTTCAGATTCGAAAAAGATTAAGGTTTTATTAAAACAGTCTATCAGGACATAGTTGGAAGATAACTAGTCCATTCCCAGAATAATATTAATTTGTTTTAAAGGTAGGCAGACTAGGTTAACTATAAAGGTTTTGTTACTTAGTTTTATCGGACAATCTAAACAGATATGGGTGGTTGTGACAAACTCATGGGTAGAGGTAGTTATTATTAAATCAATATCTAGAAAAAATAGTGGAAGTTGTAACCTTTTAGCACAATCAAACGATATAAGGGAATGAGTGGCACCAGAGTCAAATATCTAGGTAAAAGAATTCCATGTATGGAGCATGTACCTTGTACTAGATTATTGGTATTGGAGGCCTTAACTCCATCAAGGGTGAATATTCTTCCTACAACCTTTGATTTTCCCTAGTTGATATTGTTGGTGCCTCTTTAAAACTATTGGTCATGCTATACAAAACTTAGTCTTCTCAAGTCAAGGTGGTTAATCCTTTAACATTAGGTAATCTTCCTAAGCGTATCAACTTTAATTCCTCCTTGGGTTACTACTTATTCCTCCTTTAACTAAACTCTTTCTCCCTTAAAAATACTAGTTCCTCTCTCGGATTTCGAATCCTTCTAGCTTCTCTAAGGTTTCTTTAACCATCAAAATGCATCAACCATTATTGTATCATCCTAGTATATCTTCTAAATGCATCTTAGTATTGTCAAAAGGTTTGTATTAGGATAAGAGGTAGGTGGTTACTAATCATTTCCTATAAAGTTATCTTAAGGACTTTTAACTTTGGTGATATTCTTAGGTTTTTCTAATCCTTAGTACGACTTCTCCTTCGAAGGGATCATTTCCTAAAATTGGCTTCCTTTAGCATTCACTTTCGATCCTCTTTATTTGCTTTGTTACTTTCTAAGGAGAATTTTATATATTGATTTTAGTTCTAAAAATTTCTATCTTTTTCTCTTCTAAGGGAGTTCTCTTTTATCGTAAATACTCTTAAAAGGGTTTTCTATTATAAGTAAGTTATCGAGCATATCTTTTGATTTTATCTCCAGAGAGGGTCATCTTTATGTCTAATTTTTCTCCTTAAATCTTTAGTCTTAGTTGGTAGGAACATCCTTTATAAGTTCAACAACAACTCCCTTCCCTAAATTCTTCGTTTTTCTTCTTAGCCTACGCTTATCAAAACTTAGGTAAAAACTTATAGGGCTTTAACTACAATTCTATAACTTCTTTCAACCACTACTTTCTATTCCTAATAGATTAAACTACATCTAATCCTAGGCCATGTCACTAACCCTAAAACTAATTTTTCATTGATCGAACCAATAAGCAATCAAGTAAACACTAATTAATCAATTCACTCACTAAAAGCACACCAAATAATCAAACAAGCACACAAAGCACACAAGCAAACAATCATTCACACAACAAAAACATAACAGACACATAACTCACAAGTCGAACTGGTTCGACCTGCTCTGATACCACTAATGTAACACCCCCTCTTATTTACTTACTTATCTTATTTTTAATTAGTAATTCAAGATTGTTAATAGTGTAGTAGATAAAAGAGAGATTTAGGAAACAACATTTTTATTACATAATATTCAAAGGTCATTACATCTAGGTTACATAACTTTGTCATTTTATTATTCTACATAATTTTCTCTGTACTTACTTAGCAAATCTACCCCCAAAACATAACAAAAACATCTTTTCAGCAAGACAGTATCAACAATCATTGCAAAACATCCACCTCTTCTTAACCCTGCAAATCTGCTCCCCCGAACGTTGTTCGAGATCATCACAGGTGTTAAAAACACAAAACGCAAGGGTGAGCTTTCCTTAACCATAATTATAAACAATTGATTGTAGTTCAATAAAAATCTTTTCTTTTATAAATTTAGAAACTTCATCGAAAATATCATTTCTAGAATAATACTTCCATACTTATCCATGATCATCAAAATATCAATAACATAGTAAGGCAATTGACAACCATAAACCAAATCAAACAAACCATCAATCACAATCAATGATTCAGGCATGAATTCCATTCAATCAAACACACATAATGAAGCATGAAACTCACGGTAACAAGTGTTTAGCTCACAGACTCAAGATCAAAGGAAGAATAAAAATGGAAAATGGATTAGATGAGAAATGAGAGTGCCATGAATTAAATTCAATAAGCTCTTAGGAAGAATCGCCACTTAGGATACAAGGATCCAAGATAAGATTCAAGGTTTCTATGAAGAAAACCATAAGAGAGCTCTACTTCTTTCAAAGAGAACAATTACCTAATTTCATTCAATTTTGACTAAAAGTGCCTACAATGTGAAGGGTTGACCTATTTAATGAATGAGGCCCAAACCTAATTTCTAACCAAGATAAAATCTGCACCATTTGATTATTTTGATTGATTATCAAATGGAGCATGCACCCTCCACATAATAATCAAGCAAAATAGGTTCTAGAATTTAATCAAAAGGTTATGATTCAAGTTAGGGAGATGTGAGTCATGTGACTTAAGATTGAATCTTTTGCCTTGGATCAAAAGTAATCTTAAGGCTAAGATTTAATCTTAAGATAATGTTTAAACCATAAGAGGCTGATTTGAATTTTCTCCATTGATCTAGAATAAATCAAGTGGTAGAAATTCAAATCAAGTTAGTGGAGAGAACACTACTCTTCTCTAATTCCTCTTTCACTTTCTTTAAGTACAACGATGTTCACTCTCTCTAATTTGAAGCATCTAAGACTAAGTCCACTTAATGCCAACTAGGCCAAGTACACATACGAATACAATGCCCAAAATTAAGTCTTACAAGAAATTACATAATTGAAAGAAATTAATAAGGCTTAAACAATTAAGAAACTTGCTGGAAAATCTTGGCAACATCCAAACGTTAACTTCAAGCTCCATTTCCTCCTAGATGCAGTCCGAACTGGGCTTTGGTGTCTTCATAGCTTTTGTAACTCTTTAACTCATCTTTAAAATGACACCAAGATCCGATTAATTGGAGTTTTGTAGCACATGTTATGCTCAAAATAGTAGCGAATTTATTACAAGCCCAAATGAAAGAGTAAGGTCCTCATTCTTTTTTACTTTGACTTAAGCATTGACCTCCTCCTCTAGCTTTGACTTGGAGAGTTTGTTGGGCTTTTGGAGATGGTCCTCCATCAAATGGCCTATAGAAAATGATTGTACAAATTGTTATTGTTAAGTCAAGATGGTTAACATCTTAGATTTTGATAATTACAGAGCAGACGGATCAAACGTCGGACTGAAGCATCATGACTCTAAGACGAATGAAGCAAGTACAGATGGAGATGGGTCCCTCAAAGTCAACATTCTGGAAAGTCATCATCTATTGTTTCTTAGAAGAAAATATGCCTAAAGACAAAGTTTGTGAAGAAAGAACAAACAGAGTCTATGGTGAAGACTTCTCGTTTAATGAAGACAAGTGAAGTTCCTTTGAAGACAAATGAAATAACTCGCGCCAATATTCAAATAAAGACGTTACTCTAAGAATCCTCCAAAATCAGAGATAGATCTCGTACTTAACCTCTACAACACGAAAAGTAAATGGTACTTTTCGAGGATATCTCCAAACAACTCAGATAAAGCCTGGACATGCGCTGACTCATTGCTAAATCATTTAATGATTAAATCAACTCAAGTACTTGAAAAAAAAAAAAAAAAGAAAATAGTCAAATGCTCTAAGTCTAACGGCTACTTCAAGATTTTCAGCTATAAAAGGACTTCACCACCTCAATCTCAAGTTGACGAAATTACGCTTGGTAAGCTCATATACAAGATTTCGCTTTTAAGCTCTTAAAGCTCTTTAGCTTTTTGTTCTTCGTTGTACACACCTCTCTATGTAAAGGATAAACCTTTCTTTCAAACCCCCTTCAAAATCCACTGTTGTGGTGTCCTAGCCTGAGGAGGTTGTGTTTTCAAAGAATACTTTTTGCTTTACCCTGCAGAGGCTACATTCCAAACAATACGTTGTGTATAGCCTGAGAAGGCTGAGATCAAACAATATCGTTTTAGTCAGAAGTGGTTGAGTGCAAAGAATACTTGTAACCTTTTCACGGTTGATAGTGAAAACTTAGCGTGTTATTAAGTAACTGGACGTAGTCTGCTTAAGACAAACCAGTATAAAAATATCACTATCTTTAAATGTCTTATCTTTGAGACTAACGGGGATTAACAACTTAAACGTCAGATAATAAAATTAACGGTTAAAAAAAAGAAAGTTGTCTGTCTACTTTCTAAATTAACAGACGCAAACGCGAATTTTTTTTAATAACACAATTCAACCCCCCTTCTTGTGTTTTATCTTTTACAGTTTGGTATCAGAGCACAACATATCTTACACAATTCAACACGAGTTTTTTCTTTCAAATTTTGATGAAATAGCTGAAGCTTGTACAAATTTCTATGTACAAGAGTTTCTTTTTTCAAAATTTCTAAACTAGCTGCAAAGTACAATTGCTAATGAAAAAAGTATATAATTGCTGTAAAAAAATAAAAAACATAGAACTTATAATGAAAAGGGTATACAACTGCTATTTAACAAAATATACAACTTTTAAAGAAAAAAGTATACAACTGCTATTTAAAAAAGTATAGAAATATTATCAAAAAAGTATACAATTCTTATAAATAAAGAACATAACAACCTGTGAAAAAAGATTGTACACTCCCTTATGCATAAGAGTTTCCTTTTCAAAATTTATGAAATAACCAAAGATTTTACAAATTTTTATGTACAAAGAGTTTCTTGTTACAAAATTTCTAAGCTAATCATAAAGTATACAACTACTAATGAAAAAAGTATACAATAGTTATGGGAAAAAGTATGCAACTACTAATAAAAATGTATATAACTGCTATTAAAAAAAGAGTATAACTTTAAAAAAAAAAAGTATACAATAGTTATTGAAAAAATACAAAATTATTATAAAAAAAGTATACAAATGCTATTAAAAGAAGTATATAACTCCTCAAAATAAATCATACAACGATTTGTGAGAAAATGTGGTACAAACTATTATGTGAAGAGCTTTTTCTTTAAAAATTTATGAAATAGTCAAAGATTTTACAAATTCGTATATACAAGGGTTTCTTGTTTCAAAATATCTGAACTAGCCAGAAAGTATACAACTGTTAATAAAAAATGTATATAACTGCTATTGAAAAAAATATGCAACTACCATTGAAAAATGTTTACAACTCCTTTAAATAAGGTATGCAATGATTGTACAAATTTTTATGTACAAAAGTATCTTATTTCAAAGAAATATACATACTGCTGTAGTTGAAAAAAGTATACAAGTCCTCTAAATAAAGTATATAACCAAAGATTGTACACTTGCTTATGTCCGATATATACAAAAGAAAGTATAACTGCTTATGAAAAATGTATACAATAGCTATCGAAAAATGTATACAACCGCTATTGGAAAAAGTATATAACTGCTAAAGAAAGAATTACACAACTGCTATTGAAAAATATAAAAAACTACTATCAGAGAAATATACAACTATTACAAAAAGTATACAACTCTTGTAAATAAAGTATACAAATTGTTATGTATAAGAGTTTCTTCTTTTAAAATTTATGAAATAAATAAAGGTTATACAAATTCGAATATACAAGATTTTCTTGTTTTTAAAATTTCTAAACTTGTTAGAAAGTATACAATTGTTAACGAAAAAAGTATATAACTATTATTGGAAAAAGTGTACAACTGCTATTGAAAAAAGTATATAACTGCAATTGAAAAAAATATACAATTTCTCCAAATAAAATGTACCATTTCTTGTAAAAACAATATTGTACAAATTGTTATGTACAAGAGTTTCTTCTTTCAAAATTTATGAAATGGAAAAAGATTCTACAAATTCCTATATGTTAGTGTTTCTTGTTTAACAATTTCTGACATGACCAAAAAGTATACAACCTCTAAGGAAAAATGTATTCAACTGCTATTGAAAAAAAAAATATACAATTATAAATGAAAAAAGTATACAATTGCTATTGTAAAAAGTATACAACTTCTAAAGAAAAAATTATACAACTATTAAAAAAAGTATACAACTACAATTGAAAATACTACAACTCTTCTAAATACGGTATGCAACAACATGCGAAAAAAGATTTTACACTCCCTTATGTAAAAGAGTTTCTTTTTTTTAAAATTTACGATATTGTACAAAATCTCATATGCAAGAGTTTCTTGTATCAAAATTTCTGAACTAGCCATAAAGTATACAACTGTTAATGAAAGAAATATACAATAACTATCGAACAAAATATACCACTATAATTAAAAGAAGTATACAACTGTTAATGGAAAAGTAAACAACTTATAGTGAAAAAACTCCTAATTAAAAAGTATACAATTGCGATTAAAAACAATACCCAATCGTTATTGAAATAAATATACAACTCGAAATAAATATACAACTGCGATAGAAAAATTATATAACTCTTCTAAATAAAGTATACAATAGTATGTAAAAAATGTTGTACAAATTGTTATGTATAAGGGTTTCTACTTTCAAAATTTTTTAAATAGCCAAAGATTGTACAAATTCTTGTGTACAAGTGTTTCTTATTTCAAAATATCTTTTCAACTTTGTATGTCATGACTAAACTATGTATAAACTAGCGTAACAATTGTTGAACTTCAACATTGAATAACACCCCAAAACTCATCCTCTCCACAACTTTTTTGTGCTGCCTATTATTTTCCATCTTTATCCAGAGCTTAGCAATACGAGTAAATGAGCAACAAGTGATGAATGCTTGCTGCAACAATAGATATCAAACAATAAATATAATGCTAAAAGCTTAGTTAGTAAATTTTAAAGTGAATACACTTACTTCTTGATCGAGGTCGTACTCGGTCAAAAATATTCAATTGAAATGCAGTTGATTTCCATCAAATACGGAACACGAAAGGGGGGGGGGTTAGATAGTTCAAAATAGAATTATGGAACAAAATTATTAACACAAGTCTAAAACAATAAACTAAAATAGGTTAGTCTCTTGATTATATTGCAAATTTCTTATCCTTGGTTACAAGAACTTATGCTCAATTTACTGATGCTCTTAATCAAAACCAAAATTTAATTAATTAAGCACGAATTAACTATGGGTTTCCTTATGCAATTTAGGAAATCACATACCCCATTCCCTCCAATTACAGCAAATTACACTTCACTCCATTAAGCATGAAACGAAAATTTAATTTGCAATTAAGCTAGAACATTAAGCATGAACCGAATCATTAAGAGAACGAATGTTAAACAGCAAACAACAATTACTGTAACACCCCCTCTTATTTACTTACTTATCTTATTTTTAATTAGTAATTCAAGATTGTTAATGGTGTAGTAGATAAAAGAGAGATTTAGGAAACAACATTTTTATTACATAATATTCAAAGGTCATTACATCTAGGTTACATAACTTTGTCATTTTATTATTCTACATAATTTTCTCTGTACTTACTTAGCAAATCTACCCCCAAAACATAACAAAAACATCTTTTCAACAAGACAGTATCAACAATCATTGCAAAACATCCACCTCTTCTTAACCCTGCAAATCTGCTCCCCGAACGTTGTTCGAGATCATCACAGGTGTTAAAAACACAAAACGCAAGGGTGAGCTTTCCTTAACCATAATTATAAACAATTGATTGTAGTTCAATAAAAATCTTTTCTTTTATAAATTTAGAAACTTCATCGAACACTTCCATACTTATCCATACTTATCCATGATCATCAAAATATCAATAACATAGTAAGGCAATTGACAACCATAAACCAAATCAAACAAACCATCAATCACAATCAATGATTCAGGCATGAATTCCATTCAATCAAACACACAATCACTAATGTATGCTCCTAAGCCTACATGATGCATGCACCTTCACCATGCATTTTCACTCTTCACTCGAAATGCAATGTGGCACCCTCCACTGAAAATAGCCTGGGGCATCTGATTCTCACACTCAATCAGACCCACCAGAGGTAGACACTCTGTACTTTGTCGAGTTCCCTCAGTGTCCGGCAGGACCTCCCCCGCAACATGTGATCATCATGAGCAGGGCAATTTCCCTACCAAGAGAACCCCCCAGTCCACGGAATTCCACTCACTCAGACGGGAATCCGTGACTTACGGACTTGGTCTACTACTATCTAGTCATCAATGCAGCATGTTCTTGGACCTTGAATTGTATAATGACCTTCATCATATTTTAAGTATTGACCTTTCCACCAGGTCATCTTCATCTCACCTCATTCTAAGTATTGCCCATTCACCACGCAATCTAAGAATACTGCCTCTCCACTAGGCATTTCCAATCGGTCATTAAACAATTCAAGTCCATCTTCATTTCAATGCAACCATGCATGTCACCATTTACTCACATCCAATTCACCAAGTAATTGTATATCAATCACAAAACAAGTCATACTTTGATGTATAATCAAACAACCATATTTACCACCATCAATATGTGTTATATTAAATTATTCAGTATGTTAATATTCAAAAGAGGTTTCATCAAAAGAGGAAAGGTTGAAGTTGTTCATAGAAGTCAAAAGCTTAATATACATAAGAAAGGTTTCCATTTCATTTACTTTTTATAAAGTAGTTATAGTATTCAGAGAAATAGTTGAAAGAGGAAAACAACTTCAAAATAATCATTTAAAGGGTAAAGAAAACACAATCTTAAAGAATTGAAAGGAGTGTAAGAAAGATGAAGAAAAGAAACACCAAGAAACCAAAGAAAGATAATTGAAACACCAAAGAAAGAGAGTGGAAGTACTAAGAAAACAAAGAATAGAAAAAGAAGGATAAGGAAAGATCTCCTTACTGCAAGAAACTAAAGAAAGATAATGAAAGTACCAACAAACAAAGGATAGAAAAGAAGGATAAGGAAAGGTCCCCTTACTGGTTTCTCCTAGCTTCCTATATTCTTCCTCTACTTACGTGCTCCTACTTTGGTTGGAGAGATTTCTTCCTAAGGTGGAGAAAGTATAGAAAGGTTTTTTGTAGTGAAGATAGTTTGAGAGAATGTAGGAGTATTCTTTGGGTTATGTCTTCATTTCGCACCCCTAAGCCCTATTTATAGACTTCCCAAGATATTTCTAGAGAATTGGAGATTGATTCTAAAGAAAAAATCTTAGTTTCTATGAAAATATCTTAGATTCCATTAAAATATCTTAAAAGGTAAGAAAATATCTTAGTTTCCAAGAAAATATCTTAGTTTCCATCAAAATATCTTAAAAGGTAAGAAAATATCTTAATTTCCAATAAAATATCTTAGTTTCCAAGAAAATATCTTAGTTTCCATCAAAATATCTTAAAAGGTAAGAAAATATCTTAAAGAGAATTCTAGAATGGTTGAAAAGTTATTACTTTGATCACTTTCGGTAAAATAGGCATAACTTCTTCCACAAATATCATTTTGGGCTCAGGTTTCTTGCAAATGAAAGAGGATTGACAGAGCTACAAATGTCATGAAGGCCCAAAGAGCCAATTCGGACTGCATCTAGTGTGAAATTAGCCTTGAAAGTGGGCCATGAAACAGTGACGTGAATTTACTATACATTTGACCACTCTCGGTAAAATAGGCATAACTCCCTCCACAGGCCTCCAATTAAGCTCCGGTTTGTTTCTAATTAAAGAAGATTGAAAGATATAGAAATGTCATGATGATATCAAGAGCCAGTTTGGACCGTTTCAACATGTAGAGTAAACTAGAAGTTTCTAGAAAAATTAGAATAATAAGGAATTTCTAAAATCAACATGAATTTTCTAGAAACATGTAGAATAAGTAAGAGGTTTCCAAAAAAATAGAATGAATAAGAAGTTTCTAGAGTTAAGTAGAATAATCAAGATTTTTCTAGAAATAAGTAGAATAATCTAGAAGTTTCTAGAATAAGAAGTTTCTAGAACAAGGTAGAATAATCAAGATTTTTCTAGAAATAATCTAGAAGTTTCTAGAATGATCAAGAATTTTCTAGAAAGACATAGAATAAACAACAAGTTTTTAAAATAATTTAGAAGTTTTATGTTGAATATCAAAACAACAAAGGTAAAGAAAAATTCTAATATTAGACACAAAAAAAGGAAAGTGACCACAATTAAGAAATTAATCTAGCAAACACAACTAAATCACTTATGTCTTCTGTAAATTATTCTACATATTTTCTCTATTCTTTGCCCTCTCGTTATAAAAACCTCTTAAACCATATTTAAATTTTTGGGATGTTACAATACTCCCCTCCTTTTTTAAAAATTTTGTCCTCCAAATTTCCATTCTTGTTACATATCCTATTCTTCCTACTTAATGCATCGCCTACTACATTTGTTTTGCGGGTGGTACTTAAGATTGAGACCATGATCTCTTAAAAATTCTATCCACCTTCCTTGCCTCATGTTTAATACCATTTGGCTAAATAAACACTTAAAGGCTTTTGTGATTACTAAATACCTCAAATCTTGTCCTAAAAAGATAGTGTAACATTATTTTAAGTCTGAATGCTACTTATGGCTAGTTCAGGGTCGTGGGTAGGGTAGTTCCTTTATACTTTAATTGTCTAGATGTATAAGCTACCACTTTTCCTCCTTGCATTAGTACTCCTCCTAATCCTAGTTTAGAGGCATCACCATAAACATTCAAAGATTCCTGTGGGGTAGGTAATGGTCAAAACAAGAATAAAGGTGTGAAAATATCGTTCACATTCATTATACAAAAGCTTGGTCTTTTCTAGTTAAGGTTGTGAGGGCAAGGCTATCTTGGAGAAATCTATTATAAATCTTCTATAATGTCCAGCTAACCCTAGAAAATACTTTATTTCTGTCACATCTTTTGGTCTTTCCCATTTTAGAACTACGTTTACCTTATGTGGATCTACTACAAATCCTCCTTGTGATATTATATATCCTAGGAAACTGATTTTTTCTATCCAAAATTCATATTTGGACCATTTCTCATATAACTGTTGATCTTTCAAGATTTGTAATATCACTCTAAGATGTTTAGCATGTTCCTCTTTGGTTCTTAACTATACCAAAATATCATCTATAAAAATTACCACAAATTGATCTAAATATGGTTGGAATATCCTATTCATGTAATCCATAAATACTGCGGGTGCATTAGTTACACCAAAGGGCATAACCATGTACTCATAGTGTCCATATCGGGTACTAAAGGTCGTTTTAGGGATATCTTCAGCTTTTACCCTTATTTGGTGATATCCAGACCTTAGATCAATCTTACTAAATACACAAGCTCTTACTAGTTGGTCCATAAGATCATCTATCCTTGGCAAGGGGTACTTATTCTTAATGGTTACCTTATTTAGTTGTCTATAATCTATACAAAGTCTCATAGTTTCATTTTCTAGAAGTATAGGTGTTCCTTAGGGTAATAAACTAGCTCTAATGAATTGTTTCTCCAATAGTTCTTTTATTTGCTTTTTATTTAGCTCCGCTAGTTCTAAAGGTGACATCCTATAAGGTGCAATAGAGATTGCTCCAGTCCCGGGTAGGTCTATCAAAAATTTGATTTCCCTTGTAGATGGTAGTTGGTTTACCTCTTTAGAGAATACTTCAGAGAAATCCTTTACTATGGGTATATTATCGAAGGTGACCTTTCATTCCACTTCAAGGTTAGAAAGGATCATATATACCTAATTGTGTTTCTTCATGTCCTATTTCACTTGGTTGGTAGAAATTATCTCAATATCCTTTCTTACTTGATTCGAAAAAAGATTAAGGTTTTATTAAAAAACAGTCTATCGGGACATAGTTGGAAGATAACTAGTCCATTCCCAGAATAATATTAATTTGTTTTAAAGGTAGGCAGACTAGGTTAACTATAAAGGTTTTGTTACTTAGTTTTATCGGACAATCTAAACAGATATGGGTGGTTGTGACAAACTCATGGGTAGAGGTAGTTATTATTAAATCAATATCTAGAAAAAATAGTGGAAGTTGTAACCTTTTAGCACAATCAAACGATATAAGGGAATGAGTGGCACCAGAGTCAAATATCTAGGTAAAAGAATTCCATGTATGGAGCATGTACCTTGTACTAGATTATTGGTATTGGAGGCCTTAACTCCATCAAGGGTGAATATTCTTCCTACAACCTTTGATTTTCCCTAGTTGATATTGTTGGTGCCTCTTTAAAACTATTGGTCATGCTATACAAAACTTAGTCTTCTCAAGTCAAGGTGGTTAATCCTTTAACATTAGGTAATCTTCCTAAGCGTATCAACTTTAATTCCTCCTTGGGTTACTACTTATTCCTCCTTTAACTAAACTCTTTCTCCCTTAAAAATACTAGTTCCTCTCTCGGATTTCGAATCCTTCTAGCTTCTCTAAGGTTTCTTTAACCATCAAAATGCATCAACCATTATTGTATCATCCTAGTATATCTTCTAAATGCATCTTAGTATTGTCAAAAGGTTTGTATTAGGATAAGAGGTAGGTGGTTACTAATCATTTCCTATAAAGTTATCTTAAGGACTTTTAACTTTGGTGATATTCTTAGGTTTTTCTAATCCTTAGTACGACTTCTCCTTCGAAGGGATCATTTCCTAAAATTGGCTTCCTTTAGCATTCACTTTCGATCCTCTTTATTTGCTTTGTTACTTTCTAAGGAGAATTTTATATATTGATTTTAGTTCTAAAAATTTCTATCTTTTTCTCTTCTAAGGGAGTTCTCTTTTATCGTAAATACTCTTAAAAGGGTTTTCTATTATAAGTAAGTTATCGAGCATATCTTTTGATTTTATCTCCAGAGAGGGTCATCTTTATGTCTAATTTTTCTCCTTAAATCTTTAGTCTTAGTTGGTAGGAACATCCTTTATAAGTTCAACAACAACTCCCTTCCCTAAATTCTTCGTTTTTCTTCTTAGCCTACGCTTATCAAAACTTAGGTAAAAACTTATAGGGCTTTAACTACAATTCTATAACTTCTTTCAACCACTACTTTCTATTCCTAATAGATTAAACTACATCTAATCCTAGGCCATGTCACTAACCCTAAAACTAATTTTTCATTGATCGAACCAATAAGCAATCAAGTAAACACTAATTAATCAATTCACTCACTAAAAGCACACCAAATAATCAAACAAGCACACAAAGCACACAAGCAAACAATCATTCACACAACAAAAACATAACAGACACATAACTCACAAGTCGAACTGGTTCGACCTGCTCTGATACCACTAATGTAACACCCCCTCTTATTTACTTACTTATCTTATTTTTAATTAGTAATTCAAGATTGTTAATAGTGTAGTAGATAAAAGAGAGATTTAGGAAACAACATTTTTATTACATAATATTCAAAGGTCATTACATCTAGGTTACATAACTTTGTCATTTTATTATTCTACATAATTTTCTCTGTACTTACTTAGCAAATCTACCCCCAAAACATAACAAAAACATCTTTTCAGCAAGACAGTATCAACAATCATTGCAAAACATCCACCTCTTCTTAACCCTGCAAATCTGCTCCCCCGAACGTTGTTCGAGATCATCACAGGTGTTAAAAACACAAAACGCAAGGGTGAGCTTTCCTTAACCATAATTATAAACAATTGATTGTAGTTCAATAAAAATCTTTTCTTTTATAAATTTAGAAACTTCATCGAAAATATCATTTTTAGAATAATACTTCCATACTTATCCATGATCATCAAAATATCAATAACATAGTAAGGCAATTGACAACCATAAACCAAATCAAACAAACCATCAATCACAATCAATGATTCAGGCATGAATTCCATTCAATCAAACACACAATCACTAATGTATGCTCCTAAGCCTACATGATGCATGCACCTTCACCATGCATTTTCACTCTTCACTCGAAATGCAATGCGGCGCCCTCCACCGAAAATAGCTGGGGCATCGATTCTCACACTCAATCGGACCCACGAGAGGTAGACACTCGTACTTTGTCGAGTTCCTCGATTGTCCGGCAAGACCTCCCCCGCAACATGTGATCATCATGAGCAGGGCAATTTCCCCACCAAGAGAACCCCCCAGTACACGGCATTCCACTCACTCAGACGGGAATCCGTGACTTACGGACTTGGTCTACTACTATCTAGTCATCAATGCAGCATGTTCTTGGACCTTGAATTGTATAATGACCTTCATCATATTTTAAGTATTGACCTTTCCACCAGGTCATCTTCATCTCACCTCATTCTAAGTATTGCCCATTCACCACGCAATCTAAGAATACTGCCTCTCCACTAGGCATTTCCAATCGGTCATTAAACAATTCAAGTCCATCTTCATTTCAATGCAACCATGCATGTCACCATTTACTCACATCCAATTCACCAAGTAATTGTATATCAATCACAAAACAAGTCATACTTTGATGTATAATCAAACAACCATATTTACCACCATCAATATGTGTTATATTAAATTATTCAGTATGTTAATATTCGAAAGAGGTTTCATCAAAAGAGGAAAGGTTGAAGTTGTTCATAGAAGTCAAAAGCTTAATATACATAAGAAAGGTTTCCATTTCATTTACTTTTTATAAAGTAGTTATAGTATTCAGAGAAATAGTTGAAAGAGGAAAACAACTTCAAAATAATCATTTAAAGGGTAAAGAAAACACAATCTTAAAGAATTGAAAGGAGTGTAAGAAAGATGAAGAAAAGAAACACCAAGAAACCAAAGAAAGATAATTGAAACACCAAAGAAAGAGAGTGGAAGTACTAAGAAAACAAAGAATAGAAAAAGAAGGATAAGGAAAGATCCCCTTACTGCAAGAAACTAAAGAAAGATAATGAAAGTACCAACAAACAAAGGATAGAAAAGAAGGATAAGGAAAGGTTCCCTTACTGGTTTCTCCTAGCTTCCTATATTCTTCCTCTACTTACGTGCTCCTACTTTGGTTGGAGAGATTTCTTCTTAAGGTGGAGAAAGTATAGAAAGGTTTTTTGTAGTGAAGATAGTTTGTGAGAATGTAGGAGTATTCTTTGGGTTATGTCTTCATTTGGCACCCCTAAGCCCTATTTATAGACTTCCCAAGATATTTCTAGAGAATTGGAGATTGATTCTAAAGAAAAAATCTTTGTTTCTATGAAAATATCTAAGATTCCATTAAAATATCTTAAAAGGTAAGAAAATATCTTAGTTTCCAAGAAAATATCTTAGTTTCCATCAAAATATCTTAAAAGTTAAGAAAATATCTTAAAGAGAATTCTAGAATGGTTGAAAAGTCATTACTTTGATCACTTTCGGTAAAATAGGCATAACTTCTTCCACAAATATCATTTTGGGCTTAGGTTTCTTGCAAATGAAAGAGGATTGACAGAGCTACAAATGTCATGAAGGCCCAAAGAGCCAATTCGGACTGCATCTAGTGTGAAATTAGCCTTGAAAGTGGGCCATGAAACAGTGACGTGAATTTACTATACATTTGACCACTCTCGGTAAAATAGGCATAACTCTCTCCACAGGCCTCCAATTGAGCTCCGGTTTGTTTCTAATTAAAGAAAATTGAAAGATCTAGAAATGTCATGAAGACATCAAGAGCCATTTTAGACCGTTTCAACATGTAGAGTAAACTAGATGTTTCTAGAAAAATTAGAATAATAAGGAATTTCTAAAATCAACAGGAATTTTCTAGAAACATGTAGAATAAGTAAGAGGTTTCTAAAAAAATAGAATGAATAAGAAGTTTCTAGAGTTAAGTAGAATAATCAAGATTTTTCTAGAAATAAGTTGAATAATCTAGAAGTTTCTAGAATAAGAAGTTTCTAGAACAAGGTAGAATAATCAAGATTTTTCTAGAAATAATCTAGAAGTTTCTAGAATGATCAAGAATTTTCTAGAAAGACATAGAATAAACAAAAGTTTTTAAAATAATTTAGAAGTTTTACGTTGAATATCAAAACAACAAAGGTAAAGAAAAATTCTAATGTTAGACACAAACAAAGGCAAGTGACCACAATTAAGAAATTAATCTAGCAAACACAACTAAATCACTTATGTCTTCTGTAAATTGTTCTACATATTTTCTCTATTCTTTGCCCTCTGTTATAAAAACCTCTTAAACCATATTTAAATTTTTGGGATGTTATAATTACAGCATAAACAAAGCACACAGAACCTCAAAGCATCATTGTAATCCTTAATCAAGAGGTTAACCCTAAAAGTAGCCTTCCATTTGATTCAAAAACAAAACTTAGATGAAATTACAGCAAAATGAAATTAAAGCAAGAAGAATCTAAACGAAATTACAGAGTTAGAATAATAATTAGAACAACAAAATGAAACAGCAAGTTGGAACAATCAAACGAAACATCAATCACTCAATGCAACAACAAGAAATGAAGTAGGATAGAGAATGCAATAGAATAGAGAAAAGGGAAATGAACTAAGGTTAAATTGAATGAATCTAAAACAATGTAACATCAACTGAAATTGAAAGGAAACCTGGAATCCACAACTGAAATGAAAATCCAATGATGAAAACCCAAGAGAACAAGAAGAAGAACATCTCTCTAAAACCCTTCTTAAAACCCTATGTGAAATATGTTAAGTGTGTGTGTCCCGTAATGCCCATTCACCATCAGATTTTTAATTGCAATTTTGTAGTCCCCCAGGCACATGCCACTTAAATGAGAAAAGGTTCCCAATTCGAATCCCATGTACAACAAAAATAGAAATGAACCAATTGCATGAATAAAAAGGCCTAATTCGTTAAATTCTCCATCCAATTTCCGCACGCCAACTTCAAGGCAAAAATCATCCAAGATGCAGTCCGAATTGGCTCTTTATGTCTTCATGACTTTTGTATCTTTGTCAATCCTATTTCATTTTCAAAAAACATGAGCTCAAAACAATATCTGTGGAGGAAGTTATGCCTATTTTAGTGAAACTACTCAAATCTAGAAAAATATAGCAAATTGTAACAAATTAAGCACTTAAAGCCCAAATCAGCCCAAACTCATAAATGTATTAAATCATGCTAATTGACCATTAATCATGCTTTATTAGGATATAAAATGTGCAGAGAAAGTGATCCAAATAATAACTCATCAAATTCCCCCACACTTATTCTTTTGCACTCCTGGGCAAAACTAAGTCCTAAGAAAAAATATGAAATTTGGATGCAAAAATTTAACTGGTCTAAACTGTTTCATATACTCCTAAAACAGCCATCAATGTATTAGAATTGAACACAATAATCAAAGCATAATCAATCGAGAGATTACATATCACAGTGTTGAACAATTCCTGCTTCAGATAGAATCAATCAGATATTGAATCAGTCAAGCAAATCAATCATAAGCAATGATTTCACCAGAAGTGTATCACTTAAGCTCTCAAGTATCTCAGGTGAGTGTTTACTCTCAAACCATAAAAGTGAACATTATTTAACCATAGGCTTGCAATTATTCTAACTTTTTACCACTAATAATCACAATCATGCATGATTCAAGAGGACTTGCAAAGGTTGTAATGAGACCAAGGATGAGGGTTTGATAATTATGGTTCAGTGACTACTATTTCACAAATACTGAACAGAGCATCAACAAATTACAAAAGATATCAGAACTACACAATAAACCTGTAAAGTCTCCAATTCAACCACTGGTCAAGTATTCAACTTACTTTCCACACTTATTCAAATATATATATATATATATATATATATATATATATATATATATATATATATATATATATATTCAAACTATATCGAGAAAACACAAGTGTGATCATAAAAAATTTAACCAAATCATACCAACTCCACAACTCTAACCAATATCATATAAATCAAGAATTCCACCCCCCCCCACACACACACACTTAATTTTCTGCAAGTCCCTAGCAGATACCCACACACTTATCTGCTTTACATAACTAAAAGATAAACAATTCAATCAATATATGTAAAATCAGGACAACATTGTTTTACTCTTAAGGCTTGTAATGCAGGTCATCAAAGAAAAGGTTTCAGGCTCGAAGGGGCTAGCAAGGGATACAATGCAAGGTAGGCTATCTGGTCATGTGGGGAAATAGAAATGAATGCCTCAATCATAATCATGCATTATGTGATAAAATGCAGCTTTGAAAAGAACAAAAGCAAGTTCTGACAAATAACATTCACCAATGGCATAAATCACACTGAAAGAAAGAGAATGACATATAGATAAGTACATTCAAAACAGGCTCAAATAACTCACAGGTTCAAATTATCAAGTACTTATCAGAGACAATACAAAACCAATCCATACAGACTAATCCACAATCCATCAGAGGACTGTATCAACACCACGAAATAATCTAAAAATCAACTCAACTCAGATTTCAGTTCAGATTCTCCACATATAGACCACAATGCAGGTATAATAATAGTCAGACCAGAATCACAAAATCTCCAAGTATCAAAAATCAACTATAAACAAGTATGAAAGTTGTATTTATTTACTCCTAATTACAGAAGGTGGATAGATAGGAAATGAATGAAAATAAAACGAAAAGAGTGAGATGAGAAAACTCCCTAAGTCATGGTGGTGAAGGATGACAGAGAAATGGGGTCAAGTAGAGAAGTCTCCTCCACAACTGTGTTCAGCAGAGATGGATTGCTGAGGAATGGCTTCAGCCTGTGACCATTAACCATGAAGCTCTTGTCTGTGGACTCACTTTTGATTTCAACTGTACCATAAGGATAAACATTATCAACAACAAAAGGTCCAATCCACTTAGAACGCAACTTACCACCCATGAGACCAAGTCTAGAATTATATAACAGAACTCTCTGGCCAACCATAAATCCTTTCTTAGCTATCAAACTGTCATGGAACTTCTTGGTTTTCTCCTCGTAGAACTTAGAGTTCTCATATGCTTCCAGACGGATCTCATCCAATTCATTCAGTTGCAACTTCCTTTCCTCTCCGGCCTCATCAATGGAGAAATTATAGGTCTTCACAGCCCAATATGCTTTGTGCTCTATCTCCACAGGTAGATGAAATGCCTTTCCAAAGACAACCCAATAAGGAGACACCCCTATGGGTGCTTTGTAGGTAGTCCTATGTGCCTAAAGAACATCATCCAGTCTGAGGTTCCAATCCTTCCTATTGGGCTGGATAATCTTCTCCAATACTCTCTTAATCTCCCTGTTGGAGATTTCTGCCTGCCCATTTGTTTGGGGGTGGTATGGTGTAGAAACTCTGTGCACAACCCCATACTTCTTAAGCAGGGCCTGCATGGATCTGTTGCAAAAGTGGGTGCCCTGATCACTAACAATGGCTCTAGGTACTCCAAACCTGCAAAATAGGTGAGATCTAACAAAATCCACAATAACCCGAGAATCATTAGTTCTGGTGGCTTTGACTTCTACCCATTTTGAAACATAATCCATAGCTAAGAGAATGTAAATAAAACCAAAAGAAACAGGAAAGGGACCCATGAAATCTATACCCCATACATCAAATACCTCACAGAACAACAAGGGCTGTTGAGGCATCTGCTGTCTCCATGTAAGGGTTCCTCCTGTTCTCTAACACTGCTCGTAAGTGCTACAAGTCTTCCACACATCTCTGAAGATGGTGGGGCAGTAAAAACCATAGTCTAGCACCTTGCGAGCTGTCCTCTGAATGCCTAGATGGCCACTAGGTGCAGAAGAATGACAAAACTGCAGGACTGAATCAATCTCATGATCTAGAATGCATCTCCTGATTACCTGGTCACTGCACAACTTCCACAAATAGGTGTCATCCCAAATATAATGCTTAGCATCACTCTTAATTTTATCAATTTGAGCTCTAGATGCTAAGGGAGGAAAGACAGAAGCAACTAAAAAATTGACAATATTTGCAAACCAAGGGGTAGTGGGGTAAGAAGTAGATACAAATAACAAACTTTCATCTGGAAAGTCATCTCTGATGGGCAATGGGTCATCTGCACCCTCAGCTCTCTCAATCTGGCTGAGATGGTCTGCTACCAAATTGTGTGCTCCACTCCAATCACGGATATCCAAATCAAACTCTTGGAGCCACAACATCCATCTGATCAACCTAGGCTTTGACTCAGCCTTCTTCAACAGGTACTTCAAAACTACATGATCAGTCAATACAATAACATGAGAGCCAAGCAAATATGATCTAAATTTATCAAGAGCAAAAACAATGGCTAGAAGCCCTTTCTCTGTGGTGGTGTAATTTGCTTGGGCAACATCTAAGGTCCTGGAAGCATAATATATTACCCTAGGCAGCTTATCTACTCTTTGTGCAAGGATAACTCCCACTGCATAATTTGAAGCATCACACATCAGCTCAAAGGGAATTGTCCAGTCAGGTGCCTGGATGAAGAAGTGGTGGTCAGTGCTCTCTTGAGGCAGTCAAAAGCCTCTCTGCATGTCTAAGAAAAGAACGAACCTCTCGCACGCAAGAGGGGTAAGGCAACTGTGAAATAACAGAAATTTTAGCAGGATCTACCTCTATGCCTTTCCTAGAAATGATATGCCCTAAAGCTATACCTTGTTCTACCATGAAGTGACATTTCTCAAAATTAAAACAAGGTTAGTCTTAATGCATCTACTAAGCACTCTGTCCAAACTATCCAAACATTTATCAAAAGAGGATCCATACACAGTAAAATCATCCATAAACACCTCTATGCAATTTTCAAGAAAATCAGTAAAAATACTCATCATGCACCGTTGGAAGGTACTAGGGGCATTGCATAGGCCAAAAGGCATCCTCCTATAAGCAAAGGTGCCAAAGGGGCAGGTGAATGTGGTTTTCTCTTGATCCTCAGGAGCAATATGGACTTGAAAATAACCAGAAAAACCATCAAGAAAGCAATAATGGGATTTACCTGCCAGCCGCTCCAACATCTGATCAATGAAGGGCAGTGGGAAATGATCTTTCCTTGTTGCCAAATTCAGCCTCCGGTAATCTATACAGACCCTCCAACTGTTCTGCACTCTAGTTGGGATAAGCTTATCCCTCTCATTCTTCACAACAGTTATGCCTGTCTTCTTGGGAACCACTTGGACCAGACTTACCCACTTACTGTCAGAGATAGGGTAGATGATCCCAGCTTGCAGAAGCTTAGTCACCTCCTTCTTCATTACATCCCAAATCATTGGGTCCAACCTCCTCTATGGTTGTCTCACTGGTTTAGCTCCATCCTCTAGTAGTATCCTATGCATGCATGTGGATGGGCTGATACCAGGAATGTCCGCCAAGGTCCAACCGATGGCTTTCTTATGCTTCCGAAGCACTTGCAACAACTTCTCTTCTTGAACAACATCAAGAGAGGTGGAAATGATCATAGGCAATCTCTCATCATCCTCCAAGTAAACATACTTGAGGTTTTCTAGTAAAGGTTTCAGTTCTAGAGTGGGTGGTGGCTGAACATCAGGAACCAAAGAAGGGAGAAGAATAGGTTCCACAACTTGTACCTTAACCTGCAAGTCAGATTCAAATGTACTTTCTACAACATGGTTAGCACAATCTGACTCTATGAAATCAATATCAAGAGGTACAACACCCAAAGTCTTAGAGATACTCTCTGGTATAACACCCAAAGGTTCAAAATCACACTCAACATCAGAAAGAAACTCAGTGCATAAGGAAATGCAATCATGAAAATTAGATAAAAAAGAATGTTTCATATGATGCAAAATGTCAAAATCAGCAACATACTTATCCACAATATCATCTACAATCTCAGCATGAAAAACAGAATGATCCTCTGATGGATGTTTCATGGCATCAAGAATGTTAAAGTGCACAACACTATCACCAAACTCCATAGATAAAGAACCCGCATGCACATCAATCTTAGTTCGGACTGTTTTCAAAAATGGTCTGCCTAATATAATTGGGACAAATCCATGGGAGAATCCCTCCTCCATATTAAGGACATAAAAATCAGCAGAAAAAATAAGCTCACCAACCCTCACTAAGACATCCTCAATTAAACCTGTGGGGTGGGCAACACTTCTATTTGCCAACTGTATTACCACACTCGTAGGTTGCAAAGGTCCAAGGGATAAAGATTTAAAAATGGAAAAAGGCATGACATTAATGGATGCACCCAAATCAAGCATGGCATTCTCAAACTTACTATTTCCAATAACACAAGGTATGTAGAATGTACCTGGGTCCTTACATTTCTCAGGAATGTGAGGAACAGATTTACCTATCAAAGCTGATACATTTCTGCCCATGTTGATCCGTTCATTACCTTTCATCTTCCTCTTATGCGTTCACAGCTCCTTCAGGAATTTGGCATATTTAGGAATCTGCTTGATGGCCTCAAGCAAGGGAATGTTCACCTCTACCTTCCTGAAGGTATCCAATATCTCCTTATCCATCTTTTCCATCTTTTTGCTTGGAATCCATCTGGGAGGAAATGGAAGAGGGATAGGGGGTTGATGCAAGCCACCACTGGTACTAGGAACTGGTGTAGAATGTGCAGGTGGTATAGGAGTAGAAGAAGGAAGGGAGGAAGGCTCAGGTGCATGTGTAGGAGTAAGTGTAGGTGCAGATGAAGATGCTGAAACTGGGAAATCCACCTGTTTACCTGACCTCAGTGTGATGGCACTAACATTCTTTCGATTTTGCACTGTCTGAGAAGGCAATCTATCTAAGTTCTGTGAATGTGTCTGATTCAGCTGAGTAGCCATCTGCCCCATCTGATTAGTCAAACTTTGAATTGAGGCTCTGGTCTCTTGTTGAAACTGCATATTCTGAACAGTCATCTACCTGACCAACTCCTCAAGTGAAGGTTCAGAATTAGAAGGTTGAGGGGTTGGTGGTAGTGCAGGTGGTGCTTCAGGTTGTCTCTAGTACTACTACTGCATAGGTGGAGGCACATAAGGTCTACTAGAACCAGAAGAATGCTGAAAAGGAGGGGCTGACTGTTGCTGTTGTGACTGTTGTGGAGGATTAGACCATCTCAAATTTGGGTGATTTCTCCAACCCGGATTGTATCTGTTGCTGGACAAGTCATAATTTTGCTGTTGTTGGGGTCTATTATTGTAGATGTTGGCAGCATAGGCTTGAGGAGAGTGGGGATCAGAACCAACAGATTGCTGCAAAGATGGACAGGAATCTTTGTGATGATCATGTGAAGTGCATATCCCACACACTCTAGCAACAGATGCAGATTTCTGATTCACAGCCAGTTGTGTCACAAGTTTACCAGAGCATCAAGTTTGCTCTCTAACTTGCTCTCTGTAGAGGAGGATCCAGCAGCCATATCATGAACTCCTCTATCACTGGACTGCTGGGAATTAGAGGCCATCTTCTCAATCAAGTGTCTAGCTGCAGCAAGGGTCATATCACTAAGTGTTCCACCACTAGCAGCATCAATCATACTCCTCTCCTTACTGCTCGAACCTCATAAAATACTGCAAAAGGAGCTTTTCAGAAATCTGGTGATGTGGGCAGCTTGCACAAAGTTTCTTGAACCTCTCTTAGTACTCATACAATGTTTCCCCACCAAGCTGTCTAATGCCTGATATGTCCTTTCTGATTGCAGTGGTCCTAGATGCAGGGAAGAATTTTTCCAGAAACATCCTCTTAAGGTCATCCCAGCTAGTGATAGATCTAGGCGCAAGGTAGTACAACCAATCTTTTGCCATGCCCTCTAGGGAATGTGGGAATGCCTTCAAGAAGATGTGGTCCTTTAAGACATCTGGAGGCTTCATGGTAGAACACACAATATGGAACTCCTTCAGATGCTAATGAGGACATTCACCTGCAAGACCATGGAACTTGGGCAAGAGATGTATCAGTCCAGTTTTGAGAACATATGGAACATCCTTATCAGGATACTGGACGCACAAGCTTTCATAAGTTAAGTCAGGTGCAGCCAGCTCCATAAGGATCCTCTCACGAGGTGGAGGTTGAGCCATATTATTCTCAGCAATATAATTAAAACTAGAATCAGAATGAGTAACAGATGTCGTATGAACAGAGTTGAAATTGGTAGATGTAGAAGGAGAATGCTGACTATTATTCAAACTAACATTATCGAATGGTAAAGACTCTAAAGACAAGTTCCTAAAAAGTCTATCTAATTTATGAAAGGTCTTATCTATTTCAGGGTCAAAAGGATGTAAAATATCTGGATTATCTCTAGTCATGCACTAAATACAACATACCATGTGTTTCACACCAAGCAAAATTTAAGGTAAAAACAAGGTGCTTGAAAAATTCTAGAAAGTGCCCACCAAATGGAAAAACACTTAACTAGCAGACGGCAAAGTAGTCTAGGTGAAAGACCATGTCTATTCCACCCGAAAAACACATAATTTGTCTGATTTTGATGTCTGTTGCAAAAGTTATAGCAGTTTCAAGTTTTGGACTAATCAGAATTCACAAATTTTGCATATCTTAGCTGGAACAAAACTAACAGTCCCTAGTATTTTTCTAAGAAAATATATGTTGAAAGAAGTTGTCACAAAAAATTTCAAGCAAAAATAACTACTCTAGCTATCAAAACCAAAAGTTACAAGTAATTAGAAAATGCTCGTATGCTACATATGCTACGCTGCACTATTCACTGCACGCATGTCAGCCCCTTGCACTATTCACTGCACGCCAATTATGCCTAGCAATAACACATGACAACAAATGCACCTAAACAGAATGCACCTAAACTAAAATGACAGCAAATGCACCAATATGCAGCAAACTAAACTACCTATTATCACCGACATGCAGCAAACTACAAATCAGCAAAGTGCAGCATATGCAACAAGGTGATATGGTGCAGTATGTCGAACTCAATTATGTTATAACAGCAAGGTGATAACAACAACTAGCAAAATGCAGTAGATTTCATATCAGAAAAATTTCATACCAGCAAAATGCATACCATATCAGCAAAGTGTACCAAGCCTTATACCAGCAAATTAAACTCAATCCTAAGTGCAACAATGAATTGAGGTGCAGTGCAGCAAAGCAATGTGACAGCCAATGACAGCAACGACAAATTGTGCACCAAACAACTCATGACAGCAACACTCCTAACACATAACAACAAATGCTACTCCTAACAAATGACAACAAATGACAGAATACATGACAATGAAACAACAAAATGCATAACAAAATGCAAATACTAACTAACACATGTGCAACAATCTAATAGATGCAGTATGCATAACACATGTATGACAGATGTAGAACAAAGAAAAACAATTAACACACACACTAATCAACAACTCTCAAAACAATTAATACATACACACACAATTAACTAACAACAAAACAAAAAATTGCAGAGCACACAATTGACAGTAAAATGCAGAAACAGAATACTACCAAATATGCATAAACAGATTATACCAGCAACCAGCAAACAGCAAAGCAAAGTGCAGCACATTTCGTGAGAGCAACATATTATGCAGAATACCCAATTATGCAGCAAGATGCAAATTTATAGCAAAGAGCATGCATGACAACAACGCTACAACATGCAGATATGGTAGCATATTAGATATGACAGCATATGACAGCAACACTAACACTAAGCTATTATGTAGATATGCAAGATATAGGAAACAGAATGCAGCAAATTGACAAACAATTAACACTAAATGACAGAACAAAAACAGAAACATAATAGAAATCACTAAATACAAAACACACACTAATATAGAACACTAAGCTTTGACAGAAACCGATGCTCCCTAGCAACGACACCAAAATTTGATCGAGGTCATACTCGGTCAAAAATATTCAATTAAAATGCAGTCTAGGAAGTGACTCCTAAGTCGTCTCTTAGAGGACCATCAATTGATTTCCATCAAATACAGAACACGAAAGGGGGGTGGGGTTGGATAGTTCAAAACAAAATTATGGAACAAAATTATTAACACAAGTTTAAAACAATAAACCAAAATAAGTTAGTCTCTTGATTAATTTGCAAATTTCTTATCCTTGGTTACAAGAACTTATGCTCAATTTACTGATGCTCTTAATCAAAACCCAAATTTAATTAATTAAGCACATATTAACTATGGGTTTTCCTTATGCAATTTAAGCAATCACATACCTCATTCCCTCCAATTACAGCAAATTACACTTCACTCCATTAAGCATGAAATAGAAATTAATTTGCAATTAACCTAGAACATTAAACATGAACCGAATCATTAAGAGAATGAATGTTAAACATCAAACAACAATTACAGCATAAACAAAACACACAAAACCTCAAAGCATCATTGCAATCCTCAATCAAGTGGTTAACCCTAAACTTAGCCTTCCATTTGATTCAAAAACGAAACTAAGATGAAATTACAGCAAAATGAAATTAAAGCAAGATGAATCCAAACGAAATTTCAGTGCTAGAATAATAATTAGAACAACAAAACGAAACAGCAAGTTGGAACAATCAAACGAAACATCAAATACTCAATGCAACAACAAGAAATGAAGTATGGTAAAGAATACAATAGAATAGAGAAAAGGGAAATGAACTAAGGTTAAATTGAATGAATCTAAAGCAATGTAACATAAATTGAAATTGAAAGGAAACCTGGAATCCACAACTAAAACGAAAATCCCATGCTGAAAACCCAAGAGAACAAGAAGAAGAACATCTCTGTAAAACCCTTCTTAAAACCCTATGTGAAATATGCTAAGTGTGTGTGAAATATGCCCATTCACCATCAGGTTTTCAATTGCAATTTTGTAGCCCCCCATGTGCCTTGCACATGCCACTTAAATGAGAAAAGGTTCCCAATTCGAATCCCATGTACTGCAAAAATAGAAATGGACCAATTGCATGAATAAATATGCTTAATTCGCTAAATTCTCCATCCAGTTTCCGCACGCCAACTTTAAGGCCAAAATCACCCAAGATGCAATCCGAATTGGCTCTTCATGTCTTCATGACTTTTGTATCTTTGTCAATCCTCTTTCATTTTCAAAAACCTGAGCTCAAAACGATATATGTGGAGGAAGTTATGTTTGTTTTAGTGAAACTACTCAAATTTGGAAAAATATAACAAATTGAAACAAATTAAGTACTTAAAGCCCAAATGAGCCCAAACTCATAAATGGATTAAATCATATTAATTAACCATTAATATACTTTATTAGGATATAAAATATACAGAGAAAATGATCCAAATAATAACTCATCACTTCTCTATTGATATTTTTATCATCTTTGTCTTGTCCTTGTTAGTATCATCTTTAGCAACCATTTCCACAACATGCAAAAAGTATAAAACTATCTTCCAAATACGTATACAACAAAACTGTTAGAAAGTACATAACAACTTGGGTATGAAACAATCTCAACCATAAATATAAAAATACATAACAAAACACAAAAAAGAAAAGTCATGTAACAATAAATTAAGGGAATTATTGAAGATTTATTCGTTATCAGGGGAATGTAGTGATATGAAATCTAAAATTTAACCATAGACATGCAAAAAAGGTTTTAATTAAGATGGTGAAATAAAATATATTACTATTCATAATTTACCCAGAACTCACAAGTACATAAATTTTGCCAGACATAAAGGTACCTTGAAACAAGTATGACAATATTAATACTTTTTAAAAATTTATTACACTACAAAGCAGCAGAGCATAAGAACAAGTTCAAAAGATGCAAGTTAATACAAGATAGAACATTCAGAAAACCAATGTCATAGAAGAGAAAGCCTACATTAAAATGTACAACAGTTTCTAGAAGATGTACTTTCGACAGCAATTTTTTTTTTCTTTTCAACAAACCTAGATCAAGAACATAATAGTGATTAAAGCATCCATGACTACAGAAAGTCTTATCCAAGTGGTTAATAAATTATTGTAACATTTAATTTATAAACTTCTAAAAAAATTTGTTGAACATACAACTTTCTTTAATACATGATATGCCCTAAGAGTTATAAATTCATTATCAATAAAGAATGTGAAAAGTTTAGATTAAAAAATTTAAAACATATAGGGAAAAAATAAAAAAAAAAAGATAAACATGACACCAGGAATGGAATTATAAATCATTTGGAATTCTTTGAATCAAATCACAACCATTTGAAATAATTAACTTACAAGGTTATGAGTATACACAAAACCCTTTTAAGATAAATTCGGCTAGTTAAATTGCAATTACAAGAATTTGTTGAATAACTCATTGGAAGTCCCGTAAAACCTTTTTGTTTGCATTTGTAGCTTGGTATCTGATGCAAATCAGAATAAGCCATATGGACAATATAATAATAAAGTGAATGAGAATGAGTGAGTAATATACATTACTAATGGTAAAAATGTAGTAGACAGTAATATGCATTCTAATTTGAGTGAGTAATATGCATTCTAATCTCTAGCCTCCTTTACAAACACACTCTCAAATAGCATGTGTTTTGGCCTTATAATATGAAAATGATCTGATAGTATTTTATTCCTATAGATCACACACAAGTATAGTTATAGGATATATATAGGTTCCATCAAGAAAGGTATGGAATGAAATTGAAGCAATTAATCTATGAAATATCTACCAATGAGTCAAGAAAGGTATGCCAAACCAAGAACACTCACCACCGTAAGTAATGACGCAATTTTGTTATTACAAAAATACTATGATTTTCTTTGTTCTATTATTATTAACTAAAAATATTTATTCTCTTAAAACATTATTTAAATTTAATTAAATAAATTTCAAGATAAAAATAACATTTTTCATTATGAAAACTTCACCATATTTTTTTCTTAGAATTAAACTATATCAATCTTATCATCATTTACTACGTCATCATACAAAATATTTAATGTCGGTTACTTGAAAAATCCCGTAAAAAAAATATACATAATGTTCATTACTTAAAATTTACAATTAAGCTTCAAACAATATTCATTCTCCAGACCACCACTTCTCAATACATGTGTAAACGAACTTGTTAATTAACTTCCGTGGATAATTTTTTTTATAAAATATCTATTCATCAATTAAAATGATTAAGTAAATAAATATTTTTTTCTTAAAAATTCCATTCTTTATCTCATTTCAAGAACTTACTCAATTTTATTCTTTTAAGTTATAACTCAATGAAAATTCCCTATATAATGCATGATCCTTCCTCAACTCTCTCATTATGCAATGTTGTGCCATCTCATATAACACACTCTTGTTGTAAAACTTATTAGCCAGTTGGGATCTCCTAATGGTACACAAAATATCATAAACTGAAGGTGATGATCATGAGTAAAATGATTTCTCACTGTCTTAAGATCTCCCAAGTATTAAGCATCACACTTAGACGTCCGGATTAAATTTATCGTTATCTACACCTCGTACTGAGGTCACCTCATTCTAAGGCTATGCATCTCATTCTAAGGCTATGCATGTTTGACATGATCTCTTCTCCACAATCTAAGTATATTTGATTATTATTAATTTATACATGACAAATTTGTTACAGATGTTCATTGTGTCATGAATTCAACACAAACTTATCCAAGTTCAAAACATCATGAATCATAACTAATCACACCAATTGATAGCATTATAAATTTCAACTAAATCTTTAAACACAATATATTTAGAATTAAGTTTATAGAGTAAATAAAAATTCATAAAAATTTCTTAAATTTAGAAATTTAGGATACGTAAAACTAAAGTAATTTAGAAACATTAAAACTTGAGTTTTCATAAGTTTAGAAACTTCTCTTTAATTATAGAAATACACCTTAATTATTACTTGTTGTTACTCTAAGATCCATTCTCTTATTTAAAATGTATCAACCAAATTAATTCATCAAAAGTTCACTTTTAGATTATGTTAACCACTTTTATTATAAAACCTTCAAGAATTCTTTAGAAACTTAAAATACTTAACACTTCATTATTTTTAAAACAACTTCCTTTACACTTCTATAATCAAAATAACCAATATTTAGAATTTTTAAAAATATAGAAATACATAGGAACTTAAAAGCTTATAATCTTAGAAACTTAGTTAATTAGAAATTCTTAAAATTTAGAATTTTAAAATCTTTAGAAACATAAAACATTTTAGAAACTTAGAAACTTCCCTCATCTCAAACCTTATTTTATTCCGTAGAAAACCTTTCGAAAAGCTTTTGAAATGTGGTCTCAATTCCTATTTAAGCTCACCACTTTGGAACTTGGAAAAGTAAGAAATTTTGGTAATTTCATGAGAGGAAACTCACGACAAATGTGAGTTCCAAGTGGTATCCAAGGTGTCTTTTTATAGATGTAGGAAATTTTAAAATATTCTTTGTAACCATTTAGTTTGCCTAGTTTAATTACTTTAAGTGTTAGTTAAAAGTTTTGTAACTAAGTCATAAATGCTTCAAGATAAAAATATTGACTTATCTTGACTTCAATTATTTTTTTTTATCTTGACTTAGTCTTGCTTCTTTATCTTTGGCCGTGTGGTTTTTATTGCACACATGACAAAATTGAAAAAAATAAAAATGCAAGGTGACAAAATTCTAAAGCATATAACTTTATAACTTTGTAAGATTATTTTCAACAACTTTCTAGGTGTTCTGGACTTCTTCTTGATTTTATATTCTTAGATTTTTCTTAATACTTTTATGTTAGTTCACTTGATCTTATACAAAGAAAAGACAATTTAGACAAATTTTACACAATTGCAATTAAAAGTTGAAATTCCATAATCAATTAAAAATATAATTTTTATAATTATTTTATGTTGATGAATCTAACCTTAAAATGATACTAAATTTATCTTAAGACTTTCTTATAATATAATATGCACCGTCAATTTCTAGATAGGATTAATCTTATCTATATATTTTTAAGAAATCAAATTCAATTTGAACTCTTTAACCTAAAATTTCTGTAGAAAATTTATAATTTATGTTTTATGTTGTTTTATGAAAATAAGTATACATAAGTAAGATAAAATTTCAAGAGTTCTCAAGATCATTTTCCCATAATTTTATGATCTGCCAAATTTTCTAAATAAATTTTCATAACTATTTATATATTTAATTTTCATAAAATTCATTATAATGTATTTTATCCCTAATTATATGTTTATTTATCTTATTTAATTATGTATCTTGTGAATCATAATTCCTTGTATTTCTTTATAGCCATATAGAATTAAACATTTTAACTTCGTGATGATAATTACATAAACTAATTTTTAGAGTCTTACACCATAGACATCCCCACTGTAAAACAATGCCAATGTCACACAATTAACTAGATAGAATGACATAACAAGGAGGGACTATCACAGGCAAGGTCACTCAATTAACCACACAGTGACATAACAGGAACTTCAATAACGAGAATGGCCTAGGCATATCTTCTAAAATGACTACAAAACACTTAACAATGACTACAAAACACTTCAAAAATGAGGATAAACCTTGACTCGTCAAAATCTGAGAACTTCCGAACATAAGAACTTGAGAACTCATAGCCAGTGAGATTTTGAGAAACTGCAGAGACTTGTCAGAACCTAACGAATCCTAACTGGCCGTGGTTGGCGTGGCTTGCAAAAGGAAGGAGATGTGAGAGAAAGCATCGCAGAGAAGGAGAAGATAACGCGAAGTGGATGTAAGGCTTACAAATGATAATAAGAGGGAAAAGAGAACATGAAGAGAACAATGGCAGGGAAGAAGGCTCTCGCAGTGGTGGTGGCGGATCGCGATGGTCAACTATGGCAAGTGGTGGTGGCCGAGTTTGTAAAACACACCAAGAAGCAATGGTTAGCTTGTGGTGGCTAGGACAAATAAGACAGAACAATGACAAACAACTTCGAAACCAACACTTAACTGTTGGTGCGGTGATAGTTATACGGAAAGGCTTGGGGTTTGGGTTTTTGACAAGGTAAAATAAAGAGAGAGATCAGAGAAAATATTAATTTAAGAAAAAACGTATGTATACATATTTGTGACGTAGTTGGATTGTTGACTTAAGCTTTTCCAAAAAAAAAAAAAAAAAAACACCAAAGGAAATTAGGCAGTTCAAAACATGCCAAAGAAGTATCTCAAATGCCCATTCTTATGAAATAATAAGGTGTTGAATGTCAGCAACTTTTGCCCAGTCCTCCCCTGTTAGTTCCTCACAACGCTGCTTCAGCATCGGACAACCTACAATTCTAAGTCTTGAAATTGATTTGGGCAGACCCTCCTCTGGTAAGCATTCCAACTTCTGGCAGTTAATAAGATAAAATTCTTTAAGAGAAGAGAGGTGACAGAGACCCTTGTGTTCCAGATTTTTAAGACTTTCACACTTCCAAATATACAGTGAAGTAAGAGAGTGTGGCAGTAAACCTTCATCGGGAAAACTCTCTGCATTATCCAGGTTCCAAACATTCAAGTATTCAAGAGAGGGATTCGCTCCAAAAGCCCCTTTTAATGAGACCATTAGTTTTGAACAATTATTGAGAGTCATCCTTTTTAGATTTGATGGCAAATATCCACCGGGGACAAACTCTACTCTTGGACAACGCTCTATTAGCATGTACTCGAGAGATGAAAGGAGGATATCCATGCGTTCAGGTAATGATTCTAATCGAGGGCACTCACTAATTGTCAGATTCTTGAGATGATTGTGAGCATGCTTCACTGAGATCATCTGTAGGTCTGGAAACCCTCTGACAGTAAGTGACTTGAGTTTTGGGAAGAAATCTAGCAGAAAGGCATTTACAGAGCCATAGCCGTCACTGTTTTGACGATTGCAGCAATCACTGCACATGTGCCATTCTGGACAATAATAAATATCCATTTTTTCCAGGCAAGTATCATTTCTGTTGTGCCCAATCATTTTCACCAATGATGCTTCCATGTTGTGTCCACCCATTCTGAGGCATTTCAATGTAGTCCTATCAAATTGCAGCTTTCCACTGTCTTGTAGTTCCAACTCTAGAGTGTTGGGAGCACAAGTCTCAAGTTGTCTACAACCACGGATACTTAGTTCCTTTAAATAAAGATTTTTCACTGGCAGGTCCCATTTCAGCTTGGGACAATCATCTACATAAAGATGTTGCAGACGTGGAAAAGCACCTGTCACAGCTTCACATTCCCATCTTTCCCATTCTTTCATATCAGAAAACTTCAATGTTTCCAATGATGTAAATGAAAAAGGCTCACTGCCATAAAAATCAGCATCAATACTCACTATCCCATCAAGCTTTGCAATCTCCAGCTCCTTCAGAAATGGCAAAAGTCCAAGGGAAGGCAAACGTTGGAAAGATTGACAGTTGTACAACTTTAAGGATACCACATTCGATAATGAATCATCAAATAACCAACTTGGAACTTTTGTACCACCATAGTTTCTGATTGACAACTTCTTCATGTGCTTCGAAGGTTGCAGATTCTCAATTACAGTTTCTTCCCTTTCTTTCAATGAATCATCAAGGTTCATATTCCTCAGTCCCCATTTCTGATCCCATTCTAACTCAAGCTCCACAAGGAGAGTTTTATTTTTCAAACTCATTGCTAATGCATCAGAGGGATTCTCAATATTCTGCAGGTTCTCAATTGATAGACTTCCATGAACATTGAGTTCTCCTAATTGCTCAATAGTAAACTCCCTACTTTCGCCAACATCAAACCAACTCATACACACTTGAAGAGACTTCAATTTTCCCAAATGCTGTGGCACCTTTCTAATTTTAGTTTCTTTAAATTCAAGGCGTCGCAAACGGGTGAG
The DNA here is from genome assembly GCA_026586105.1 of Hylodesmum podocarpum. Lineage (NCBI taxonomy): Eukaryota > Viridiplantae > Streptophyta > Magnoliopsida > Fabales > Fabaceae > Hylodesmum > Hylodesmum podocarpum. The sequence continues at coordinate 1,643,063 of JALJEV010000469.1, forward strand.
CCTATGCAAATTTGGAGGCAGCTCCTTCAAATATAAACAATTGTTCAGCTTCAGTATTTGCAAGTTGAAGAGTGAACATGTTGATTCAGGTAGATTTTCTATGACAGTCTCCGAGAGGTCTAATGAACAGAGATGTTTAAGATTGCCCACAGATTGAGGCACCTCCGTAAGTTTATCACAACCAGACAAAGATAGGACTCGTAAGAACTTGAACTTGGAGAGCAAGTCATTTATCGGCACCTTGAACTGCCTACATGTACCATAAGAAAGATAATTCATTTTCTTATCTGTTGGTATAAATGTATGTAACCTTTCACCATCATGTAAACTCCCAAACCCATCAAAATCTTTACTTTCATGGGTTGAAAATGAAAAGTGACGGGTTGTTTTGGGTATTCTTTTTGCTCGATCAACTCCTAACCTGAAACAGATGTCCCCACAAACAAATTTTGCTAAATCATTAAGAAGGTCATGCATGACAAACCTATCTCTGGAGACGCTTGATTGTTGAAAGAAGGACCTCGATAATAGATCACTGAATATTTGTTCACCAACATTTTCTAGACTTCTATTCTGTTCATGGCATAGTAGAAATTTTTCACCCATCCACAACTGAATTAATCCCTCCTTGTCAAACACATAATCTTTGGGAAATAAGGCACAGTATGCAAAGCATCTCCTGAGATGGGGAGGAAGGTGAAGATAGCTCAGTGCTAATGTGGGGACAATATTGTTATCCTTTAATTGCCAGACTTCGCTTTCCAACATGCTCTGCCACTTTGAAACAGATGATTTGTTGCGCAATAGACTTCCCATTGATTTCAAAGCTAAAGGAAGTCCTTTACATTTATCAACTATCTTCATACCAATCTCAAAGTAGTCTGAAATTGATTGAAGACTATCATCTGAGAATGCATGTTCGGCGAACAACTGCCAGCAGTGGTCTTGTTGTAATTCCTTCAAGTTGTGTTCTTTTGACCGCATGGTAGAGGCAACTTCATTACTTCGTGTTGTGATAAGTATCCTACTTCCTTCAACTTTCTCAACAGCTCCTTTTTGAGTTTTTTTCCAGATAAATAGTCCTGAAAACGTCAAACATTCGATTGTCATATGAGTGAAAGCAGAAACAAGAGCACCAACAACCAATTCATTTGCCATGGTAGGAAAGGGAGAGTACGAATGGAAATGAGTAATTAGAAGTTTGCGTATGCAAATAACTGAGCGCAAGGCAGGAATAATATGAATGGTGAAATGAGCAATAATAAATTATTTTTCTTAGAGTTCCCTTGGGACGAAATATTACCTTAAACCGAGAGGCCAAGCTGTCAATAGTGATTTGAACAAAAGTAGAAAGAATAGCACCACCAAGCATTTCTGCAGCCATGGTAGGAAAGGGAGTTGATGAATTTGGAAATGAGTATTTTGAAATGCAGCTTTTGTCAATGACTCAGTGCAATGAAGCTTATGAATGATAAATATTTGGTGAACATATATTTCTTTGATCGACAGTTGTATTCCAATACTTGTGTTGTGTGTTAAGTCTTTATTTTATTAGTCTTCGTCAAGTCTTCGTTCATATTATGCATGATTTTGCTGTTATATTTTCGAAAACTGGTCATATCTCTAAAATACTTGTCTGATTTTCAGGTAGACATACTGATAAAATGAGTAGTAAATTGTTCTTTATGAATTATGCCTTTACTAATAATAAATAATTATTGGATATTTTCCAAACCAAGTGTGACATGATTTTACTTTCTGAGTGCATGGCCTAATTAATTAACTTATTTCCTCAAAAAATGCAGCAATTAATAGATGAAATTAAGAGAAAAAGAAATCATTAAAATCCTGCTACAAAGAAGATGACTTTACTTGAAGCAGTAGTGAACATCTTTTTCTTAAACAAACCAATAACTAATAACTGTTATGATTGTTTTGACGACAACACAATGCAACCTAAAAGCAGTACTAGTATTCCATAAACGAATTATTGGCGATGATGATTCGTTATCTCGTTAAACACAAAACTTAATTCGTTATCCCTACTCAGATATTTCCCATGCTAGGCTTGTTATTATAAACAGTAAATCAATACCTAAATTATTTTTCCTCTGTTAAATAATATTTAAATTATATCACAATCTTTATAAATTCTTTCAATTATTTATTTAATATTATAATGTAGAGACTAATATAAATGATAATTTATATTATTTTACAAAAGAAAGGGGGCCTGGGCCTTTAAGACAAGTTGGTGAACGTATTTTCCTTTGATGGCCAGTCAAGTACTCAACTATACAACTGTTGAGCAATCCCCACTAAATGAATCATGAGATGTGGTTAGATTCTGTTCAGACCAACTCTAAATATATATATTTTCAGAAAACACTGAACACATCTTATTCTCCCAGGTATATAGATAAAAAAGAAAAAAGATAGATAATAATAATAATAAATAGGATAAATAATCTGATGGAAAAGAAAATAATAAAACAGTACAAATATGATAATAGTAATTAGTTTCATTATGAAAACAATAAAAAAGAGTAATGGATGTGATACGAAAAATGAAAAAGAAATGGATTAAAGGGAGATGAAAGGAACAATACATGTATAACAATAGGCAAATAGAAAAGAAATTGCTGTAAAAATTATTGGATAAATTCTTGTATGAATTACATATCTTTACCCAACAATAAGAATATATTGAGGTTCTACAAGAAAAATCACAATTAGTTGCAACAAAAATGGCTAGAAAATTGATGGTAGCATATGGTGAGTGGCTGATTAGCTTGAAAATTACTCCTAGCTAGCTACTTTCTAGCTGATCCTTAAATTAATAGCTAATCCGCAGTTAATTTATAGCTTTATTCAGTTTATCTCTTTCTCAGCTTTATAGTCACAATAATATCCAAGCATTTTCGCGGCTAAAATATATCTTAGATTATAATATTTTGTAGCTATTTACTATAGCTAATTCATACTTAGAAGGTATAGGAAATTTCAAGTCAGTTTTTTTCCCCCTCCTGAAGCAAGTCTATAATATAGCTCATAGCTAAATATAATTTAATTTTTTAATCCACAGATTCATTTTCTATGAATTAAAAATAAAATTCAATAATAAAAAAAGTTTTAGGTTGTATGTGAATCTGATTCCAAAGGCATTTTCACGTACAATCAAAGCCAATATCTACTACCAACTATTAAACAAAGAAACAAAGTAGAAATCTTCAGACTAATATACTGACAGGGGCAACACAAGATATTAATATGAAATTAATAGCATCAATCACAAGATATTAATATAAAATAAAATATTTCTCCTTGAATGTACAGCAATCTAAAATTTCAAAGAGAAAATAAAAGGTAAATGGAGCAACAAGAAGAAAAAAAAATAATCTCAACACGAAAATATTTCATTCTCTTCAATATAACTTTTTTATTCCTCTCTTTTTCTAATACCTCCCCACGGAAGATTTTGAATTAAAATGAACACAATAATTATTGGTAAAGTATTAGTTTTCTCTTCAATTAATTAGATCTGTAGAATTTATTTTTTGTCTTTTAATTATAAATTGAATTTTAATTAATTGATAAATGCATGAATTTAATTTAATTATTAACTTCAAATTATCATTTTTAAATTGAATGGAGAATATTTTATAAAAAGTAAAATGATTAAAATCTAAATCTCAAAAATTGATCCATGTGAATATAAATTCAATTTTTGTTGGCTAATCAAAAGTGTTCTACACCCTCTTTTATGTACCAATCAGATTTGATGGTCTTGAGTGTTGCAAGAGTTTGAGTAAGGTCTTGAGTGAAAGGGTGAAGGAAATAGGTTCTGCAAGTTCAGAACCTCTGTTTCTGTCATGTAAGACAAAGTGGCTTTCAGTCTTACATCAGCTGAAGTAATTAGGCTGCTTAATTGAACTGCATCTTACAACCAGAGACTGCACAAATGCATTTAGAAAAGTTACAATGGGCAAAGTTCAGAAATAATAATAAAATCTAAATCAAAATATGAGAGGTAAAAAAGAGTTTAAATTAAATCCAACAAAAATATAAGAAATAACAGTAAAATAACATTACAATATGTTAAAAATAAGAAATATTTATAATCATAATAATAATAATTTTATACCATGAAATAAAAAAAAATACTGCTTAAATATTTTAAAATTATAATTTAAGAGAAAATTAATATTTTTTTCCATATAATTATTATAATAATTGTTATTAGTTTCATAAAAATACGAAAAGCAACTTTTAAGAAAAATAGACAAAATAAATATTTGTTTTTGTTAACATAAAAATAATATTTTTTTTCACTGTTTTATTAAGTACTATCTGATAACTCTGTTATGTTTTCCTTTTTATTGTGACATTTGGGTAATTTTAGATTGAAGTTTGAAGGTACCAATGATGAACAAAGCTTCCCCGTACTCGAGTCTATTCAAGATAGCTAATAAACTTAAATGAAGTAGATTTAAATCTGAGCCCAATATATACTTTTGTTATACAAAATACCAATTTGGTTTAATTGTATGTTTTGCCCCAAACTTATATAGGAGAATTTAAAAATTTCTAAGAAATTTAAATATATAATATTTTAATAACTTTAATTTAAATTCATTTTATTTTGTAAATATTTTATTTGGATGAAATAATTCAATTTTTTGTATTTTAATTTCTTTGTTTGAATAAAGTAATTCAATTTTCAAAAAATTTAAATTTTTATTTTTAAATATTTATTTAAAATTAAATTTTTAATATTAAATAAAATAAATATTAATCATTGACAAGATCGTGCATGATAAATCAAGAGTTATGAAGAAGAATGAGGAAATTGAAATATTTATATTTTAGATGAAATTTTAAATTTTTCAATTTTGCGCGGTTGGAATTCTTTTTTAAGATAATTTCAAATTTTTCTAAATACTTTATCTAAACAAGTCAATTTATAAAATAATAATTTAATTTTATAAAATAAATAAATTATTATGTGAAATTGACTTATCCAAAAGAGATAAGGGAATTCTATCATTAAAGTTTCATAATTTTACAAATTTTGTCCGTGTATAAATATTATCACAAATAAAAAAAAAGTTAATGGTGTTTTCTTTTAATCTATCACAATTAAGATATTTTTATGACAATATTCTCATTAATTGTAATGGTTTCTCTGTGCACAATGGAGAATAGTTTGAAAGATTATGAAACATTGGGCAATTAAAAAAATTTGGGGCACAAATCACAAGATAGTGAAAGTTTGGAAGGGAAAGCGTAATTAAACCCATATATTTATATGAAAATTACTCAATGGAGAATTTCATTTCAGCTTAAAGTATCTAATGACCCTTGATTAAACATCATTGTTTTCATAATTGAGAAACCGTAATAATGGCCCCCCAAAGTCCCTTATAACGAGAGGTCATAAGTTTGGAGTAATTATTGAGATTCACCCTTCATTAGGGAACAATGGAATGAAAGAAAATTATTTTTGTTAACTTGTTTACAATACACCGCAAAAAATTTATCCCAAAGAACTGCAAACCATATTTTAAAAAACTTTTGTTGCTCGGGAAAGGTGAAATCCATTGAAAGTCCTAATGTAACATTCGTTGACCGTTATAATATCTTAATCTGCAGCTCAGAGCAAAATAAGTATGTCATTAGATGAAAAAAACCAAAGTTCATTTCATAAAGAAATTTTAAAACAAAGTTTACAAATGTCTATACAAAAATAATGGAAAAAATAATGGAATAAATTAACATGTAGCATGAAATCTTAAACCTTAAATATCCATGAGTAACAACAATCAATCATATTAGAAAAGGGAAAAGAGATAATCTGCCAAATCTTCAATTAATCGGGTTATTTTTCTAATTTAAGGTCTATCTATCTCCAGGTAATTGGCGGGGTTATCACAAGTGTCATATCATAACACAATCACAAGTTTAGCTTACATATTAATAATAATAATAATGAGATCAACAAGTGAAATATAACACAATAAATATAAGGTGGCACTAAAAATACTCAATTCATAATTCATCGCAATTAACCATGTTATGTAACCTATAATGCATGCTACTCACAATTCACTCCTAGGTCATGTAGTACTATCAAACAACTGAGTGGTGTCTAGAAGTACATTTCCCCTTTAACACTTTCACTAGGATATTATACAGTTACAGCCAATGTAACCAGTGTTGCAACAGAGTCACTTCTCACTCGTGGTGATCGGCCATCGTGGAAGTTTTCTCCCCCACCGCAAATACCCTCCAGTCCTAGGCCATTTTATCAACCCGTCAGGGACCAATTGTTCTAGTTCATTCATCCTTACTTTCTAAAACATTTTTCATTCCACTTAGCATTCATGATAATCCTCATCTAATTTCCAAAACTCATGTTTCACAAGCATGTCCACCATGGGCAACCTCACTACTCTTTCATAGCAGCAATTATCCATCCCACTAAGTTTAATATTTACCATTGATTATCATGAATCTATTTTGGGTTTTGAAGCTTTGTGGGAAAGTGGTGTTAGTCAGGGTCTAAAGGCCTTAAGTGAAGATGAATTTCGTCACAAGGAAGGAAGGTTGAGTGGGTCAAGTCTTTGTGCGAGTGGCTATTCATGAATCACGTCCCTTCACCTAACGGTTGGTTTATACTTTTTTTAGAGTTGAATGTTGATATCTTTGAATTCGGCGATGTCGATCATTATGTAGCCGCAACCTTTGTTTGTTTGGAAAGATTGGTCCATTTGGTTAGGGTTTCTAGTTTGATTGGGCTTTTTACTTCGATAACAAGTGTGTACAAAGTCCTTTATCTTTTTATTTTTTTTTAAACATTAGTAAATACTCTCTATATTAATCAGTACTGGTTTTGATATATTATGCATTCACATTATTATTTTCATAACATGTACTAGACCATTTTGTATTTCGTGCATCCAAATCATGTTTTCCCACTAGAGAAAAAACAAGATACAACGTCTCCACATTCAAGGCCGGTTAACAAAAAAATGACGTGGTAGCATTTTTCACCATGGTTCTTAAAATAACTGACATGAAAAATATATATCATGTTGGGTATCTTAAAAATCGACATTTCGGTTATTTTAAGAACCAACGTAAAAAATGCCCTTAAGTGACGTGTCAGCTCCCCTTCACTTACCATTTTCCCTCAACGTCTCTCTTCTCTCACACGTCACCCCTTTATATCATGAAGTTCACCTCCATCGCACCTCCGTTGCACAACGACCATTGTTCCTCCACCGCTCCTCCGTTGCACGTCTTCATTGCTCCTCCATTTATCTTCGGTGGCGCCTCTTTCACTCCATCATTATCTCCATTTCTCCCTTTTTCTCTCCGTTATCCTCTCTAAGGGTTGTGTCGTTGTCATTGGAAAACCTCCATCATGATTGCTCCCTCGTTATCATTCAAATGTCATTGCTTTATTTCTCGCTGTTGAGGATTTCTCAATTAGGTAATTTAATTTCTATAATATTTAGGCAATTTAATTTATCATGCATCTTCCTTTCTAATATCTCTATTGTCATTTAACATCCATGATTCGAAGAAAGTTATTCTCGGATAAGATATTCTCCCTATTGTTGTAGAAATACATAGACACAATCTCTGGTTATAATTGTATTTTCTTCTTCATTTGTGACATTACATTCTTGTTAGGGATTATTATGTTGTTTATATATATGAGAATGATGTTATGTATTTACTGTATTATGTTGGTTGAATAATTGAAATAGATTGAAATTTTTTTACGGAATATATTGATCACATAATTCTTAATTTTACTTGATTGAATTGAATATATTTTTTCATGGAAGTATACAAATTATAAGAGAGACTCTACGCAATTTTTGTTAAAATTGTTAAGTAAGAGTATTTCACACTAGTACAAAAACCATTTTTTACGACGGGTTTTGAACTGCCGTAATATATAGGAGACGTAAAACATAGTGCATTTTTAACGACGGTTAAATAATCGCCGTAAAAACCTATTTTTTATGGCTATTGTTAGTAAACAGCCGTCATTATAAAGGCATTTTTAACGGCGGTTATTAGCTATTAACCGCTGTTATAAATGCATTTTTAATGGCGGTTATTAGCTAATAAACGTCGTGGTAAATAATTTTAAATTTGAATATTCCCCAAATAACAAATAGGATTAAAACTAATTCAATACAATCAAAATATAATTTAAACAACATAATTAAAACAATCCAACATAATTTTTCATAACTTAAAGAAATTTTTTCACGAATTAGTTCAATAATTTGCTCCAAAGACTAACAAATATAATTTAAATATAACAAAAATTAAATAAATATAAGAGAAATTAACAATAATTTGCTCAACTACTTGAGAATGCGGTGAATGAGAAATATTTTTGTCCATATGTTCGTTGTTTGAATCAGATCAAAGAACACACCAATGACATATGTGAGCACCTTATCATATATGAGATTTGTACAACTTACACATTATGGACAAGACATGGAGAAACATTGAATAATCCATCAACTCAATCATAATTCGATGATGAAGAAGATGTTGGATATTTTGATGATCGATCAGATGAAATGGTTTGTCACCTTCAAGATGATTCAGAACAACCATTATATCTAGGATATACCAAATTTACCCGATTGTCAACAATCTTAAGATTGTTGAATGTTAAGGTGAGAAATAGATGGACACATAAAAGCTTCACTGAATTGTTGCAGTTGTTGAAAGAGATGCTACCGGAAGGAAACACTTTTCCTTCTCATAATTATGAAGCAAAAAGGATTTTATGTCCAATGAGTATGGAGTACAAGAAGATACATGTTTGCCCTAATAATTATATATTATATAGAAATAAGTATGCAACCTTGAATGTGTGTCCTAAATGTGGGGTTTCACGCTTCCAAAAGAAATATGATCAGAGTATTAATGAAGAAGACTATAAACAAGGGCCCCCTGCTAAGGTATTATGGTAATTACCAATCATTCCAAGGTTGAAGTGATTGCTTGCCAATCCAGACGATGCTGAGAACTTGACATGGCATGGAGACGGTAGAATATGTGATGGACAACTTCTTGATGTTGTTAATTCTTCATATGGTAACTTGAGTGGATATAGTGTGAAGGGACATTATGCATGTCCAATATGTGATTAAAATACAAGTTTTACACAACTTAAACAGGGGGCATTTAATTGAAGGCGACATTTAATGGTTCTCAAGAACATGAGCTTGCACTGTAACCCCCTTAAATTACTACGATCGCGATGTCATAAACTCCCTATGGTTCGCAGAAAAATAACTATGCCATTAAACGAGAGGAACTAAATTAAAATTCATAGAGTAATTTACAAACTAATTTCTACAAGTATATATCTCTCATCAAATAAAAATTGTCTCAAATAAAAAAAATATCTATGATATAACAAAAATCTTATGATGTATGTCACTCATAATTCACTCTCATGCCATGTGGTACCATCAAAACAACTGAGAGATGTCTAGGAGTACATGTCACCTCTGACACTCTCATTAGAGATACTAGTTAGTTACAGTCAAGGTAACCAGTGTTGTAACAGGAGTCACTCCCCACCGCGAATACCCTCGGAGTCCTAGGCCATTACATCGACCTAGTAGGGATCAACTGTTCTAGTTCCATTCATCCCAACTTTTATAAACATTTTCGTTTTACTTAGTATCCATCAAAATCGTCGTCACATTTCCTTAAAACATGCATCACAAGCACGAATCTCTCTCGTTTTCAACAAACACAACTGATTATCATGAATCTAAGCAATTTATCAATGCAACATATCCCGTAAAATTAATCTCTCACTCCACACAACTCATCTCACATAACAGAACATTTCATACAACAAAATCAAATAAGATCATCATACACGAATCATCACACGTAAAATAATAACATGGCAAGAAATAGGAATGAGGAAGAATTGGGGCTAAACTTAAATTTAGCAGTTAGAGAAATAAATTAAACCCATTAGAATTATATATATATATATATATATATATAACATAACATAAAAATACACAATGACTAAACAGTAATTATCACAATATAAAATATATCCTAAATCAAATACATTTCAATTAAAACAACATTATCAAGAATAAAATACATAATAAGAGATATTAGGAAAGTAAGAAAATGATAAACTCTAAAAAAAAAAAAAAAACCACGTAACATAATAAAAGGAATAACAATTTTAAAATTTATTATCATTTAATTATGTATTTGTTCCTTGTTTTAATTTTATTTTTAACTAGATAAATCATATTTTAAAATCATAATTTTTCTTTTTCTGTACTATTCTTACTCTCTCAATCGTGATATCCATTGGTAAACAATCAGTAGTGATGCGAAAGACAACCACAATGTATTCAACACATAAAATCACGAAAGCCAAACATGCGCCGCATAGTACGACTTCTATTTACTCTTTTGTTGAGATTGAAGATTTACGCCGAGGGAGACAAATTTAAATCAAATAAAATACTTCAATAATAATATTCTTTTTTTCCAGATCGACCTCCCCTCACCCTCTCTCTCGATGCACTTTCCTTCCCTCAATTATAAACTTCCCTCTTCTGTCATTCCTCCACAAAAAAGAGAGAAAGAGGAATTTAGCCAATAGCAAAATACATTATGCAGGAGAATAGACAAAAGAGATAATAGGAACAAGCCAAGTAAAGAGCATGCCACAAAATACATAAGAAAAACGACTATTCCCCAAACATTTACATTAAATAATCCAAAAATAGGTACAGGAGAAGGGGTCTCTTATGATCAATAAGAGAGGAAAAACATTTGATTTAGGGGAATAACAACAACACAACATCAACATCACGAATCAAGAAGCACATCAATAAAAAAAAATCAGAAGAAATTGACATTAATTCAATGAAATTCAGTCTCACACGTAATCATTTTAATTACGTAAAAGTGAATAAGAAAATAATACACTATTGTTATTAAATTTGAGAACACCTTAACCTGAATATGGAATGTGAGTCGATCATGTACAATCAGAAGTTTTGATCTCTTTTTGTTGGAAAGGTTTGCAACACTGGAACGAATTCAGAGTGATGGGAAAAGGATATAAGAGAGATTTGAATAGATATTCTGGTCAAAATTTGCAACAGCCCATTCACCTGAATTCCCTTAAGATATTTCGTCCCCATAATTTACCTAGTGTAATTTTGTTTTTTTCTCAAATTCTCACGTTGCTTGCTCACCTGATGCTCCACCCTGACCATCTTCACTAAAGGGATTTATCTGCCTCTTAGCTACTTTACCTCTCTGTCCTTCTATGACTCATACCATATATGACACCCTCCAAAACTAATACCTATACCTTTCTTAGGTTGATGCAGTGCAAGACTCATTCTAGACCCATGAGTACACATCTGTTATGCATTCTAATATAGTCTCACTACTTATGGGCCACTCAATGAAGGATACATGTCTCAGATTTCTCACCTTAAGGTATCTCAAGGGGACTCCTCCCTCACAGATTTCCCTTGAAGGTCTTAAACCCTAAGTATACCACCACCTTGAGAAAGTCCATCTTCCTTTTGACGACCCCCACTCCACTAACGATCTCCTTCTTGCTTCAAACCTTTCTAAATCTTCAAAAGCATGTAGACTTCATCTCTAAGCCTTTAACAACTTGTTCTATCTATTTCTTTGAACATCTCATCATTTTGTTTTATTTTTTTTGTTTTTGCTATCATTTGCTAAAAATAAACACATTCACTAAACTTATATACTTGAATGTAGAGATTGAAAATTACCAAACTCAATTCACACAAATAATTTCTTAGAGGTCATGGACAACCATGGGATAGAGTAAGAACTAAAGCATTGCCTATGATGCAGTCTAGTAAACAAGAGATGATCAACAAAGCAAAAAGGTTTCAGCCAAGATCATGTAAGATGATTTGAATCACAACTATTATTTAAAACCACACATAGTAGCAAGGGACGAGAAGAAAATGCAAAAAAAAAATATGCAGTAAATGAAAATGAAATTAATTAGAGCCAAAATTGGAGTTAAATTATGAACTGCAACAACAAAAAGTCAAGAAGAAAAACGCAGTATGAATGCATTAGATGTAAACGAACTGTGCAACAACAATATATGATGAATATGGCAGCCAAACTATGCACAAAATGATGAGTAACAATGCTCGAGAATCGCAACACATGTATAAAAGGCATAAAAACAAAGCAAAAAAAGATGATTAACTATGTAAAATGTTGTTGCAATTTAGAAATGCATGCACCTCAATAAAACGAACAATGCAGCCCACTAAGCACTAGTAGAAAAATAACATCTTAAGACGCGCACACTAGTACGATTCATTAGTAACCGTCGTAGTGTGTGCGCGGTGGCATTTTTGTAATATGTAAGTTACAGACTACGACGGTTCTATTTAGAACCGTCGTAGTCTGTAATATATTGTTTTACAGACTACGACGGTTCTAATTAGAACCGTCGTAGTCTGTAAAACAGTGGCAATTTTGTAATATAAGATATTACAGACTACGACGGTTCTAATTTCAACCGTCGTAGTCTGTAATATAAACCTGTCTTCTTCGGGTAAACCCTCATTTTCTCAGCTGCGCGCTCCTTCATTTGAATTCTCTGCGCGCTCCTTCATTTTGAATTCAGCTGCGCGCTCCAGCCATTACAGTCCAAACCCCCAATTTGTATAAAACTATTACCACACTCTTTCTCTTCCATTGTCCATGTTTTCTCCCTCTCATCTTCAAAAAATAAACAATTTCAATTATTTTTTGAAATTAAACGGTTTCTTCAATGGGAAGCATTAGCATCACCACCAGCACAACATTATTCACCCTTTCTTCTTCATTGAATTCGTTTAGCTTTCGCAAGAAACCCTACAACTTCATTCCGAAACTCAACGTCACGAATACAAACAAACCCTACGAATCCAAATCAAGCGTCTCGGAAAAACTCAACAGCCTCGCATCATGAAGAAGCTGCTACACTACGCGTCGTTGCTGGCTCCGCTACGAGAGGAGGAGAGCTTGTCGTCGAACCGCGTGCCGGGATGCACGACGGAGGTGTGGGTGGTGGCGGAGATGGACTCGCGGCGGTTTTTTGGTTTTAACTAGCAGACCACGATGGTTTTAAACCGTCGTAGTCTGCTAGTTTTTTTTTTATTTTAGATATATCAGACTACGACGGTTTTAATGAACCGTCGTAGTCTGCGAAAATAGACTACGACACCTGTTGCTACTACGGTTCTTGAACCGTCGTAGTCTGTATTTTTTAACCGTCGTAGTCTGTATAATATGCACTAGTGAAGCTATGATGCACTCGTGAAAATTGATGCTGAAATTGGACAAAAAAATGAACATGAAATATAAAAAGAACAAGAAAAGTGTTAAGCTATAAATGCTAGAATTTCATGCAAGGAAAGATGTAAAACTTATGGAAGACAATGCTAGAATTCATGAGGCGTATGTAGAAAAATTCAAATGAGAATAGCAACCACACAATGAAGCCAAATGATGAGCATGAAACAATGGTGGTGGAATTTTCAAATAAGATGTACAAAACTTCAAACCAAATATTCAGCAACAAAAAAAATATGATAATCACACAAGGGAATACTGGAAATTCAGAATTTGAAATCAAATTGAAGAAAAATTAATAAGAACAAAGTTGGAACGATGTAAAATTAATTGGTATATAATGCTGGAGTTTCACACTAATTTAACAGCAAGTTAATCAAGAAAAATGCAACCAAATCATGCAGACATGAATGAGAAGCCAGACTAGAGCATTCATGTGTAGCAACAAAAATCAATTGATATATGCCTGCAACAATTTTTTGTTTTGTTCATGGGATGCTGCAAAACATGAGGTAATGCGGGTGCGGTGCTGGAAAAATAATAGCAGTATGCAGTAACTCAAGTGCAGAATGATATACGGCAACATTTGGAAAAGAAATTACAGGAATTAGGGTCTACGTGCAACAACAAAAGATTATTCAAAAAGGAGGAAAAAATAAATAAGATACATACAACAGTACAATATGCTGGAAAATTGGAAATTATGCAACAAAAGAAGTGACCCAAACAAAAATTGGAAAGTGTAAGGAAATCATATAAGGTGATGCAAGACTAATGCTAGAATTGATAGTAGTGGTGAACAAAAAAAAAAAGCAGTAAGTAAGAGAAAGTATGCAGCACAAGAAACAGTAAAATGAAGCATGCATAGGTGCTGGAAGGTGTATGAATGTAGCAGAAATACAAGATGCTTATGACAGCAGCTAAAATTCACAAAAATGATGGCAAAAGAAAGTGAATCAATGCTAGAAATATAAGGATGATGATGCAACAAATTAAATTGGAAATGGCATCATAGATAAACAAGCAATAAACGTGCAAATGCTGGAAAAGATAAAGGTATACAACATGTTATAGTAAGTATGTGATGTTGAAGGACGATCTTAATAGATGTAATAGGAAAAGATAAAATAGTGGTTGGTCGTGTAGCTCTGATCTTGAGAAATAGAACTTGATTGAATTTTCTTTACACTCATAATTGGTGATACAATTGTCTATTTGTAGGCTTTCATGGTATATTCTAGCCTTTCCTAGATTTTAATATTCTAGATTTATCTACCTAGGAATATTCTAGACTATCTTCTTTGTTTCTAGTTTTTTCTAGATTTTTCTTTTACAAGACTCTAGTTGTTTCTTTTTATTTCTATAAATTTGTAGAACTTTCAACACTCATCCATGATACAAAATTCTCTAACTCCAAGCATTGTGCACAGTTCTTTGAATCTTGGTCTTGGTAATGCCTTCGTGAATATATCTGCTACTTGTTCTTCCGTCCTGCAATAATCAAGCTTGATCTCCTTAGTTGTTTATGTTTCTCTAATGAAATGATACTTAATTGTTATATTTTTTGTTCTGTTGTGATGCACTGGATTCTTTGCTATTGCGATAGCTGATTTGTTGTCACAATGAATTGTAGTAGGCCCATTTTGATTTTCGCCCATGTCATATAGTATTCTCTGTAGCCATATAGGTTGACTTGTTGCTTCTACAAGTGTTACATACTTTGCTTCTGGTGTTGATTGTGCAACTGTTGCTTGCTTCTTTGATGCCCAAGAGAAAAAACCTGAACCAAGTGGAAAAGCATACCCAGAGGTGCTCTTCATGTCATCCACCGAGCCTGCCCAATCACTGTCAGTATAGCCAGGCAACCTTGAGTTAGTTATGATAGTGTACCATATGCCAAACTCTTTTGTTCCTTGTAAATATCTTAGAATTCTTTTTCCTGCTCCAAGATGTATTTAACTTGGGCGTTGCATGAATTTGGATAAGAGACTGGTTGCATAAATGATAGTCACCCGTGTAGCTGTTAGATATAGAATGCTTCCAATTAAACTTCTGTAGTGTGATGCATTGGCTTATGGTGCTCCATCATCCTTTTGTATCTTTTCATTTGTTACTAGTAGAGTAGTGACAGACTTGCAGTCGTACATCTTGAACTTCTTGAGTAAGCCTTCTATGTTTTTCTTTTATGAGATAAATATCCCATCATTTCTTTGGTTTACCTCTATGCCGAGAAAGTAACTTATCAAGCCGAGGTCAGTCATCTCGAAGGACTTTATCATGTCTTCTTTGAACTCCACCATCATCTTTGTATTGGTTCCTGTATATATAAGATCATCAACATATAGGGAGACTATGAGAGTATCATACTGACCTTAGGTCTTAATGTAAAGTGTAGGCTCACTTTTGCTCCTCCTAAATCCTCGATCAACAAAGAACTGATCAATTATGCTATACCATGCTCGAGGAGCTTGCTTCAAGTCATAGAGTGCTTTTCTCAGTTTTAACATTTTGTTTTCTTTTCCTTCGCACATAAACCCTTGTGGTTGCTCCACATATATCTCTTCTTCAAGCACGCCATTGAGGAATGCTGATTTGACATCTAGTTGATAGATGCTCCAACCTTTTTGTGCCGCAAGAGCTATTAGAGTTCTTATCGTATCTAGACGAGCAACTGGAGCAAATGTCTCATTGTAGTCAATCCCTGGTTGTTGTGAGTAACCCTTTGCTACTAGCATTGCCTTATGTTTTTTTATGGTTCCATCAGGGTTGAGCTTTGTCATGTAGACCCACATAACCCCAATAATATCTTTTTCATGTGGAAGATTTACTAACTCCCATGTGTTGTTTTTCTCAATCATTTTTATCTCTTCTTCCATTGCCTTGACCCATACTTCTTGCTTTGATACTACTTCAAAACTTTCATGTTCAAGTATGGCTAAATTGCAAGACTCGTAAATATTTGTCAATGATCTTACTCCTCTCAGAGTAGAGACTGGTGAAGAAAGCTCACCTGGGTCTTCTGTAACATCCTATATTTCTACCGTTTATAACATCTTCATTTCTCTTGGGTACATAGGAAAATGACTACGCCATTTAATAAAGCCAATCAAATCTTATTTCATAAAGTACTTTCAAGAGCAATTTCTACATATCTCACATCAAATAAAACTCTCTCAAATAAAGGAGTATTTATCATGTAACAAGAATCTTAAACTTATAATATTCCTATATAGTAACAATCACTCAAACGATAAAAAGGGAAAAGAACATCATGTGACGCATTCAAAAAGTTGGGTTCTCTTCTAGTCTACGCCCTTTGTATATCCAAGAACTTGCTCATCTGCTCGCCCGTTCGCGGAGTCATCACAGGTGTCAACCACAGACACAACCATAGGGTTAGCTCGTAATTTAATGATAATAATAATACCACAACAATAGTACACACAACAGATATGAAGAAGACATGAGAAACTCAATTTAAAACTCATCACAATTAATTATGCAACCTGGTATGATGCATGTCACTCACAGTTCACTCTCATGCCATGTTGTACCATCAAAACAACTGACAGATGCTAGGAGTACATGTCACCTCTAACACTCTCACTAGAAATGCTAGACAGTTACAATCAGGGCAACCAGTGTTGCAATAGGAGTCACTTCCACTCATGGTGATCAGCCATAGTGGAAACTTTCCCCACCGTGAATACCCTTAAAGTCCTAGGCCATTTCATCGACCCGTCAGGGACCAACCGTACTAGTTTCATTCATCCTCACCTTTCGAAAACATTTTTATTTAGTTTAGTGTTCATGATAATATCTCACTTTTCGAAACACCATGCTTCACAAGCATCTCCACAAGGGCAACCTCAATGATCCTTAACAATAGGCATCCATCCCTCTCTCTTTACAAAAATAATTTAAGCTGATTATCATAAACCTAAGCGACTCATCAATACAACATGCCCACAAAATTTATCACTTAACCCCATCAACTATTTCACCATAACAGGATATTTAATACCACAATAACATTGAACCAAAATAACCATGTGAAAATCAAATACAACATAAAAAAGGAACAATATGGAATACCCAAACTATGATAATATAAATTTCAAATAAAAATTTACATAATAGAAATAAATAATTAAACAACGCAGCAATGTAAGTTAAATAAAATTCAACATCACATAATTAAGATTGAAATATTAAGACTGAGACTTGAGACACACAGAATAAAGAATAATTATTAACAAATAACAAAATCTAAAAATAATATAAATAACAAAGTCGAGTAATTAATATAAACAACGTAGTCGAATAATTAAAAGAGAAATGAGTTATTAAATATTAACTTGAGTAAAACAAATAATTTTAATCTCAATATTCAATCCTAATCTCAAGGAAAATTAATTTCTATTAAATGAATCTAATAAGAGGAAGAATTATGAATAAAACGTTATGGTGAGAGGTCATAAACAATAATATAGGACGAATTAATGTTTGACAAAAAGAAAGACGTCAATAATCAAAGTTGATTAATTAAATTTCATCAAGTACGCAATTCTTTCTAATGACTCTCATTTATTTCAACATCAAACTTGTGCCTAGTTTTAATTGGGTTTTGAACCAAAATTTCAAAGACATACTAAAACCTTAATCGGAATAGACCTAGTTTTTTTTTTATTCAACTTAGGAGTGATATCAATTAAACCCACAAATCTCATATAACACCACCGCTCACACTCCCGGGACGATAGAATCTCATCTCCCTTCCACACACCAACCGATACGATACAGAAAATGATACAAAGTTATAAAGTCATCAGTAACGAAATTGAAGCAAGAGATTTCCCGATGCGAGAATGAAAATAATTCAATTCAAAATTTTTAATTCACATTACATAGATAAAGATAAAGAGGAAGGAAATAATATTTAATTTACATCAAACAAACAAAGGCAGAAAAAGAACTCATTATCATAATTAAATTGATAACTACCCTAACCTGGATTTGTGACCATCACGCATGAGGGGGAATCGAGATGAGCAGGGTCTCGGTCTCCATAGAAGTTTTGATCTCTTTTAGGGGAAATTTGTTAAAGTGAGAGTAATATCAAGATGAAATGGAAGGGAATAGAATAACAGAGAAAGGAATAGAATAACAGAGAAAGGGATAACGAGAATGAGAATGGGAGAAAGAGAAAATAAACAGATTCTCTGATATCTAACACTTAATTCTCATATGATAACAACCCACTCACACCCCATTCACAATTTAGCAACTTCCTACTAACTCAATCAGTTGTTACTCTAATTTATTTATTATTATTATTATTATTATTATTATTATTATATTTTATTTATTTTTATTTTATTTTATTTACAAAAAAAATTGGGGCGTTACAATTCCACCCCTTAAAAGAATTTCGCCCTCGAAATTTTCTTGATATAAGTTATGCATTATAATCTCTTGTCATCTGCCTATCTAGCTCCTAAGTAACGTTTTCATCAAGTACTCTGCTTTAGATCATCTTCACCAAAGGGATCTATTTAGTTTTTCACACTTTTTTCATCATTCTTTAAAATACTAAGGTGAGGTTCTATTCCAAATAAACTCAACACAGAGTCCTACACCCCGTACTATAGGATGACTTAAACGATGTAATGATAATTAACCTTAAAACATACTAGAAGACACACGGGTGAATAGTCAAAATACCTTAAATTCAACAAATAGGTTTAACACTAGTTAAGAATAGATTCATTATTATAAAGACCAATATTAAAGTCATCTTACCCAGGCAACCTATGACTTCATATTTTTAACAAGTTAAACACTACCTTTAATTTTGGTTAATTTAAATACTCCATCAATAGTGAATTTCAATTTATTTCTACAAACTAACTTAAACTTCATATGGTTAGTGTGAGTTAACTTGGTTACAACCTTACACACAACATTGTGGGCACTGGACTATTACCTAGCTAACCAACTGTTGTTTCAAACCCAAATTTAAGTTCCATGCATTTGATGTGACTCACCTTTTCCATACAAAATACTTAACCCATTATAAAACTCATCAATCATATACAAATACATTCCAACACATTATGCAATGCATTGCACCAATAAGCATAATAACATTATAACTACCGCATTATCATCAAATATGCATTTGGAACACATAAAAACAATTAACGTATCAATAACTTTACCCAATTTCGCCTTATACTTCTACTCACATATGGTATAGTTCAATTCCAAATTGTTATTCATCTGAAATATGCATTAAAAGAACTATATATATCCACTACATAGGTTATTCATAGTTTTAACAAAAATAACATAAAGGCTTAACACTCCCACTAATTCAAATTTCCTTAGGTTCTACTTAGGACTTCTCACCAATTTTTTTCTAACATAAATGATACTCAATCTTTAATTTATTTTATTTTTACAAGATTATATTGTGCTATTTATAATTTAAGACTATATTTCATGTTTCAATTGGTTTGGTAAATAGTATGGATAACAATTGCTCCTCCCTCATGTACTTTTATAGCATACAACTCTTGAAACACTAATAACATAGGGTTGTCATATGAGGCACACATGAAAAGAAAAAAAAAATTGACCAACACTAGCAGAATTGTTTTGCCAAAAAATATGTATGCAAGTTGTCATGACATAAAATAATTGCAATGTATACAACATATCAATGTGGTTCATAAAATGACTAATAACATGAAATGATCATAAAACATAAGCAAAATAGAAACACTAAAATTTTATCCTCGTACGTCTAAGTTACTAAGTGCATCAATAACAAATAACAAATAAAACATTTGTTCTAACAAGATAAATTAAGGTAACAATTGACATTAACCTTTAAAGGCAAAGAAAAATAATTTGAATCAACACTTCTTAAATGTGTTTCGAAAAGAAAGAATTCCCAGAGTCAAAGGCATAGTAAACAGAAATAGGTCAAAATATATTAGATGAATTATTTACAATAATCAATATAACAATTTTTAACTTGAAAGTGTATAAGTCTCAAACAAAATCACTTGGGAGTATGAATCATCTATCTCAAATGACTTAAAATACCCATGAACCAAGTAAATTCAAGAAAATGTACATTTAACATGTAAAAAATAATAATAATAAAATATTAATTGCTCATTATAACATTAGGTTAATCATGCACATCACAACAAGTTTAAGGGGTGAATTTAATGCTTTTATTAGACACAGAAAAAAGGATAAAATGGTAATAAGAAAAGGCTTTACTGGAACTAGAATAAAAATAAGAGTTTGTCAATTCAAATTAGCCATGTAGAGAATGACATGAAATTATATTATAACACTGGTAAAAAGGAAAGGATTACAAAAACAGGAGACATAAAAGTTTTGTAAATTCTCTAAATTAAATATAATAAATGATATAATCTTAGTACAAAGAAATATTCTCTTGAAAAATAATACAAAAGAAACCAAGTCATTTTAACCTGCCCTCTGGATAGAACAATTTAATTATGCATTAAGGACCAAAACTTCAAAATGGGAGTTTCTGAATAATATAATAACAATAATATCAACTAAAAACAAAGTTTGATACACCTAAGGTTCATAAATAAATACAATTGACATAAAACTTACTAAATAAATGGTTTAATGTTAGAAGAATTTCCATTGCATGCTTTGAACTACAAATTGTAGAATAAACTAGGCATTGATTAAATTCAAATTTAAAAGCTCAAACTTGAATTTTGATAATTAAAATTGCTTCCTTAAACAATAGATTGTAAAATTTTACCACTCTATCCCCCTCTACTAACCCATAACAATATAAAACAATAAAATTTGAAAAGAAATAGATAATTGACAGGGAAATAAAGAAGTCAGACTCCTTATCAAATTTTTGACAAATTAATTCTACAAAAGCAATCTCTTAACTAAGCAAAAAAAAACTTCCTCTACATAAATAACTACATTTCTCAATGAGATACACATTCCTTTCAACAAGTCTCTACTCAACTCTCTCACTCACCCTTGGTTGATTAAATAGTTATATTCCCATTTGTACTTCTAACCCATTTACTCACTCGTAAACAGTCATCTACCACAAACACAATTCTTGATGTCTTGGTTGGAAATCCATAATAGAGTCTAAAATTTTCAGGGAGCTAGTTTTGAAAATACAATAACATCTCATTTTAATATTTTTCAATTTAGCCATCTTCTTTCCTTAATTAATGTTCCTTACATATTATCGAAGAAATATTTCAGTTGCTAGAACCTTTAAAATTGTATCAATCAAATGAACATTTATGACATATACAAGTTAACTGAATGAATGTGCGCAATTTCCAAAGCATAATGGACTAGCAATTAAGAAAGCATAACATTAGATTGGTAGGGAAGAAAAGTAAATCCTAACCAAAGTGACATATACCACATACTTACAATAATACATACAGCAAAGACTTATGGTATAGCAATTCACAAAATCACCCAAACATAATATTCATGTCAAATCAAAATCACACTAAACATCTCATGACACAAAGGTACACATAAAAAGCATGGAAAACACATAACTCACAAGCCGAGAAAATTAAACCTATGCTCTGATACCACAATTGTAACATCATATATTTCTATCATTTATAACATCTTCATTTCTCTTCGGTACATAGGAAAATGACTACGCCATTTAATAAAGTCAATCAAAGCTTATTTCATAAAGTACTTTCAAGAGAAATTTCTACATATCTCACATCAAATAAAACTCTCTCAAATAAAGGAGTATTTATCATGTAACAAGAATCTTAAACTTATAATATTCCTATATAGTAACAATCACTCAAATGATAAAAAGGGAAAAGAACATCATGTGACATCTTCAAAAAATCGGGTTCTCTTCTAGTATACGCCCTTTGTATATCCAAGAACTTGTTCATCTGCTCGCTCGTTCGCGGGGTCATCACAGTTGTCAACCGCAAACACAAACATAAGGTTAGCTCGTAATTTAATGATAATAATAATACCACAACAATAGTACACACAACAGATATAAAGAAGACATGAGAAACTCAATTTAAAACTCATCACAATTAATTATGCAACCCGGTATGATGCATGTCACTCACACTTCACTCTCATGCCATGTGGTACCATCAAAACAACTGACCGATGCTAGGAGTACATGTCACCTCTGACACTCTCACTAGAAATACTAGACAATTACAATCAGGGCAACTAGTGTTGTAACAAGAGTCACTTCCACTCATGGTGATCAGCCATAGTGGAAGTTTTCCCCACCGCGAATACCCTCAAAGTCCTAGGCCATTACATCGACCCGTCAGGGACCAACTGTACTAGTTTCATTCATCCTCACCTTTCGAAAACATTTTTATTTCGCTTAGTGTTCATGATAATATCTCACTTTTCAAAACACCATGCTTCACAAGCATCTCCACAAGGGCAACCTCACTGCTCCTTAACAGTAGGCATCCATCCCTCTCTCTTTACAAAAATAATTTAAACTAATTATCCTGAATCTAAGCGACTCATCAATACAACATGCCTACAAAATTCATCACTTAACCCCACCAACTATTTCACCGTAATAGGATATTTAATACCACAATAACATTGAACCAAAATAACCATGTGAAAATCAAATACAACATAAAAAAGAAACAATATGGAATACCCAAACTATGATAATATAAATTTCAAACAAAAATTTACATAATAGAAATAAATAATTAAACAACGCAGCAATGTCAAGTTAAATAAAATTCAACATCACGTAATTAAGATTGAAATATTAAGACTGACACTTGAGACACACAGAATAAAGAATAGTTATTAACAAATGACAAAATCTAAAAATAATATAAACAACACAGTCGAGTAATTAATATAAACAACGTAGTCGAATATTAAAAGAGAAATGAGTTATTAAATACTATCTTGAGTTAAAAAAATAATTTTAATCTCAATATTCAATCCTAATCTCAAGGAAAATTAATTTTTATTTAATAAATCTAATAAGAGGAAGAATTATGAATAAAACGTTGTGGTGAGAGGTCATAAACAATAATAGGACGAATCAATGTTTGACAAAAAGAAATACGATATAGGGATGTATCATGCCGGTCACTCACATCATGCAACCTAATATCATGCATGTCACTCACAATTTACTCTCATGCCATGTGATACCATCAAAACAGTTGAGCGATGTCTAGGAGTACATGTTACCTCTGACACTCTCACTAGATATACTAGACAGTTACAGTCAAGGTAACCAGTGATGCAACAAGAGTCACTCTCCACTCATGGTGATCGACCATAATGGAAATTTTCCCCACTACGAATACCCTCGGAGTCATAGGCCATTACATCAACCCGTCAGGGACCAACCGTTCTAGTTTCATTCATTCTCACTTTTCGAAAACATTTTCGTTTTACTTAGTCTCTGTGATAATCATCGTCGTTTCCTTAAAACAACATGCATCACAAGCACGTATCCCTCTTGTTTTCAACAAACACAACCGATTGTCATTAATCTAAGCAATTTATCAATGCAACATGCCCCACAAAATTAATCTCTCACCCCACACAACTCATCTCACATAACAGAACATTTCATACAACAAAATCAAATAAGATCATCTTACACAAATCATCACACATAAAATAATAACATGGTAAGAAATAGGAATGAGGAAAAATTGGAGCTGAACTTAAATTTAGCGGTTAAAGAAATAAATTAAACTCATTAGAACTATATATATAACATAACAAAAAAAAAATACGCAGTTACTAAACAGTAATTATCACAATATAAAATATATCCTAAATCAAGTACACATCAATTAAAACAACATTATCAAGAATAAAATACATAATAAAAGATATTAGGAAAGTAACAAAATGATAAACTCTACAAAAAAAAAACACATAATATAATAAAAGGAATAACAATTTTAAGATTTATTATCATTTAATTAACTAATGTTTCCCCTAATCTATTTATTTACTTCTACTTAACAATTAAATTAATTTTTTTATTTCTTTATTTATTGACTTTGTATCTGTTCCTAGTTTTAATTTTATTTTTAACTAAACAAATCATATTTTAAAATCATAATTTTTCTTTCTCCGTACTATTCTAACACTCTCAATCGTGAAATTCATTGGTAAACAATCAGTAGTGATGTGAAAGACAACCACAATGTATTCAACACATAAAATCATGAAAGCCAAACATGCGCCGCACAATACGACTTCTATTTCCTTAGCTAATTTACTCTTTTGTTGGGATTGAAGATTTACGCATAGGGAGTGATACGAGGTCGCACTCGCACAAATTAATACAATTAAATATGTAGTACTAGGAAGTGACTCCTAGATCGTCTCTCTCAAGGACCATCACTCAAATTTCTATCAAGTGTAGAACAAAAGTGGGGGGGGGGGGGTTTGGTTGGATAGTTCAAAAGCAATTTGTCAAAACAGATTTACTAAACAAGTTCAATTGATAAAAATAGGTTAACCTCTTGATTGGATTGCAATTTACTTATCCTTGATAATAGAAAATCATGCTCAAATTACTGATGTTCTTAATCAAACCAAAATCAATCAACTAAGCGAAAATTAATTATGGTTTTCCTTATGTGAATTAAGCAAACACATACATCATTCATTCTAGTTATAACAACTTATACTTCACTTCATTAAGCATGAAACCAAGGTATAAGTTGTTACCAAATCTGGAATATTAAGCATAAACCAAATCATAAAGAACTAGCATGAATGATAAAGAACAATCAACAATTACAACAAAACTAAGTTATCTGTAGAATCTCAAAGCATCATTACAATCCTTAATCAAGAGATTAACCTTTTGATATTTAACCTTCCATCTTATTTAAAAACGAAATTGCAAGCAAGAAATTGAAATTATAGCAAGTTAAGATCAAGGTGAGATGATTATAAACGAAAATTGAAAGCTAGAAAAATAGAACAAAGTGCAGATTGGAAAAATGCGAGAGAAAACAGATTGAATAAAAACAGATTTTCATACAAGAACCAAGTCTCCTCTCCAACGAAAATTACAATCTGAATTCCCGGAAAACTCTCACTACCAATCCCTCATAGCTGGACATGCCCCACACACTACATAATAAGTCAATATGACAAGAGAAGGTGGGGAGAAAAAGCCCTAAAATCAGCCCAAAGTTTCTCCCTAAAACTGGAATGTCCCCCACCAAGTCTTTGGAATGTACCCCACCAATTGTCCAATGTGCTCCAGCTTGCCTCTCACTTTCTCTTCACTTTGGCAGCCACCTTTCACGTGTTAAAATAGAGTGTAAGGTCCAGGGCTCAAATCCTTATGTAGGCATTACAAAGTGATCAATTAAATGCATCTAAATTCAGTCCAATTTCGCTGGAATTCTGTTACTGGAACCATGGTTTACGTTCAAGGCTAAATTCACCCCAGATGCAATCCGAATTGGATCTTCATGCCTTCACAACTTTTGTAGATCTATCTCTCTTCTTTAAGAGGCAATTAATCGCTCATCAATTGGACATCTGTGGAGGGAGTTATGCCTATTTTACCGAGACTAGTCAAATCCTTAAATGCTGGAATTTTCAGAACAGTTCATATGCTGCATTCAAAGACATTTTCACACTAGATGCACTCCGACTGGGAATTTTATGTCTTCATAGAAGTTGTAGATCTTTGAGTCCTCTTTAATTTGAAATAAAATTCAGCTAAATCAGAGGTCTGTAGTGAAAGTTATGCTCAGTTTTGTAAACCTTGTCAAATCTGGATAAAAATAACGAATTAGACCAAATTTATCATTTAAAGCCAAAATGAGTATAAACTCATAAATACATTAAATCATACTAATTGACCACTAATAATGCTATTTTAGGATATAAATAATGTAGAGAAAGTAATCAAAATATTGACTTATCAAATTCCCCCACACTTATTCTTTTGCACTCCTGGGCAAAACTAAATCCTAAGAAAACATGAACTTGGATAAAAGATCATCTGGTCTAAGCTATTTCATACTCTCCAAAACAGTCATGAATGTATAAAAATTGAACACATTAATCAGAGCATAATTAATCTAGAGATTACATATCATAGTGTTGAACAATTCCTGCTTCAGATAGGATTAAACAGATATTGAATTAATCATGCATGTCAATCATAAGCATTGATCTCACCAGAAGTGTATCTCTCAAAATCTCAAGTGTATCAGGTAAGTGTTTAATCTCAGACCATTAAAATAAAAATTATTTTATCATAGGCTTGCAATTATTCTAATTCTCTACCACTAACAATCACAGTCATGCATGATTCAAGAGGACTTTCAGAGGTTGTAATGGGGCTAAGGATGAGGTTTGATAAATATAGTTCAGTGACTACTATTTCACAGATGTTGAACAGAGTACCGACAGATTACAAAAGATATCTGAATTACATAATAAACCTGTAAAGTCTCAAATTCAATCATATTTTCCACACTTATTCAGGTTAAATTTTTTTTTTTTTTTTTTTTTTTTTTTTTTTTGAATAAATCTACTAAAAATTTATCCAAATTATACAAACTTCATAACTCAGACCCGAATCATATAATTCAAGTATTCACTCCACTCCCCCACACTTAATTTTCTCGCAAGTCCGAGCAGATACCCCCACACTTATCTGTTTCACAATACCAAAAGATAAACAATTCAATCGATATCTGTAAAATTAGGACAACATTGTTTTACTCTTCAGGTTTGTAATGCAGGTCATTACCAAAGAAAAGGTTTCAGGCTCAAAGGGGCTAGCAAGGGATACAATTGCAAGGTAGGCTATCTGGTCAAGTGGGAAAAATAGAAATGAATGCCTCAATCATAATCATGCATTATATGATAAAATGCAGCTTTGAAAAGAATAAAAGCAAGTTCTGAAAAACAACATTCACCAATGGCATATATCACACTGAAAGAAAGAGAATGGCATAAAGATGAATCCATTCAAAATAGGCTCAAATAACTCACAGGTTCAAATTGTCAAGTACTTATCAAAGATAATACACAACCAATCCATACAGACTAATCCACAATCCATCAGAGGAATTTATCAACACCACAAAATAATCCAAAAATTAACTTAGCTCAGATTTCAGTTCAAATTTTTAATGTATAAACCATAATGCAGATATAATAATAGTTAGACCAATCACAAAATATCCAAGTGTAACGAAACAAATACGAAATCCTAATTAAAATAAAACAGAAAGAGTGAAAGAAGAAAAGAAAAACTCCCTTAGCCGCTAAGAACGGCAAAATCATGAGAATTTGTTCAATGGTGGTGGAGGATGGCGGAGGAATGAGGTCAAGCAAAGAAGTCTCCTCCACAACTGTGTTCAGCAGAGATGGATTGCTGAGGAATGGCTTCAGCCTGTGCCCATTAACCTTGAAGCTTTTATCTGTGGACTCACTTTTGATCTCAACTGTACCATAAGGATAAACATTAGTAACAACAAAAGGTCCAATCCACTTAGAACGTAACTTACCACCCATGATTCCGAGCCTAGAATTATATAACAGAACTCTCTGGCCAACCACAAAGTCCTTTCTGGCTATCAAGCTGTCATGAAACTTTTTGGTTTTCTCTTTGTAAAACTTAGAATTCTCATATGCTTCCAGACGGATTTCATCCAGTTCATTCAATTGCAACTTCCTCTCCTCTCCGGCCTCATCAATGGAGAAGTTACAGGTCTTCACAGCCCAATATGCTTTGTGCTCTATTTCCACAGGTAAATGACATGCCTTTCCAAAGACGACTCGATAAGGAGACATCCCTATGGGTGCTTTGTAGGCAGTCCTATGTGCCCAAAGAGCATCATCCAGTCTGAGACTCCAATCCTTCCTATTGGGTTGGATAATCTTCTCCAATATTCTCTTGATCTCCCTGTTGGAGATTTCTGCCTGCCCGTTTGTCTGGGGGTGGTATGGTGTAGAAACTTTGTGCACAACCCCATACTTCTTAAGCAGAGCCTGCATGGATCTGTTGCAAAAATGGGTGCCTTGATCACTAATAATGACTCTGGGTACTCCAAACCTGCAAAATAGGTGAGATCTAACAAAATCCACAACAACCCGAGCATCATTAGTTCTGGTGGCTTTGGCTTCCACCCATTTCGAAACATAATCCACAGCTAAGAGAATGTAAATAAAACCAAAAGAAACAGGAAAGGGACCCATGAAATCTATACCCCAGACGTCAAATACCTCACAGAACAACATGGGATGTTGAGGCATTTGTTGTTTCCATGTAAGGGATCCTCCTGCTCTTTGGCATTGCTCACAAGTGCTACAAATCTTCCATGCATCTCTGAAGATAGTGGGCCAGTAGAAACCACAGTCTAGCACCTTGCGAGCTGTCCTTTGAATGCCCAGATGACCACCTGGTGCGGAAGAATGGCAAAACTGCAGGACCGAATCAATCTCGTGATCTGGAATACATCTCCTAATTACCTGGTCACTGCACAACTTCCATAAATAGGGGTCATCCCAAATATAATGCTTAGCATCACTCTTAATTTTATCAATATGAGCTCTAGATGCTAAGGGAGGAAAAACAGAAGCAACTAAGAAATTAACAATATTCGCAAACCAAGGGGTGGTGGGGTAAGAAGCAGATATAGATGATAAACTTTCATCTGGAAAGTTATCTCTGATGGGCAATTTGTCATCCTTACCCTCAGGTCTCTCAATCCGGCTTAGATGGTCTGCTACCAGATTCTGTGCTCCACTCCTATCACGGATATCCAAATCAAACT
Organism: Hylodesmum podocarpum; assembly: GCA_026586105.1. Lineage (NCBI taxonomy): Eukaryota > Viridiplantae > Streptophyta > Magnoliopsida > Fabales > Fabaceae > Hylodesmum > Hylodesmum podocarpum. Next base: position 1,672,372 of record JALJEV010000469.1, read on the forward strand.
CTTGGAGCCATAACATCCATCTGATCAGCCTAGGCTTTGACTCACCTTCTTCAATGGTATTTCGAGCCGCATGATCGGTGTACACAATAACACGAGAACCAAGCAAATATGATCTAAACTTATCAAGAGCAAAAACAATGGCTAGAAGCTCTTTCTCTGTAGTAGTGTAATTTGCTTCAAAGATCCAAAGTCCTGGAAGCATAATATATCACCCGAGGCGGCTTATCTACTCTTTGTGCAAGGATGACTCCTAATGCATAATTTGATGCATCACACATAAGCTCGAAAGGAACTGTCAATCGGGTGCTTGGATGATAGGGGTGGTGGTTAGTGCTTTCTTGAGGCAGTCAAAAGCCTCTTTGCATTGATCATTAAAATCAAAGTCGACATCCTTTTGAAGTAATTTGGATAGTGGAAGGGCCTTCTTACTGAAGTCTTTGATAAAGCGCCTGTAGAAACCTGCATGTCCAAGAAAAGATCGAACCTCTCGCACGCAAGAGGGGTAAGGCAACTGTGAAATAACTGATATTTTTTGGGAGGTCTACCTCTATGCCCTTCCTAGAAATGATATGCCCTAAAACTATACCTTGTTCTACCATGAAGTGACATTTCTCAAAATTAAGAACAAGATTAGTTTCAATGCATCTATTAAGTACTTTATCCAAACTATCTAAGCATGCATCAAAAGAGGATCCATAAACAGTAAAATCATCCATAAACACCTCTATGCAATTTTCTAGAAAATCACTAAAAATACTCATCATACACCGCTGGAAGGTACCAGGGGCATTGCACAAACCGAAAGGCATCCTCCTATAGGCAAAAGTGCCAAAGGGGCAGGTGAATGTGGTTTTTTCTTGATCCTCAGGAGCAATATGGACTTGAAAATAACCAGAAAATCCATCAAGGAAACAATAATGGGATTTACCTGCCAGACGTTCCAACATCTGATCAATGAAAGGCAATGGGAAATGATCTTTCCTTGTTGCTAAATTAAGCCTTCGATAATCTATACATACCCTCCAACTATTCTGCATTCTAGTTGGGAGAAGCTCGTCCCTCTCATTCTTAAACAACGATCGGGCTGTCTTCTTAGGGACTACTTGGGTGGACTAACCCACTTACCGGTCGAGATAGGATAGATGATCCCGACTTGTAGAAGCTTGGTTACCTCCTTCTTCACTACATCCCAAATCACCGGGTTTAGTCTCCTTTGTGGTCTGTCTCACTTTGGTTTTGCACCATCCTCCAATAATATTCTATGCATACATGTGGATGGGCTGATACCAGGAATATCCGCCAAGGTCCAACCGATGGCTTTCTTATGTCTTCTTAACAATTGCAACAACTTCTCCTCTTGAAAAGCATCAAGGGAGGTGGAAATAATCACTGGCAACTTTTCATTATCCTCCAAGTAAGCATACTTGAGGTTTTCTGGTAGGGGTTTAAGTTCTGAAGTGGGTGTTGGCTGAACAGTAGGAACCAAAGAAGGAAGAAGAACAGGTTCCACAGCTTGTACCTCAACTTGTAAGTCAGATTCAGATGTACTGTCTGTGACATGGTTAGTGCAATCTGACTTTAAGAATTCAATGTCTAGAGGTACAACACCTAAAGGTTCATCACAAATAGTCTCAGAGCATGATTCAGATGTATAATCATCATATTCAACATCATCACATTCGACATCAGAAACAAAAGAATGTTTCATATGATGCAAAGAGTTAAAATCAGTATAGTACCCATCCACAATATCATCTATAATCTCAGCACGAAAAACAGAATGATCCTCAGGTGGATGTTTCATGGCATCAAGAATGTTAAAATGGATAACACTGTCACCAAACTCCATAGATAAGGTACCTGCATGCACATCTATCTTAGTTCTGGCTGTTTTCAAAAATGGTCTGCCCAATATAATTGGAACGGATCCATGGGAGAATCCCTCCTCCATATCAAGGACATAAAAATCAGCAGGGAAAATAAGCTCTCCAACCCTAACTAAGACATCTTCAACGAGACCAGTGGGGTGGGCAACACTTCTATTTGCCAATTGTATTACCACACCCGTAGGTTGCAAAGGTCCAAGAGATAAAGATTTAAAAATGGACAGAGGCATGACATTAATGGATGCACCCAAATCAAGCATGGCATTTTCAAACTTATTATTTCCAATAACACAAGGTATGCAGAATGTACCTGGGTCCTTACATTTTTCAGGAATATGAGGAACAGATTTTCCTATTAATGCGGATACATTTCTGCCCATGCTAATTAAGCTCATTACCCTTCATCCTCCTCTTGTGTGTACACAACTCCTTCAAGAATTTTGCATATCTTGGAATTTGCTTAATAGCATCAAGCAGAGAGGTATGTTCACCTCTACCTTTCGAAGGTATCCAAGATCTCTTATCTACTTCTTCCATCTTTTTGCTTGGAATCAATGCGGGAGGAAATGGAAGAGTACGGGAGGGTGATGCAAGTCACTACTAGTACTAGGAACTGGTGTAGAATGTGGAGTTGAAGAAGGAATAGAGGATGGTTCAGGTACATGTGTAGGAATAGGTGCAGGTGAAGAAGAAGATGCCGATATTGGGTCACTCATCTGTTTACCTGACCTCAGTGTGATGGCACTAACATTCTTTGGATTCTCGCATGTCGAGAAGGTAATTTGTCCGAGTTACGTGACGATGTTCGATTCAACCGAGTAGCCATCTGTCCCATCCGATTAGTCAAGCTTTGAATAGAGGCTCTATTCTCTTGAATAGAAGCTCTAGTCTCTTCTTGAAATTGCATATTCGAAGAGTTATCTGCCCGACCAACTCTCAGTGAAGGTTCGGAATTAGAAGGTTGAGAGGTGGTGGTGGTGCGGATGTCTCGGATTGCCTCGATCTACTTTCTTGTTGCATAGGTGGAGGTACATAAGGCCTATTCGACTAGCGAGAATTCGAAAGGAGGTGCTGATTCTTTCTTTGTGGAGTGTTAGACCATCTCAAATTCGGGTGATTTCTCCAACCCGGATTGTATCACATTCTTGGACAAGTCATAATTTTGCTGCTGTTGGGGTCTATTATTATAGATGTTAGCAGCATAGGCTTGAGGAGATTGGGAGTCAGAGCCAACAGATTGATGTAAAGAAGGACATGAATCTGTATGATGATCATTAGAGGTGCACACCCCACACACTCTAGCAACAGATGTAGATTTTTGATTGACAGCCATCTGTGTCATCAAATTCACAAGAGCATCAAGCTTGCTCTCTATCTTGGTCTCGAAAGAAGATCCAAAGCGGCTATGTCATGAACTCCTCTAACAACAATAGCATCATTTCTAGCACTGAACTGTTGGGAGTTAGAGGCCATTTTCTCAATCAAAAGTCTGGCTTCAGCAGCAGTCATATCACCAAGCGCTCCACCACTAGCAGCGTCTATCATACTCCTTTCCATACTATTCAAACCTTCATAGAAATATTGTAGAAGGAGTTGTTCAGAAATTTGGTGATGTGGACAACTTGCACAAAGTTTCTTGAATCTCTCCCTAGAAAGACTCGTACGGTGTTTCCCCACCAAGTTGTCTAATGCCCGATATATCTTTTCTTATTGCGGTGGTCCTAGACGCGGGAAAGAATTTTTCCAGAAACATCCTCTTAAGGTCATCCCAGCCAGTAATAGATCTAGGCGCAAGGTAGTACAACCAATCCTTAGCTACACCTTCTAGAGAATGAGGGAATGCCTTCAAAAAGATGTGGTCCTCTAAAACATCTGGAGGCTTCATTGTAGAACAAACAATATGGAACTCCTTTAGATGTTCATGAGGACATTCTCCCGCAAGTCCATGGAACTTGGGCAAGAGATGTATGAGTCAGTTTTTAGAACATATGGAACATCCTCATCAGGATACTGGATGCACAGACTTTCATAGGTGAAGTCAGGTGCAGCCAACTCTCTAAGAGTCCTCTCACGAGGATTAGGTTGAGCCATAATGTTCTCAGCAGTATAATTACCAAAAGAATCTGTATGAACCAAATTAGAATTCGTTGCTGCAGATGGGGAATGATCACTATCAGTCAAACTAACAATATCTAACGATCGCAGTGCTCTAAAGACAAATTCCTAAATTGCCTATCTAGTTCATGAAAGGTCCTATCTATCTCAGGGTCAAAAGGTTGTAAAACACCTGGATTACCTCTAGTCATGCACTAAACACAACATACCATGTGGTTCACACTAAGCAAAACCAAAAATCACAGTTAATAAGAAAATGCTCACAGTTAATTACTGTTTTACTATTCACTAATTACTATTCACTATTTACTATTTACTATTTACTGATACAAGTTCCTGCATAATCGGTTTCGGGTGCATGTTCGAATCGATTTTCTAGAAAACTTCATTCGAGCCTATGTAATTCATGTTCAACTATCCCAAATACATTCAGCAATGATGAAGCATGCAGAAATCACTAACAACAAAGTGCAGTAACAGTTGCACAACAGATTGATTTTATTGAACACCAAATTAGCACCTATGCAACAACAGATTGCCTTATACTAGCAAATTAAGTGCAACGAATTGAGGTGTAGTGCAGCAAAATTAACAACACAACAACCTAAATTAACTACACTAATATGCAGAAATAGAATGCACTAATATACAGCAGTATGCAGATTGTGCAGATGCAGATAATGGCAAAACCGAAAATGCAAGATGATAGCAACTAGTATGTGCAACAAAATGCAAACAACATGCGAGTAAGGTTTCGGATGACGATGAGATTGCGGTACATGACGGATGCGGTTGATGCGAGCAACACTTAAAAACAGCACCTTATGCGGCACGGATGGTCCTAACAAATGCAGATTCAAAGTGAGCAACCACGGTGCAAAAGTAGGCCGGCGCATTTCGGAGCTTCGAGTGGCGTAAAAGTACGCCGGGCGCAAAGAGCTGGCGCAAAACATGCCAACTCCTGGAAAAGTACGCCGGGCGTACTTTCACTTGCGAGGTGGCGCAAAAGTACGCCGGGCGCAAAGGCTGGCGCAAAAGTATGCCGGGCGCAAAGGTCGCGCAAAAAAGTATGCCAACTCCTGGAAAAGTATGCCAGGGCGCAAAGGCGGCGCAAAAGTATGCCGGCAATAGGCCGGGCGTAAAATCCGATCTTTGCTTCTTCTCCAATTGCGCCGGGCGAACTCTCACTTATGTTAGTCCTGTAATTGGAGTTACCATTCTAGTGCTCTAAATTGAGTTTCCGGTGCTCCACTTCACTTGCTACTCTGCTACATGAACAACAACCAGAAAACGAAAATTAAACAAATTAACAAAGACAAAGCACAAACATACTTCACAAGAACTTGATAGAAACCGATGATCCCCGGCAACGGCGCCAAAATTTGATACGAGGTCGCACTCGCACAAATTAATACAATTAAATATGTAGTACTAGGAAGTGACTCCTAGATCGTCTCTCTCAAGGACCATCACTCAAATTTCTATCAAGTGTAGAACAAAAGTGGGGGGGTTTGGTTGGATAGTTCAAAAAGAATTTGTCAAAACAGATTTACTAAACAAGTTCAATTGATAAAAATAGGTTAACCTCTTGATTGGATTGCAATTTACTTATCCTTGATAATAGAAAATCATGCTCAAATTATGATGTTCTTAATCAAACCAAAATCAATCAACTAAGCGAAAATTAATTATGGTTTTCCTTATGTGAATTAAGCAAACACATACATCATTCATTCTAGTTATAACAACTTATACTTCACTTCATTAAGCATGAAACCAAGGTATAAGTTGTTACCAAATCTGGAATATTAAGCATAAACCAAATCATAAAGAACTAGCATGAATGATAAAGAACAATCAACAATTACAAAGCAAAACTAAGTTATACTGAGAATCTCAAAGCATCATTACAATCCTTAATCAAGAGATTAACCTTTTGATATTTAACCTTCCATCTTATTTAAAAACGAAATTGCAAGCAAGAAATTGAAATTATAGCAAGTTAAGATCAAGGTGAGATGATTATAAACGAAAATTGAAAGCTAGAAAAATAGAACAAAGTGCAGATTGGAAAAATGCGAGAGAAAAGCAGTTGAATAAAAACAGATTTTCATACAAGAACCAAGTCTCCTCTCCAACGAAAATTACAATCTGAATTCCCAGGAAAACTCTCACTACCAATCCCTCATAGCTGGACATGCCCCACACACTACATAATAAGTCAATATGACAAGAGAAGGTGGGGAGAAAAAGCCCTAAAATCAGCCCAAAGTTTTCTCCCTAAAATCGGAATGTCCCCCCACCAAGTCTTTGGAATGTACCCCACCAATTGTCCAATGTGCTCCAGCTTGCCTCTCACTTTCTCTTCACTTTGGCAGCCACCTTTCACGTGTTAAAATAGAGTGTAAGGTCCAGGGCTCAAATCCTTATGTAGGCATTACAAAGTGATCAATTAAATGCATCTAAATTCAGTCCAATTTCGCTGGAATTCTGTTACTGGAACCATGGTTTACGTTCAAGGCTAAATTCACCCCAGATGCAATCCGAATTGGATCTTCATGCCTTCACAACTTTTGTAGATCTATCTCTCTTCTTTAAGAGGCAATTAATCGCTCATCAATTGGACATCTGTGGAGGGAGTTATGCCTATTTTACCGAGACTAGTCAAATCCTTAAATGCTGGAATTTTCAGAACAGTTCATATGCTGCATTCAAAGACATTTTCACACTAGATGCACTCCGACTGGGAATTTTATGTCTTCATAGAAGTTGTAGATCTTTGAGTCCTCTTTAATTTGAAATAAAATTCAGCTAAATCAGAGGTCTGTAGTGAAAGTTATGCTCAGTTTTGTAAACCTTGTCAAATCTGGATAAAAATAACGAATTAGACCAAATTTATCATTTAAAGCCAAAATGAGTATAAACTCATAAATACATTAAATCATACTAATTGACCACTAATAATGCTATTTTAGGATATAAATAATGTAGAGAAAGTAATCAAAATATTGACTTATCAGGGAGACAAACTCCAGACAAATTTACTCTTTTTTTCCAGATCGGCCTCCCCTCACCCTCTCTCTCTTGGTGCACTTTCCTTCTCTAAGTCACGAACTTCCCTCTTGTGTCATTCCCCCACACACCAACTCCATACATAACAATTCCAAGTAACAATGGACATTTGAAACAACCCCATACATAACAATTCCAAGTAACAATGAACATCTAAAATTGGAGGCCTAGAATCAATTAGGAAAAAGCACCCCAATAGCAAAATACATTACGCAGGAGAATAGACAAAAGAGATAATAGGAACAAGCCAAGTAAATAGCAAGCTACAAAATGCATAACAAAAACGAATAATCCCCAAACATTCACATTAAATAATCCAAAAATAGATACCGGAGAAAGAGTCTCTTATGATCAATAGGAGAGCAAAAATGTTTGGTATAGGCGAATAACAGCAACTCAATATCAACATCGGGAACCAAGAAGCACGTCATTAAAAAAAATCAGAAGAAATTGACATTAATTCAGTGAAATCCAGTCTCACACGTAATCAATTTAATTACGTAAAAGCGAATAAGAAAATAATACACCTTAACCTGAATGTGAGTTGATCACGTACAATGGAAAAAGTTGAGATGAGCAAGTCCTGATCTCTGCTTTTAGTCAGAAATTTTGATCTCATTTTTTTTGTTTTGGAAAGGTTTGCTACACGGAACGAAAAAGGATTCAGAGTGATGGGAAAAAGAGAGATTTGAATAAATTTGCTGGTCAAAATTTGCAACAGCCTACTCACCCACTCATCTAAATTCCCTCAAGATATTTTCTGTTATTTTATTTTGATTTAATTATCTTATACTTATTTTATTTTATGTTCAAAAATTGGGTTGTTACATGCACCTAGTCCACTGAAGAACATTAACAATGTATTTGGGAAGAAGCAAAAGAAAATCATTGCAAACAACCTATGGAAGAAGCGATCGATGTTTTTTTATCTTCGTTACTAGTTAAAATTAGATGTTAGACACTGCATAGATGTGATGCATGTGGAGAAAAATGTTTGTGACAATGTTGTTACCACATCACTCAATATTAAAGGCAAGACAAAAGATGGTGTCAAAGCTCGTCAGGACTTAGTTAAGATGGGTATACACAAAGAGTTACATCCTCAATCTGTAGGGAAATACAGCTATTTGCCTTCAACTTGTCATACTCTATCAAAAAAGGAGAAGAAAACTTTTGTGAGTTTTTCTAGGGTTTAAAAGTTCCACAAGGATACTCTTCAAATTTTCATACCCTTATGTCAATGCAAGTTTCAAATTTGTTGGTTTAAAGTTTCATGATTGTCATGTCTTGATGCAACAATTATTACCTATGGTCATTCGTAATATATTGCCTTTTGATGTTCAAGTTGTTATAACTCACTTATGTCTCCTGTTTAATGCTATTTGCTTGAAAGTTATTGACCCATATACCTTAGATGCATTTGAACATGAATCTATCATCATTTTGTACCAGTTGGAAATGTTTTTCCGTCCTACATTTTTTGACATCATAGTTCAATTGATGTTGCATCTGCTTCTACCCACAATAGAGTCCTTTCCATTTTTTACACATTTCTATTCTTTCTTTCAACTACCCAATTTTTTTGAGGTTTTTTCGGTGAAGATAAGTTCTGAAAGATACCATTCTTACAACAGAATGTGTTCACACCCTTAAGTCCTATTTATAGGCTTCCCAAAAAAATTCTGAAGTATTGGAGATGGTTCACAAAAAATCTTAGTTTCTATAAAAATATCTTAGCTTCCATAAAAATCTTGGTTTCCATCCAAATATCTTACAAGGTAAAAGAAAATTCTAGAATAGTTTAGAAATATCTTTTAAACTAAATGTTTAAAATGAATTTAGAAATTTGTAGAAATAAAAAGAAAAATATGAAGTTTCCAGAAATAAGTAGAAAAAGAAGATTCTAGAAATAAATAGAATAAGAAGTTTCTAAAAATACGTAGAATAAACAAGAAATTTCTAGAAATAAGTAGAATAAACAAGATGTTACTAGAGTAAACAAGAATTTTCTAGAAAAGGTAGAATAAACAGGAAATTTCTAACAATAAGTAGAACAAATAAGAACTTTGTAGAACAAGTAGAATAACCAAGATATTTTTTTACAGTAAACAATAATTTTTTAAAAATAAATAGAATAACAAGATGTTTCTGAAATAAACAAGAATTTTCCAGAAATATCTAGAATAAACGAGAAGTCTCTAGAAATAAGTAAAATAATCAGGACCTTTCTAGAAACAAATAAAATAAACAAGATGTTATTAGAATAAACAAGAATTTTCTAGAAACAAATACAATAAATATGTAGTTTCTAGATATAAATAGAATAAACATGAACTTTCTAGATGTTTCTAGAATAAACATGAACTTTCTAGATGTTTCTAGAATAAACAAGATGTTTCTAGAAACATATAGAATAAATAAGAATTTTCTAAAATAATTTAGAAGTATTCACGGTGAATAAGACAACAAAAACAACAAAAGTAAAAAAAACATTCCAATATTAGACAAAGACAAATGTAAGTAAACACAATTAAGAAATCAATCCAGCAAATACAATCAAATCAACAACTTTTTCCCTAAATCATTCTTCATATTTTCTCTATTCTTTGCTATTGTTTTTCAAAATCTTCCTCAAATTATATTTAAATTTTTGGGATGTTACACAGTACCCTCATGAGTTCTCACCTGGACGAGGCAGAATCCAAATTCTCCTAAGTTCTCACATGACCTAATATTTGTATTCAAGACACTCTTTAAATTCTTACTTAGCTAAGACTGAAGATCGAGTCTCTCAAACTCTCACTTGGTTAAGTACTCTCTTTAAGACCTTGAGGTTGAAGAGAGAGTATCTCAGGTTTTCACTTAACTGAATACTTTTTATTTAAAATCATTCTAAATTCTTACTTGGCTGAGTATTCTCTATTCAAGATCGTCTCATGTATTTCACTTGTTAGAGACCAAAACCCTTGTGTTGCAAGTTTTCAATGAGATCATATATACAAATTTTATATAATTTTAAAATTATTTGATATGTCAAACCACTTTATTTTAACGTATTATATAATATTAAAATATATATAGATATTAATGGTTAAGAAACATATCCTTTAAAGTTCAAACATGTCTCTTTGATAAAAAAAATAATAAATTGAACGATTCGATCGTGTTATTAAGAGATATAAAAACATCTACAAATCCTAGCTACCACCCATGTAGAAATAAATTATAAGTTTTTATATTTAATGAAAAGTCAAATTCAAACCTAATTTACCAGAATAAAATTTCAAATTAATACAGCAAATTTTTCAAATTCATTCTTATTACATGTTTACATTAAACAGTTTTTTATTGTGTTTTCTTACTTAAAAAATTTATTCAATGCTTTATTTTTTATTAAACATAGTATTTTCACGAAAGACTAAAGAGAAATTTGAGTAATTATAAATTTACGAATCTCTCAAAATGTAACGCTAGCGAGTAAACTCTAGAGATTGTAATGATACTTTATATAATACTTCGGGTGACACGTATGATCGGATGATGCCTCAAAATCGTTTTGCTAGGTATCAAACTAAAATTAATATTATAATTTGTATTTCATTTAATTATATTGAATTAATGATTATTAATAAATAAGTATATATTATTATTTTAATTTAATTTAATAAATTTATTTCCAAAAATTATTTTAAAAATTAAAGAAATCACATTTAATATTAAGATTAAATTAAGGAAATTATTTTATATATTCAATTTCATAAATTTGAAAAAATTACATCAAACCTATAAATATTCATAATTACTGAAATTAATAGAAAAAAATAAAACTATTTTCAGCACATTAACATTTAAAATGTACATAGAATTTTTTACTATAAAAATAATATTGTAAATCATAATAAAAAATTTGGAAATGCAATATCAATGGACAATAATTTGTTGAATATTTTATTTATTAAACATAAAAAGTAAAGAAACGATTATAAGAAATAAGAATGAAAATTTTTCATGAAATTATGAAAATAAATTTAAACATAAATTTTAGAATAAAATAAAATATATAAAATATAAGACACAGAAATGAATACTTTTTTATACAATATTTAGTATCTATTTTTACCTAATTATTGTTATATTCAGTTTCATAAAAAAACATCAAACTAGATATGTGTGATTTCAATTATCTTCTCAACAAAAAAATTAATGTTAAAAATCAAAATTTAAAGATATCATTGTTGATTTCTATTTAATATATATATTTTTACTTACATAAATTATTCACGATTTACTTTTATGGTAACAAATTTGAATTTTATTTTATCCTTTTATATGTGTATAATTTAAGAAAATAAAAAATGATATATGAAGTATATCATAGGAGGGTAAATAATTTTATTTTTCCAAACTTATTTGAAACCATATTAACTTCTAAATTGTTACGGTGAAATTATACTTTTTAATTTCATTGTAATAATAATTTTATTTAAATATATTAACATGTTAATATGCATTTAATATAAGTTTTATTACTTGCTTTCATGAAATGGCACAATAATTTCTAGTGAAATAAAAAAGGAAACAAAATGTAAGGGGGAAATTTTTTGTACAACAAAACAAGAAATAACACATTGGTGCAGTTCAAAAAATGCACTTGACATCAAACAACTTTCTTCAAAGCCCATTGTTATCTAATATTCAGCTCGTGAATGTGAGCAATCTTTGCCCAGTCTTCTCCTGTTAGTTCCTCACAACGCTGCTTCAGCAATGGACAACCTACAATTTCAACATATGAAATGGATTTGGGCAGACCCTCCTCTGGCAAGCATTTCAACTTGGGACATTTTCTAAGATATAAACGCTCAAGAGATGAGAGGTGACAGAGACCCTTGTATTCCACATTTTTAAGACTTCTACAATTCCAGATCGACAGATGAGTAAGAGAGGGTGGCAGCAAACCTTCATCAAAAAAACTCTCCACATCCATGTTCCCAACAGTCAAGTATTCAAGAGAGGGATTCGTTCCGAAAGCCCCTTTCAGTGAGACCATAAGTTTTGAGCAATTATGGAGAATCATCCATTTTAGAGTTGATGGCAAATATTCACCAGGGACCCACTCTACTCTTGGACAGCCATTTATTGTTAGTTTCCTGAGAGATGAAAGGAGGATATTCATGCGTTCAGGCAATGATACTAATTGAGGGGACTCATTGATTGACAGTGTCTTTATATGATTATGGACATGTTCCACTGAAAACATCTGTAGACCTGGAAATCCCCTGAAATTTAATGATTTGAGTTTTGGGAAGAAATGTAGCGGAAAGGTTTCTAGAGAGCCATCACTGGTTTCACGATTGCGGCAACCACTGCATATAGACCATACCGAGCAATAACAAATATTCAATTCTTCCAGGCAAGTATTATTTCTGTTGTGCCCAATCATTTCCACCAATGATGCTTCCATGTTGTGTCCGGCCATTCTGAGGCTTTTTATTTTAGTCCAGTCAAATTGCAGCTTTCCTCTGTCTATCTGTACTTTTGGACAATTATATATCTCTAGGTTCTCGAGGGATGAAAGGAGGATATCCATGCGTTCAGGCAATGATTCTAATCGAGGGCAGTGACTGATTATCAGATTCATGAGATGATTATGAGCATGCTCCACTGTAATCATCTGTAGATCTGAAAACCCCGTGACAGTAAGTGACTCGAGTTTTGGGAAGAAATCCAGCGGAAAGGTCTTTAGAGAGCCATCACTGGTTTTACTATTGCGGCAATCACTGCGCTTAACCGTAGTCCATTTCGAAATATCCAAGAATTCAAAAGTATCATTTCTCTTGTGCTCAATCATTTCCACCAATTGTGCTTCTATGTTGTGTCCCCTCATTTTCAGGTGTTTCAAAGTTGCCCAGTTAAATTGCAGCTTTCCACTTTCCACTAGTGTCAACTTCAGAGTTTCCGGAGCACAAGTCTCAAGTTGTTCACAATGATAAATAAATAATTCCTTTAAATGAAGTACTGGCAGGTCACCTTTCAGCTTGGGACAATTCCGTACAGATAGATGTTGAAGACGTGGAAAAGCACCTGTCACACCTTCACATTCCCATCTTTCCCATTCTTTCATATCATCAAACTTCAATGTTTCCAACGATGTAAATGAAAAAAGCTCACTGCCATAAAAATCAGCATCAATACTCACTATCCCATCAAGCTTTTCAATCTCCAGCTCCTTCAGAAATATCAAGAGTCCAAGGGAAGGCAAACGTTGGAAAGACTGACAGTTGTACAACTTTAAGGATACCACATTCGATAATGAATTATCGAATAACCAACTTGGAAATTTTGTACCACCGTAGTTTCTGATTGACAATTGCTTCAACTGTTTCGAAGGTTGCAGATTCTCAATTACAGTTTCTTCCCTTTCTTTCAATGAATCATCAAGGTTCATATTCCTCAGTCTCCATTTCTGACCCCAATCTAACTTTAGCTCTACAAGGTGTGTTTTATTTTTCAAACCCATTGCTGATGCATCAGAGGGATTCTCAATATTCTGCAGGTTCTCAATTGATAGACCTCCAACAACATTAAGTTCTCCTAATTGCTGAATAGTAAACTCCCTACTTTTGCCAACATCAAACCAACTCATACACACTTGAAGATTCTTCAATTTTCCCAAATGTGGTGGCACCTTACTAATTCTAGTGTTTATGAATTCAAGGCGTTGCAAACTGGTGAGCATATGCAAATTTGGTGGTAGCTCCTTCAAATGTAAACAATTATTCAGCTTCAGTATTTGCATGTTGAAGAGTAAACACAGTGATTCAGGTAGTTTGTCTATCCCAGTATTAGAGAGATCAAAATAACACAAATGGGTGAGTTTATGCAAATTTGAGGGTAGCTGCTTCAAATTTCTACACTTTCCCAGCTTCAGTATTTGTAAGTTGGAGAGTGAACATGTTGATTCAGGTAGTTTTTCTATGAAAGTTGCTGAGAGTTCTAATGAACAGAGATGCTTGAGATTGCCCACAGATTGAGGCACCTCTGTAAGTTTATCACAACCAGACAAAGATAGAACTCGGAGGAACTTAAACTTGGAGAGCAGGTCATTTATCGGCACCTTGAACTGCCAACATGTACCATACGAAACATAATTTGTTCCCCTATCTGATGGCATAAATGTATGTAACCTTTCACCATCATATAAACTTCCAAGCCCATCAAAATCTTTAGTTTCACGGGTTGAAAATGAAAAGTGACGGGTTGTTTTGGGTATTCTTTTTGCTCGGTCAACTCCTAACCTGAAACAGATGTCCCCACAAACAAATTTTGCTAAATCATTGAGAAGGTCATGCATCACAAAACCAACTGGGAAGCCGCTTGATTTTTGAAAGAAGGACCTTGATAACAGATCACTGAACATTTCTTCACCAACATTTTCTGGACTTCTATACTGTTCATGGCATAGTAGAAAGTTTTCACACATCCACAGCTGAATCAAACCCTTCTTGTCAAACACATAATCTTTGGGAAATAAAGCACAATATGCAAAGCATCTCCTGAGATGGGGAGGAAGGTGGAGATAGCTCAGTGCTAATGTAGGGACAATATTGTTATCCTTTATTTGCCATACTTCGCTTTCCAACATGCTCTGCCACTTTGAAACAGATGATTTGTTGCGTAAAAGAGTTCCCATTGATTTCAAGGCTAAAGGAAGTCCTTTACATTTTTCAACTATCTTCATGCCAATCTCCTTGTAGTATGAACTTCGTTGAAGATTATCACCTGGGAATGCATGTTCAGCGAACAACTGCCAGCAGTGGTCTTCTTGTAATTCCTTCAAGCTGTGTTTTTTTGACCGCACGGTAGAGGCGACTTCATTACTTCGTGTGGTGATAAGGATCCTACTTCCTTCCGCTCCAAAAGCAACAAGAGGCTTCTGTACTTCTTCCCATTTATGCCATTTTTCGTTCCAAACGTCATCCAAAACCAGAAGAAATTTCTTCCCTGACAAATTTTGTTTCAATCTTGTGTGAACCATCTCTAGGTCTCTACTATCATCAGTTGATCCTGTGATTCTCTCAAGAATTGTTCTACTTATCTTGAGAACATCAAAGTCATTTGAAACACAGACCCAAGCTTTGATATCAAATTTACCTTCTATCTTTGAGTCATTGTATACAAGTTGGGCAAGTGTGGTCTTGCCCAACCCACCCATGCCAACGATAGAAAGTATTGATAGCTTGTTATCAGAGTGAGAAGTGAGCCATTTTATGATGTTTTCTTTATCATCATCTCTGCCATAAATATCAGTTTCACTTGGCAAAGATGTTGATGACAATTTCCATGACTCATTACTACCTGATCCTGATCCAACCCCAACAGCACTGTTCCTTTTCAAACCTAAATCATCACTTTGGCTTAAAAGATCTTCTATGTCCACAAGTATTTGTTTCATCCTTTCCATTTCATTTTCAAAGGAACTGATAGAGGAAGATTTGAGGAGACTTGTTACCTGGCCAACAATGGTCTTAGATTCAGCTTCCACTTGGCATTTGGAGAGTTCAACATCTATTTCAGACAAGAGATCCTCTGCATCAAACACGACATCTTTGGCCTGAAGAAGCCAAGCTCTCACATGTGAATCTGTAAACTGCTTGAGTTCAGCATCATCAGCAAGAGCATCGATGCGTTGCAGCTTCTTCTTCAACTTGCTCAGCAGCTCCTTATTGAGTTTTTTTCCACGGAAATAGTCCTGAAAACATGACGCCAAACATTAAATTGTCATATGAATGAAAGTAGAAACAAGAGCAACAACAACCAATTCTTTAGCCATGGTAGGAAAGGGAGTGTATGAATGGAAATGATTAATATGAATGATGAGATGAGTAATAATAAATTAAAACCTTAAAACGAGAGGCCAAGTTGTCAATAGTGATTTGAACGAAAGTAGAGAGAAGAGCACCACCAAGCAATTCAGCAGCCATGATAGGAAAGGAAGTTGATGAATGGAAATGAGTATTCTCAAACGCAGCTTATGTCAATCACTGTGTTGACTCTGTTGTAACATATTTTTCTTTAATCTCACTATTTTTTAGGCAAAAGCACCATGAATTTTATTTATTCTTTTTTATTGTAAGTTTTTCCATCTTGATAAATGATACTTATTAAACTTACAGGGATTTAGAATAAAACAGTCCTTTTATTTTTCATTCTACTTTTCATATAGTTAAATTTTTTTAGCATTAATTATACTTAATTGTTAATGATATCTCTTGAAATATTTTATAATTATATATAAAATAAAATTGCATAAATAACATAATATTTACAAGTGATTTTTAAAAACTGCAATAAATTATAAATAATTAAATATATAATTACAAAGAGGTGCTAAAATTCCACTAATCAAGTAATTGATAATCATTAATTACTTATTAATTACTTAAGAAAATTATTTTTTATAATGATAAAAAATCAAATTTATAACTACCTAATAAAGCTTAGAAAAATGTACCATTGTCGAGTTAAGCTATTTAGTATTTTAATTAATTTTTTTTTTTTGTCAAATATTTTGTTGATAAATTAAACTCTATTAGAAGTGAAAAAGTTAAACGTTGATATTACAATCGTTCATAATATCTTTTTAATATTTCAAAAAGTTGAACTTATATATTACAATCATTCATAACGTCTTTTTAATATTTTAACCTAATCTAGCACATTTTTTTAAATGATTTAAACTAAAATAATGAATACAAAATGTTTGGTATAACAGTAAACATTCGTAAGATCAAAACAATAAAATTTTTACTCTTAAATAATGAAGGACATTTTGACAAAATCAATTCATAATCACTCTGATGAAATTACATGATATAGTATCATATATTTAATTAGCTGACTAACTTAAAATAACTTAAATTTAATAACATTTTACGTTTTTTTTCCTAAAGGCATAAAAAAATTAAATAATTCTTACTATACTTTGTCTTTTATTATAACAAATATTATAGTTTTTATATATTATTTTGTAGATTATAGAAATATCTATTAGTAAATGTACCGGGCTGGGGTGAGCCACCGAGCTTCTCCCAGTAATGCCGGGCTCACCCCACTAGCCGGCCAAGATTGGACAACATCCTCTCCCTGATATTATGGGATTTATGCGTGTGACAGTATATCTATCCCACTGTTATCGGGATTATGCGTGTGACAGTATATCTATCTTACTGTTACCGGGATTTGCGGACCTAAATTAATAATTGAACCTCAATTATAATCCCTATAAAAGGATTCAACAATAAAGGACAAAAAACGACTGATGACTCATACTCCTACAACGAGGAACCAACCCTCCGTCACCCGATTTCGAGGGACGAGCGAGCTCGGACATCCTAATTCAAGTAAGAACATTTGGCGCCCACCGTGGGGCGAGATAATTCTTAATCCCGCCACCACAATCCCATACTCAACCTCTAAAATTCCTAAGATCGCACCTAAATTCTATCAGATTCACCTAAATTCTCTCAGATCCAGATCCAGATGGTTTGTACGCGCAACCACTCTAACGCTACTATGGATCCCGCCGTGGTGGACTTTATACAATCACGTATAGATGCTGCGTTGCGGAGGCCTCCGAAAAGAAGAGTAGCGAGGGTTCTTTCGAACTAAGCTAAGGCGAAACGTGAAGGAAGAAGAAAGAAGCTGAACCAATAACCATGAGCATTACGTTTGAACCGATCTTGGACCCAAGCCCAAGCCCTTCTCAAACTCCCAAAGAGGAACTCGAATGGCTCCCACTCACCAAACACCCTCTCTTCACAGCCGCACGCGGCGGCGCCAACGCCGCCGCTTCTCAAAACCTCCTTGCTTGGGACGGGGCCTCTCGTCTCTACTTTTGGGACTCGAACGGCCAATGCCTCCACCGTCTTTCTCCGACTCGACGATCCCGATCCTTCTTCTATCCTTGCCGCTTCTCCCTCTAAGGTGTTGCAAGCTGACGCGGTGCTCGATTTCGATGTCTGCAAATCCTCTCTACAAATCTCTCTCCCCAACAAGACCGAGTGGATACGGTTCGGGTCCCACAATCCCAACCCGGAAGTGCCTGCGCCGCCGGAAAATCAATCGAAGAAAAAACACTACCGTGGAGTCCGGCAAAGGCCGTGGTGAAAATTCGCCGCCGAAATCCGCCACCCCGAGATCCGCGACCCCAATAAGCGAGGGTCCAGAGTGTGGCTCGGAACTTTCGACATTGCCATCGGTGCCGCCAAGGCCTGCGACCATGCAGCCTTCAAACTCCGCGATCCCAAAGCCATCCTCAACTTCCCCCTCGAAGTTTGCTCTGCTGCCGCAGCCACAGCTTCTGCCGACGTCGAAGGCGAGAAGAAGCGCCGGCGCGAGGAGGAAGAGGCTATGGTGGAGGAAGTGAAGGTTGCGGTTATGAAAGAGAGAACGACGGAACCAGACGTGAACTGTTTTAGAGAGATGTCGTTAACGCCGTCTGTACCAATTTTCCTTAACATTTTCAATTGCATCAATGGTTTACGAGGTCGGCTAGGATAGCATGGGCAACTAGGTTTATTTCGGGACGGTGATAGAATCACCCTCGTGCTCATACGGGTCGGGATTGGGATGAGCTCGGCAGAATCATCCTTTCCGGGCTGAGGCTGATGTACTCGGCAGAATCACCCTATCCGGGCCGACCACCCTCACCTCACAACCTATATCAAGTCGGCCAAAACATCAAGTCGGCCAAAACATCAAGTCGGCAAGTCGACACATTTTAATTGGATGAGTCACCAACCCTGGCTTTTAATTGAGTTCCTTCACATGGATGAGTTCGATGATGCCTTCTTTTAATTAAATCAAGTGTCGGCATTACGAGGTCGGCTAGGATAGCAAGGGCGACTAAAATATTTTACTCCAGGACTAGTTCAGGATATTGCCTTATATTTGGTATATTTTATCGCGATAATAGCTAAGTTAAAATCATTCGAAGTCGGCCACCGACTTATCACCACTCCTCCTCAAGGCTCTGAAAAAGATAATTGAGACCGTGTGTTTGACGAATCCATCGCCGTAGGTGACGCTGTCAACGCTCCCGTCGTCAGAAAAGGTCGGCGGTGGTTTTGAGGATGAGTTGAGAATGGTTTCGGACGTGTAGTGTTCGGTGGTTAATGGGGAGCAGCAGCAACCGAGTCCCGTGTCTGTGCTCGACGAGTTCACTCGCTCGCCACTCAGTCCGAGTTGTCACTCGGGACGGCATTCATTTTGTCATCAAGTAATGGATCCAGAATTTCCAATGGCAACATTGCAAATTGCCATTAAATCATCATCCGTGGAAAAAGGAGATACTACGTGGAATAGTTATGCACAGAGTGTGGATGACCTCATATCCCCTTCATGCACCAAAGGTCAATTATTTCGAGGCATATACTTCGTGGGCTCAAATTGGTTAATTTTACAATTACATGCCGACCCAGATTTCCATGCTCGGATCATTTGTTAAAATTAAATTAACTTTTCCAATTGCATGTCCAAGCCGCTCTTCAATTGGATAAATATTTCCAATTGCATTAGTCACACGCCGACGACACTATACAGTCCCGAGGTCATTACCCAAATTGAATTGATTAATTCAAATAAATTAACCACATGCCGACTCCAGTATCTATGTTTATCAAAGTCAACCATGCAAATAGAGGAAAAAGTGTTGAACGTTGCATGTTTCTTCTAGCTCGGCCAACTTTGATTGAAGAGACTTGATCTCAGCCTAAGCTTTGTCTCCCACGGTAGCTCGGCCTGTACTTTTTCCAGCTCGGATATCTGAACACTGAGGCTTAACCGTTTCCATTAACCCGGCGACAATATTACCTCGGACTGGGTGACAATCAAGTACCCAATCGTACTCGGCGGCTATCGAGCTAAAGGAGACATCGCGTCCCTTTACAAGTTATTTCCGTGCTCGGCGGCTACCGAGCTAAAGGAGACAACCAGTCCCTTTACCAGTTTATACCGTGCTCGGCGGCTACCGAGTTGAAGGAGACGATCAGTCCCTTTACCAGTTATTTCCGTGCTCGGCGGCTACCGAGCTAAAGGAGACAACCAGTCCCTTTACCAGTTTATACCGTGCTCGGCGGCTACCGAGTTGAAGGAGACGACCAGTCCCTTTACCAGTTAATTCCGTGCTCGGCGGCTACCGAGTTAAAGGAGACGACCAGTCCCTTTACCAGTTAATTCCGTGCTCGGCGGCTACCGAGTTAAAGGAGACGACCAGTCCCTTTACCAGTTAATTCCGTGCTCGGCGGCTACCGAGCTAAAGGAGACATCGCGTCCCTTTTCAAGTTATCTCCGTGCTCGGCCAAGAGCCTCAGAGCTCGGCCGAGAGTCCTCAGAGGTCGGCCATAAGCCCTCAGAGCTCGGCCAAGAGTCCTCAGAGGTCGGCCGAGAGACCTCAGAGGTCGGCCACGAGCCTCAGAGGTCGGCCACGAGCCTCAGAGGTCGGCCACGAGCCTCAGAGGTCGGCCACGAGCCTCAGAGGTCGGCCACGAGCCTTCAGAGGTCGGCCTGAGTCCCTCAGAGGTCGACCTGAGTCCCTCAGAGCTCAGCCAGATGACCTGAGCTCGGCCTGAGTCCCTCAGAGCTCGGCCAGATGACCTCGAGCTCGGCCAGAGTCCTTCAGAGGTCGGCCGGATGACCTCGAGCTTGGCCTGAGTCCCTCAGAGCTCGGCCTGAGTCCCTCAGAGGTCGGCCAGATGACCTCGAGCTCGGCCAGAGTCCCTCAGAGGTCGGCCGAGAGACCTCAGAGGTCGGCCACGAGCCTCAGAGGTCGGCCACGAGCCTCAGAGGTCGGCCACAAGCCTTCAGAGGTCGGCCTGAGTCCCTCAGAGCTCGGCCTGAGTCCCTCAGAGGTCGGCCAGATGACCTCGAGCTCGGCCAGAGTCCCTCAGAGGTCGGCCTGAGTCCCTCAAAGGTCGACCAGATACCCAGCATAAGTGAACATCCAGATAAAACAAGTATAAGACAAATCGGTAACGTCTAAATAGAAGAGCGCGGCATGAAGATAAAACGATAATATAACGTGAAGAAATGACATTGAAGAGCCTGAGCTATTAGATCTCGGATGACCGAGCTTCGGACTTAACTCATGACCAACCTAATGCTTGGCCTGAGCTCGGGGGGCTGATGTACCGGGCTGGGGTGAGCCACCGAGCTTCTCCCAGTAATGCCGGGCTCACCCCACTAGCCGGCCAAGATTGGACAACATCCTCTCCCTGATATTATGGGATTTATGCGTGTGACAGTATATCTATCCCACTGTTACCGGGATTATGCGTGTGACAGTATATCTATCTTACTGTTACCGGGATTTGCGGACCTAAATTAATAATTGAACCTCAATTATAATCCCTATAAAAGGATTCAACAATAAAGGACAAAAAACGACTGATGACTCATACTCCTACAACGAGGGAACCAACCCCTCCGTCACCTGAATTTCTGAGGGTCGAGCTGAGCTCGGACATCCCAGAATTCAGTAAGAACAGTAAACACAATAAATCTTAAATTTGGAATCTTAAATTAAATAAAGTAAGATAGCATTAAAATTGAAAGCTACGTTGAATGATTTTACATAAATTATGCGTTTATTTATGTTTTTTTTATTTCTTCTTAAACTGATGTTCATTTTCTCTTTCTTTTTACAATAATTGATCTACATTAATTTTTAACAAAAATAGAAATTAGGTTTAGCCTTTTACAATATTTAAAAATAATCACTATATATTTTTGCATCGGAAGCTTCTTTTTTAATTTGTAACAATCGTAACTATTGAAATATAAAATAAAATATGATTAATCACTCTTTATAATTATAAACAAAATAAAAATACATTAATAACATAAAAATTTTAACTGATTTTTTGAAATTTCAATAAGCTGTAAATATAGTTAAATATACAATGATAAAGAGGTTCTGAAACTCCTCTAATCAAGTAACTAATGGTCACCAATTACTTCAAAAATTAATTTTTTCAGAAAATTAAAAAATAATTTTATAATTAGAAAATAAAATTTACAAAATTGTACTGTTCCGCCGGAGATGAGCTTGGCCGAGCTTAATAGTGAGGAAAGACGAGATCCTCCTTGCCAAGTCCGATCTGCTTGGGGAACACCCAAGGTGGGGGAGGTACCTGCAAAAGGCACTCCGATGCTTAAGTTAGTATGTGTATTCTTTTTTAGGAGGTCTTGCAGAGAGAGAGAGAGAAAAGGAGTGTATATTAGAAAATTGACATTACTTCCCTAGTTGACCTTTTGAGGGGTTTTTTATACCCTGCTGATGACGGTGAGTAGTTGATGGGGAAATCCCACGATTTCCGGTCCTGAGCAGCTCGAGGCACACGTGTTGGCCTAGGGGTAATTCCCGAGTTCCGATGGTCATGATTGCGTTGTGGGGAATACGTCACATCTATCATAGAGTGACGTGACGGCGCCCGTCACGCCCTGTCAGTAGGGTTGTTTTGACAACTCAGCTCGGCCTTCTACCCGGATGACCTCGGCGCTGAGTTCGGACGATCTAGGGGTGTACACAAGCCCCCAAAAACCGAGGACGAGACATGTCTTCAGCTCTCGTGGGAGGATTTTCTTTAACATTCTTGACTGGCTGGGTTTATGCGAAGGTCGCCTTTAGCCATCCGGTAGGCGAAACGTTTTTCTTTTCAAATTTTCTTTTATTATTATTTTTTAGCGGGAACAGTTACGGTCGTGCAACGGTTGGCATTCCCTAACTTCCTCATTTAAATAGCCCTAGGAACCTTTGCGCTGCCCTATTTTCGTCTTCCTCCCAAACTTGTTTTCTCCGTCGCGCCCTCGTCTCCTCCTTCTCTTGTTTTCGTTTGCCGGCCGTCGTTTGTCCCGTTCGTGGTAGTTCGTGTCCGCCAGTTGCCGGAAAACCATTTCCTCGTCAGTAATTGGACCCCTCTTTTTAGGTAAGTCATCATGTCTCTTCCATCTTCCTCTGATTCTTCAAAGGTTAGACCTTTGGTTTCACGAGAGGTGTCCCCCATTGGGGGGTCTTCTTCTTCGGAGGGAACTCGTAGTCCCTCCACCATGCGCGCCGGTAGGACGGTTGGCGGCGCCCCTCGAGCGGCCGCCGCGGCGGCGGTAGCCGAGGTTGCGGTAGCGGTGGCACCCCCTAAGAAGGGTAAAGCCCCCAGACCCAAGAAAGTTTTCCCTTCGGCCCCGGCCGGGTATTCTTGGGTTTCGGGCGAGGCGAACTCCTACGCCTCTGATCTGACCTCGGACCAGATTGGCGATCTAGTAAGGATGTTTCCGCCTATCGTTCCGAGTTTGGAACATTTCACCAGGGTAGAGTTGTGTTTTCCTTTTGAGAGAGTTTTTATGAAGCCTCCAACCGATGGCGACGACTTTATCTATGTGTATGATCACATGTTCCGAGATTTTAGAGTCACGTTCCCTTTGAGCGATTTTACTTGTCAAGTTCTCCGCCTCTTGAATGTAGCCCCCTCCCAGCTTCATCCTAACAGCTGGGCTTTTGTAAGGGCTTTTGAAGTTCTGAGTCCCTTTCTTGGCATCCCTTGTTCGGCCAAGGTTTTCCTTTATTTTCACCAGCTTAAATATGGTCGGAAGGTCGGCTGGTGCTCCCTTAATGGAGCCCAGTACGGTTCACTGTTCACCCTCTACCATCAATCATTTAAAAATTTCAAGAGTAAATTTTTTAAACTAAAGCCGACTCCGGCTCCCGAGGGTAGTCGCATCCTTTTTGACGAACGCCGAGTGCCCCTCTTCCCCCTTTATTGGAGTGAGCATCCTATAAAGTTCACTTCCTGGAGAGATGCCGACCTCCTTCCCGAGGAGAAGGAGAGTGTCGAGAAGATTATGGCTCTTGACCGTCCTCTAGATGTCTGACGCATCTTGAGGCTTCTAGATGTCGAAGATCCTCAAAGCGACTTCTTAGGTATCTTTGTCACAGGATTTTTTCTTGCTTTTGTCAGGGCTTTCTTAACTGATGTTGTTGCTTTGTTTTCAGATCTGATGGCCGATCAGGGAAGATCAGCTAGGGGGAAATTGACACAAGCCCCCCCTTCTCAGAACAAGCCTCCCGTCAAACGCTTCAAGAGGGCCTCTCGCCCTAGTACCATAGTGCTTTCCGATTCCACAACCGTTGGTGAGGCGGGGAGAGCTCCATGCGAGCCACAACTTGCTCCTTCTTTGCTCAGGGAGCCAAGTCCTGATAGGGGAAACGATCTTCCTGTGACGACTACGGCAGCGCCTATCTCCGTAGTCCCTCCTCTCCAGACAGAGGTCCCCCAAGCTGATCATACATTTACTTCCACTACTAGGGACTCTGTTCCTGCTGCTGCCAACCCCCCTCCTGAAACTTCAACTAGTACGGGTCGGTTGGCTCCTAGGGGAATAATCTTCCATGGGTGTTCATCTATTGCTCCCCGATTGGAACACATCTCCTGCCGTCAACCCGGGCCTCCCTCTTTATGGGGTACCGATGTCCGTATGGGAGACATCTTCGCCGAGGGGGCCTTCCCCACTCAGTATGATGCCGAGCTTATCCATTATGTCGGCACGACCGAGGCGGTGGAAGGGGCTTATCTGATGATGTTGCGAAGTGTAGCCACTTTTCACCATCTGAGGTACAGGGTTGTCTTTTTCTTTTTTATTCTTTCTTTGTCTTACAACAGTTTGGTCGTTGACCTCAGTAATACTTGGCCTTTCAGGGACGAGGTGATCGGGGGAGTGGAAGCTCGTCGTCGTCTGTCTGAGATACAAAATGCCCACCAGCAGCTTCAGGGAGCCTATGACAGGGCTGAGTCTTCCAATCTGAAGCTCCAAGAAGCTCTCCATGTGGCGCAATCCTCTCTTGAAACTCTCCAAACCTCCCAACAAGAGCTTCTGAAAAACAAAGTGGAATCTGACAAGGCTCTCCATGCTTTGAGGTTGGAGGTCGAACAGTCCCGATCTTTGTTGAAGATGGCCCAAGAACAAAAGGAGGCGACCGATGCTTTCGTCCAAGAGCTTAATCGCAAGTATGCTGAGGAGGAAGCCATCGTAGCCTCAAGTTTAGCTCGGGAGGACGCCCTGAAGAAACTACTGGAGGCTTCCGAGGAGACTGTCACAAAACAGAATGCAGAAATTTCCACGCTTAAGGAGGAATCGGCCAAACTCCAAGCTTCTTTAACCGAGGTGGAAGATTATAATGAGTCACTGGCGGACAGGGTGGAGGAAGCGGAAGCCGAGGTGGAGAGGCGTACCCAGATTGGCCTGGAGGCGTTTTCTGAGGGATTTTCCCGAGCCTTAGAGCAGATCAAGCTCTTTCATCCCGGCGTGGACATTTCTCAACTGGACGAGAAGAAAACGGTGGTTGACGGAAAGCTTGTAGACGAATAGATTATTTTTATTTGTAATATTTCGCCCTCGGGCTTTTCTTCCGAACTCTTAACAATCGCTTCCACTAATGCATTCCCATCTTTTTTGGTATTTGTACCCTGTTATTACTTCTTGTAACTTGCACTTTTTGTCTCGTGAACTGCCTTTGATTTGACTTGTCGTTATCGTAAATAGCAGTTTGCCAGGAACTGACCGTTCAGCTTTTGGGAGTTTGACACTTATTAATTAACGCAACAGTTTTTCCCTTCACATAGCTTTGCCTATAAATAGAGTATGGTTACTCTTTGCTTCTTATTAGTATGGGTTTTCTCTTTGTTGCCAGAAATAGCCATAGTTCGTACTGGCGAAAATGGGGTAAGATGACTTTTTCTTTACTGTGGGTAGGGCCGCTTGCCTTGCGGCTGGAGTTAGATACCAACACAAGATTAGCAAATGGGGCCAAAGGCCTTTCCTGTCTTTTGTTATTGTCGGTAGACAATCTTTTTTTGTTGGATGATGTATGGAATGAAAAGTTCTGGTTTCGCGGCTCCACCACCGGGTCTCGAGCAGTCGAGGTGTTTCCGGGCAGTTTCTTTGCATTTCTCTGCCCGTTCCCTTTCCCCGAACAGCTCGGCTCCCCTGGTGCCGGACGAGGAAACCGGGAGTGTTCAAGTTGATAGCCTCTAGCGATAGGCAAAAATTCAGGAGCTAGGCTTGAAGAGTGAGGCTTGGTTGTCCTCTTGGGGGGACTTCTACCTTGACTCCTCTCAATGCTTTTCCTCTCCTTTTGTAATGTCGTTGGCATCATAATTAGGATTTTCCTTACTTGTTGCGTTTAGGGTTTAAGGTTAAGAGACCGAGATGTCCTCCGGCTTTCGTGATTTCTATGCTCTTTTTTGGAGCTTTTATATAGTACCGGGATGTTCTCGGCTTTTTAACTTTGAATAATTTCTGAGCTCATTTTAGAGCATTTGTGTAATACCGGGATGTTCTTCGGCTTTTTAACTTTGAACAATTTTTAAGCTCATTTTAGAGCGTTTGTATAGTACCGGGATGTTCTTCGGCTTTATTAACTTTGAACAATTTCTAAGCTCATTTTAAAGCATTTGTACCATACCGGGATGTTCTTCAGTTTTAATTTTAAAACGACTTTCCGAGCTTATTTTCAAGCTTTCACATAATACCGGGATACTCTTCGGTTTTATTACCTTAATATAATTTCGGAGCTCGTTTTGGAGCTTTTACATAATACCGGGATGTTCTTCGGTTTTAACTTTCAAATGGCACCCCGAGCTCATTTTCGAGCTTTCACGTAATACCGGGATACTCTTCGGTTCTAAACTTGAAACAACCGGGATACTCTTCGGTTTTAACTTGAAACAACATTTCGAGCTCTCAAGGCAAGTGTTGCGTTTTAAGGCAAGAACATTTCATATATAAATATTGGCTGATACATGATATTTAATTCTCTTCCATATGTCAAACGAAATTGAAAATGAAAAAACCTTGTTATGGCCTTACCTACATTAACTGTAATAGGCCTTCAAGTGAGTGACGTTCCAAGTTCTGGGGATAGGTTTCCCGTCCAGAGTTTCCAAGCGATACGCCCCGTTTGACAATGTTTCAGTCACTCGGAAGGGTCCCTCCCAATTGGGGGCGAGTTTGCCCTCCTCTCTGTTTCTCCGGGCTTCTCCGACTTTACGCCAGACCAAGTCCCTTGGGCGGAACTTTCTCGGCTGCAAACGGCTATTGTGTCGCCGAGTGGCCCTAAGCTGCGCTGCTTCATTCTGGATTCTGGCCATGTCCCTGACCTCTCCGATCAGATCAAGCTCTGTCCTTAAACCATGCTCTTGGTCAACTTCTGAAGCCATTTCTCTTCTCAAGGATGGCTCGCCAATCTCGACTGGTATCATGGCATCGCAGCCATAAGTCAAACGGTAGGGGGTCTCTCTGGTGGATGTTTGCGGAGTACAATGGTACCCCCAAAGGATGCCCGGGAGCTCCTCCGCCCACCACCCCTTGGCCTCACCCAACCTTTTCTTTAATTCTCGGAGGAGTACCTTGTTAGCGGCTTCTGCCTGTCCATTAGTTTGGGGGTGTTCCACCGAGGTAACCTTATGGTGGATGCTCAGATTCTTTAGAAAGGTTCTAAACTTGGCATCGGTGAACTGTCGTCCATTATCGGTGACAACCGAGCGTGGTACACCGTGTCGGCATACGATATTTTTCCAACAAAACTTCTCCACCTGCTGAGCTGTTATTGTCGGTATGGGCTCTGCCTCTATCCACTTGGTGAAATAGTCTATGGCCACAATGAGGAACTTAACTTGTCCTCTTCCTTGAGGAAAAGGACCTAAAATATCAATTCCCCAACTCATGAAAGGCCAAGGGGATATCATAGTGTGGAGCTGTTCTTGAGGGATATGGGGGATAGGCCCATGCTTTTGACATTGTTCGCAGCGCCGAACTGTTTCCTCGGCATCCTTCTTCAAGGTTGGCCAAAAATACCCCGCCCTAAGAACTCGACACGCTAGGGTTCGTCCCCCGGTATGCATCCCACATATGCCTTGATGTAACTCTTTCAGAACGTAATCAGCTTGCTGGGGGTCGAGGCATTTGAGTAATGGGGCCGAGAATCCTCTCTTAAATAACTCTCCGTTCACCAAGGTGAAGGCGGCGGCTTGGCGACGTATCTTCTTAGCCTGAGCGTCGTTTTCAGGCAGGTTCCCCTTTTCTAAATAATCCCTAACCTGTTCATACCAAGGCGAAGGAGTCTGGGGTTGAGGCTGAGCGGTACACATGACCTCTTCGATGGAGGGTCTCGCCATCGTTTCTTGGATCAGGGTGCGGTACTGACCGGTTTTCTTTGTACTGGCTAATTTAGACAGCACGTCGGCTCTTTCATTCGCCGCTCTGGGAACATGCACCATGCTAAACTCAGAGAATGAAGCCGTGCTCTGCCTCACCAACTCAAGGTATTGGGCGAGTAGAGGCTCTTTAGCTTGGTAAGTTCCGTTCACATGTCCGGTGACTAACTGTGAGTCACTGTGACATCTCAACCTTTTTACGCCCATCTCTTGGGCTAAGCGCAATCCCGCCAGGAGGGCCTCATACTCCGCTTGGTTGTTTGAGGTTACGAACTCAAATCTTACAGCTTGCTCCAAAATAAGGTTTGAGGGTCCCTCGAGGATCACTCCCGCTCCACTCCCTTTCTTGTTGGAAGATCCGTCCACGCTTAGTGTCCATAAGTGATCCTCCCCTTTGCTGCGATCAGATAAGGCCGGAGGGAGCTCGGTCAAGAAGTCAGCCAAAAACTGGGCTTTCATTGGTCCCCTACTTTGGAAGGTCAAACCAAATTCTGATAACTCAACGGACCAAGCTGTCATTCGTCCCGCCAGGTCAGGTTTTTGAAGCACCTGCCTGAGTGGATAGTTTGTCTTGACTGTAATTTTGTGGCTTCTAAAGTAGTGTCTCAGGCGTCGGGCTGAGAAGATTAGTGCTAACACAAGTTTTTCCACCACTTGATATCTCTCCTCGGCGGGCTGTAAAGTTCTGCTGATGAAGTAGGTGGGACATTGCTTTCCGTCAGCCTCAAAAGCAAGAACCGCACTGATTGTAGAGTGAGCTGCCGATAAGTATAAACTCAACTCGGCCTTCGGGGATGGTTTTTGCAGGACGGGGAGAGATGCTATTACTTCTTTCAAATCAAGGAACGCCTTCTCACTTTCTGAGTTCCATTCAAATTTGGAGGTTTGCTTCAACAGTTTAAACAACGGTTTGGCCTTCTCGGCCAATCTAGGCAAGAATCGGGACAACGCAGCTAGGCTTCCGTTCAACCTTTGCATTTCTTTCAAGGTCGTCGGGCTTTTCATGTTCAGGATAGCTTTGCATTTATCAGGGTTAGCCTCAATCCCTCTTGCCGTGATCAAAAACCCTAGAAATTTTCCTCCCTGTACCCCGAAGACACACTTTTCCGGGTTCAGCCTTAAGTCATGCTGCCTCACTTTGCTGAACAGTTTCTGAAGGTTAGCTAGGTGATCGTCAGCCCCTTTAGACCTTACTACCATATCATCGACATACACTTCCATGATCTCCCCAATTTCCTCCTTAAACACCTGATCCATCAAACGTTGGTATGTGGCTCCGGCATTCTTTAATCCGAACGACATGACTTTGTAGCAGTAATTGTGGACGTCAGACATGAATGCCATTTTGTCTTCATCTGAGGGGTACATAGGAATCTGATTGTAGCCTGAGTATGCATCAAGAAAGCTTAACATTCCACTGCCCGAAGTAGCGTCGACTAAACAATCGATACTCGGCAACGGGTAGGTGTCCTTTGGGCAAGCCTTGTTTAGGTCTGTGTAATCAGTACACATTCTCC
Organism: Hylodesmum podocarpum; assembly: GCA_026586105.1. Lineage (NCBI taxonomy): Eukaryota > Viridiplantae > Streptophyta > Magnoliopsida > Fabales > Fabaceae > Hylodesmum > Hylodesmum podocarpum. The sequence continues at coordinate 1,702,225 of JALJEV010000469.1, forward strand.
ACTTTCCGCTCGTCTTCTTTACCATCACCACATTAGCCAACCAGGTGGTATACCTGATTTCGCGGATGAACCCTGCTTGCAGGAGCTTACTCACCTCCTGCCGAACTGCAATCACTCTTTCTTCTCCCAACTTTCTCTTCCTCTGGGCTATAGGCCGAGCACCTGGCATTATGGCCAATTTGTGGCATAAAAAATTGGGGTCTACCCCAGGCATGTCACTAGCACTCCATGCGAACAAGTCGGCATTGTCGAGCAGCACCTTTTCCATGCTCTTCCTGGACTGCCCTTCTATTGTTATCCCAATTTGGACCACTTGTCCTGCTCGGCGGCCAATCTGAAAAGGAGTAGTTTTTTCATCAGGCTCTGGTCGGCACTCTTGGAAATCCGACCTAGGGTCCAGATCCAAGTCTTCCGACTCTATGTTTAAACAATGGGTCGATGCTTCTCCTGTCGGGGTAGTCTTCACGGTATATGGCTAGATTTTTAAACTCTGAGCATAACATTGGCGGGCCACTTTGGGATCGGCCTTAATGGTAACCACTTTGTCTTCTATTGGGAACTTCATTGCGAGGTGTAAGGTTGAGACTATAGCTCCCAGCTGGTTTAACGTCCTTCTGCCGAGAATGACGTTGTATGATGTTTGAGCGTCTACTAGGAGATATCTGACCGAGATGGTCTTTCCTCCCTCGTTGTCCCCAAAAGTGGTGAGGAGATCGACGTAGCCACGGGTGTGAACCCTCTGTCCGGCAAATCCGAGGAGGGGTTCGGCATGATCCTTTACCAGGCCGGACGGGAGGTCAAGCTTCAGGAAAGTTTCCCAGTAGAGGATATCTGCCAAGCTTCCTTGGTCTATTAACACCTTTTTCACCCTCCAGTTAGCAATAATAGTGGTAATGACCATGGGATCATCATGGTTAGTGTGTCCAGTGGAGAAGTCCTCGGCGGTGAAAGTTATCGGCGGGAAATTACTGGGAGAAGGGTCACTGGTTACCACATTCACACTGCGCAAGTAACGTTTCCGGGCTCGGGATGTCGTCCCTCCTCCCCCGAATCCTCCCGCGATAGTATTAATCGTTCCCCTGACTTCTTGGTCCTTGTTTTTCCGAGATGTCTCCTTTTTGTTAGATCGGAACTCACGGTTGTTTTTGTATGAAGAGTGACCCTGGCGTCCTCTCTGGGGCTCCTCCATCCGATCTTCTATTCTTCCGCCTTCCCTCTTTACGAATTTCAAAAGGGCTCCGGACTGAATCAGCTCTTCGATGATATCTTTCACCTTGTAACACTCCTCGGTCGTGTGCCCGTGGTTTTGGTGGAAGCTGCAATAACGATTGATGTCGGCATTCCGGGGTGTAGGGCAAGGCTTTGGGGGTCGAATCAAATCCAAATTGAAGGCCTCTCTCAGCACAACCTCCCTGCTCGCACTCAGAGGCGTGTATCGGCTACGCCTCGAGGATCCTTGCCCCCTCCCTCCTCCTTCCGTCTGAGATCTCTTTCCTCCCTCGTAGTCCTTATGTATCTGTGGCGAGTGATGATCATATCGGCCACACTGCTCTTTTCCTTTTGTCTGGGCTTCATCATTCTCCTCCATATTTATAAACCGAGCGGCCCGCTCCCTGAGCTCGTCCATATTGCGAGGTGGTTCGGAGAAAAGTGATCTGGAGAACGGTCCTGGTCGCAACCCGGCTTTGATCGCGTGCATGGCTACGGCCGGGTGAAGGTCGGGAATCGTCATACTCGCCTAAGCAAATCTCGTCATGTAATTCCTCAGGGATTCTCCCTGCCCTTGACGAACTCTTGTGAGGGAAACCGAGTCCGTCATTACGGCTTTGAAATCAGCAAATCTCGCCACAAACTTTGCACACAGGGATTCAAAAGAACTTATGGAGAGGGGTGGCAAAGCATAGTACCAGTCTAGGGCCACACCCTTCAAAGTAGTGGGGAAAAGTCGGCAATGCACTCTTAGGTCATCAGACACAAGGCTGGCTTGGGTAAGGTAGGCTTTTACGTGCGAAGTTGGGTCGGTCCCCCCTTCATACTTTTCCGTGGTAACTCCTTTCGTGTTTTCCGGGAGTTTACACTTCATGATTTCCGGAACGAAAGGGTGAAAAGTGGTCAAACTCCGCAGAGCTGGGTTTTCAGGGGCCCGCGTATCGTGGAAGGGCATCTCCTGTATGATAAGGGGAGGGTCTCGCGGCTCCCTCCCGCCATCGCGTCCTTCGGGGCCGTGTCCCTCCGCTTCGTGGTTGTCATTTTCCCTTTCGCCGCCTTCGTGCCCCTCTGGACCCGGCTTACTATGGACAGATTCGGCACCTTCTCTTCTGTAACCACCAGTACCTTCCGCGTGGGCAATCTTCTGCTTTTTCAGGACTGCTATCTCCTCCTTGTGCAGTTCTCGCAGTTTCCTCATTTCTTCCTCCTGCTCCACCCTCCATTGACGCATCTCTTCTTCCATTTGTTGTCTCAGAACCTCCATGGAGCTTTGCATTTGACCCTTCAAAATTTCTACCAACGCCGGATCCATCAATCCTCCTTCAGACAGTGGTTGTGTCTGGCTCCGCGTTCTTACCATGTAACTCGTGGTCCCTGGAAACAATTTTACCGGGGCCCCACGGTGGGCGCCAAAATGTTCCGCCGGAGATGAGCTTGGCCGAGCTTAATAGTGGGGAAAGACGAGATCCTCCTTGCCAAGTCCGATCTGCTTGGGGAACACCCAAGGTGGGGGAGGTACCTGCAAAAGGCACTCCGATGCTTAAGTTAGTATGTGTATTCTTTTTTAGGGAGGTCTGCAGAGAGAGAGAGAGAAAAGGAGTTTATATTAGAAAATTGACATTACTTCCCTAGTTGACCTTTTGAGGGGTTTTTTATACCCGCCGATGAACGGTGAGTAGTTGATGGGGAAATCCCACGATTTCCGGTCCTGAGCAGCTCGAGGCACACGTGTTGGCCTAGGGGTAATTCCGAGTTCCGATGGTCATGATTGCGTTGTGGGGAATACGTCACATCTATCATAGAGTGACGGACGGCGCCCGTCACGCCCGTCGCAGGGTTGTTTTGACAACTCGCCGCCTTCTACCCGATGACCCTAGCCGAGTTCGGACGATCTAGGGGTGTACATGTACCATTTTCAAGTCCAACTATTTAATAATTTAATTAATTAGAATAATAAATGTAAAACGTTTGGTAACTGTAAACATTCATAAAATCAGAACAATTAAATTTCTACTCTTTAAATGGTTAATTACATTTTGACCAAATCAATTCATGATCACTTTAATAAAATGACATGATATAATATTATATATTTCATTACCTAATTAACTTAAAATAACATCCTCTAAAAAATCATATAAAATATTAAATTTTATATGTATTTGGATGTTCTTTCATTGATTAACATCCTCGCTTTGCCCCCTTCAGTTACTTCAATAAAATATTTAAGCAAGTTATTAAGAACGCTTAGTCAATTTTGGTGGCTAACTAATCAACAATAAAACCAAAGTTTCAATTGACATAATCATGCAAACGTTTTGCCCAGAATCAAATATAAACATAAGACAAGTATTTGATTTCTTTGATTTATTGATGTCCTCACTTTGCCGGCCTCATGAAATATTTAAGCAAGTTTAGTGCAATTAGTCAAATTCGATGGCTAACTAATCAATAAATAAACCCTAGAAATCAAACACATCTCATGAAGGTATATTTAAGCCATGAGAACATGCCTAATGACAATTATGAAAAGACAAATGAGACAACTCCGTAAAGAATACTAAACTCTAGTATGCTGTATTAGGATAAATTTAACAACATGTAAAGATGTGAAGCTGAAATTTCCTGCAAATGTATCTTATTATTATCTATGTAAGCATCTTGCCACTCTCTATATACAGTCAAAACATGAAAATCCAATTATGTCATTGGTGAAGATAACAACAACAGAAAACAATAAATAATATTTAGAAACACAAATACCTGATCACTGAATTAGTTCACTGGTCCAACCATAATTGAATGAATAATAATTAAATATTAATATATTATAATATTATATATAAAAATATTTAACAAAATACATAATATTCAATGTTTCATAACACTAAAAGTACGCATTAAAAAATAGAAAGAGAATGAGAATGAGAATTCAATTAAAAAGAGTACAAGCACGTTACGAAAAGGAAAGGAAGGTGAAAAGGAATTTGTCTTTTTTTAATTTAATTTCCATTCTCTTTTTAATTAACCTTTATATGAGTAATTCTTAATGCCATGACATATTTTCTTCATATTCTCCGAGCAAGACAAATCAGATATCTAACAAAAGGCTTGTTATAGATAAAGCTATTAGAGTATATGGTTGTAAAATTTATTATTCTCCATAAATGATTTGCTTTCTCCGCTAATTATGTATTTAGGAATTTTAATTTTCAACGGATTCTATTTATTTATTTGAAAATTTATTTTAGATATTGATTTTGAAATGTGGGATACATCTAATAGGTTCTCTAGGTGACAACGGGTGTCCAACATTTATAAATAATATTAGGATAGACTATGATACCAGACACATTAAGAAAATTTATCAAACACATGGGGTATAGACTAACATATATCTAGCATGTGAAATAGACCATATGTGACATACTCAATTGACGTGTAACATATAGAATTAAATTGGACAGCCAAGGATATTCAATCAAGAGTCAATTAACATTCTAAAGAAGCAAAAATTGAAATGCAAAGATATGCACATGATTCAATACCACAAGTGATGAACAAGAAGGTGAAGAAGAACAAGCTCTAGATACCAAATTTGATGCAAACCCATGAAGCAAATGGATTGATCTTCATGGATTCTGCAAAGTGTGCCCCAATCTCCATTCACCAACCTTTCATCACTCACAAACACAGTTAGAACTCACGGATTCCAGCCAAGAACTCACAGCTAAATGGATATCAACTCATGGAACAAATCAAAGAAGAAGAAAGATGAAAATGGACTAGATCAAGAAGATGAGAGCGCCATGAATGGTGAATTCAATAAGCTCAATGATGAACCGCCATGAATGGTGAATTCAATAAGTTCAATGATGAACCGCCACTTGGATGCATGGATCCATGATAAAATTCAAGGTTTCTATAAAGAAAACCCTAGGAGAGCACTCTCCTTTCCAAAGAGAACAAGTCTCAATTCTATTTCCAAAATATTGACAAAAAAGTGTCTACAAATGAAAGTGTTAACCAATATAAAGAAAGTGTGATGGGACTAAGGTTAGAAATCTGAATTGTTCTCTATCCTAGGATGCAATGAGTGATCAATGGTGAGATGAGAGGCACCCTAAGCTGAGTACACTTTACAATTACAAGACTCAAATTCAAGTCTTGAAACAAATACATAATTGAAAGAAACTAATAGGCCTAAACACTTATGCAATTCGCTGGAAAATCCTAGTAACATCCAAACGTTAACTTCAGGCTCCATTTCCTCCTAGATGCAGTTCGAACTGATCTTTGGTGTCTTCATAGCTTTTGTAGCCCTTTAAGTCAGCTTTAAAATTCCACCAATACAAACTTAATTGGAGTTGTGTAGCCCAAGTTATGCTCGAAATACTGAACCTTGTCAGACACCAAAATAACAGCGGATTTATTTCAAGCCCAAATTAAAAGAGTAAGGTCCTCATTTTTCTTTGACTTGACCAATAACCTTCACCTCTAACTTTGAATTGGAGAGTTTGTTGAGCTTTTGGAGATGGTCCTGTTAGAGAAAGGCTAGACCTATCTGGATATTGAGAGAAACAATAGGAACAAAAATGAAGAGAATAACAAATGAGAGAAAAGAGGTTTTCTCATTAACTAACTTCAAATCAGTACATCCATGTATTTATATACAAAAACAGTTGGGTAGTTACCCATGTATATATGTAACTAACATTTAGATTCTGGATTACACTACAACATCCCCCCTTAATCCAAAATATTCAGCTGATTCTAAATTCAGCAAGGTTCTCAACTTCTCAAATCTTTCATATTTCAGAGGCTTGGTAAAAACATCAGCAACTTGATCCTTGGTGCTGCAATATACCAGCTCCAATTTCCCTTTACTTACTTGATCTCTAAGAAAATGATACTTAGTTTCAATGTGTTTGCTTCTTCCATGAGAAACTGGATTCTTTGACAAACTAATGGCTGATTTATTGTCAACATGCACTTGTACTGGCCTTTCATATTGCAATTTCATCTCTTCAAGCAGAGCTTCCAACCACAAACTTTGACAAGCAGCTTCAGCTGACCCTATATATTCAGCTTCACAAGAGGAGAGTGCCACCACACTTTGCTTCTTTGAGCACCAAGATATTGGTGCATCCAGATACTTAAACAAGTATCCATGGGTGCTTTTTCTTTCCACCTTATCACCACACCAATCTGAATCAGAATAGACTTCAATGCAGGATCTGTTTTGATCATTCCCTGTTGGAAACAATAAACCAAAATCACTTGTTCCCTTGAGATACCTCAGGATATGTTTAGCTGCAGTCATGTGAGGAGCTCGAGGATTACCCATAAATTTGCTAAGCAATCCCACTCCATAGTTAATATCCGTCTCACATTTACACAAGAATCCAGTCGAAAGTGACCCAATAACTGTTTTTGAACAAGGTTGCATCAATGGTTCTTCATCCAACTCTTCGTTAACTTCAGGTTTGGCATCACAGGTACCACAGTTGCTTTGCAATTCTCCATATTGAAACGTTTCAGAACCTCACCAGTATATTTTCTCTGGTGTAAGAAAATTCCCTTCTGTGTATGCATAAACTCAAAACCAAGGAAATAATGCAGAATTCCAAGGTCTGTCATGTCAAATTATGACTTCAGTTTTTCTTTGAATTGCTCAATTTCTTCATTCACATCTCCTGTAATGATCAGATCATCCACATATAGGCATACAAATAGCAAGTTCTTGTGCTGAGTCTCTTTGATATACACACCAAACTCTACTGTGCATTTCACAAAACCTTGTTTGCTAAGAAAACTGTCAATCAATTTGTTCCAAGCTCGAGGGGCCTGCTTGAGGCCATAAAGAGCCTTAAGTAACCTGTATACCTTGCGTTCCTTTCCTTTTATTTCAAATCCTGGTGGCTGCAGGATGTACACTTCTTCTTCCAGTGGACCATTCAAAAAGGCAGATTTGACATCAAGCTGAAATATGGTCCACCTTCTAGAACTAGCAACAGCAATTACCAATCTAATTGTTTCCATTCTTGCAACTGGGGCATATACTTCTGTATAATCAATTCCTCGTTTCTGAAGGAATCCTTTTGCAACAAGCCTAGCTTTGTGTTTTGCAATTGACCCATCTGGTTTCAGCTTTACTTTAAACACCCACCTCACATCAATTGGATGTTTATCATATGGCAGATCAACCAGCTCCCAGGTTCTGTTTTTCTCTATGGCATCCAACTCTTCTTTCATAGCAGATTTCCATTCTTTGATATCCAGGCCTCGCTTCCAATGTACAGGTTCGTGTCACCATAAAAGCAAAATGTACCATGTCACCATCATCGAGATTGAACTATTATGATAGTTCATAATCAATAAGTCTTGTGGAGGGAAATCTTGTTCTTTGTGACTCCTCACATGGGGAGTTTGCATTGGGGACAACGAGTTAACATCCTTGATTCTTGGGCTATTCTCAAGAATGTATGAGCTGGGAATTTTTGGCTCATTTTCCCACTTCCATGCTGCAGATTCATCTACCACAACGTCTCTACTAATCACCACCTGTTGCTTCAAGGGGCTGTACAATTTGTATGCACCAGTTGGATGATATCCAACCAAGATAAGAGCTTCACTCTTATCATCTAGTTTTCTCCTCCTTTCATCGGGATGTGCTCGTAGCTAAGAGACCCAAAATCCTCAAATGATTCACCGTAGGCTTGTCCCGGTCCAGGCTTCTTCGGGTGTTACAGATTGAAGTCTCTTGGTGGGACATCTATTCAAAACATATCTTTCTTGTAGTGATGACTTCTCCCCAAGAGCGTTTGGTAGTCCTTTCCCTTTAAGCATACACCTAGTCATATCCAGCAGCGTTCTATTTCTCCTTTCTGCCAAGCCATTGTGTTGAGGTGTATAGGGAGCGGTTACCTCATGTTCAATTCCTTTAGCTTCTCAAAATTCTTTGAACTCTTTAGAGTTATATTCACCCCCTCCATCTGTTCTAAGGATCTTTAGCTTCAATTCAGATTGCCTTTCAACTGAGTTGCAAAATTTCACAAAGAGAGAAAACACTGCACCTTTCTCTTTCAGCAAATATATCCAAATCTTCTTGGTAAATTCGTCCACAAAAGTCAAGAAATACCTATTACCACCAAGGGATGGAGTATCAAAGGGTCCACACACATCTGAATGGACTACTCCAAGAGGTTGTTTGGCTCTTTGTGGTGCCTTGGTCTTGAAAGATTTTCTGGGTTGTTTTCCAATCAAGCATCCTTCACAAGTTTTCTGTGGTGAGTGAATGAATGGCATTCCAAGCACCATTTGTCTGCTGCTTAGTTGATGTAGACTCTTAAAATTTAAATGGTCATATCTGTAATGCCATAGCCAGCTATCTTCTTCTGTGTTGACAGTAGACAAACATTGAATAGCAGCACTACTCAAGTTTACCTTAAAGTTCCACAAAAATTACATCATATTGAAGGGTTTGTAATTTTTTCCACAAAAATTATATCATAATAAAGGGTTTGTAATTTTTCTACAAAAATTACATCATAATGAAGGGTTTGTAATTTTTCCAAAAAAAAAATTACATCATATCGAATGGTTTGTAATTTTTGCCATAAAAATTACTTCACAAGGGTTTGTAATTTTTTCCAGAAAAATTACATCATAACAAAGGGTTTGTAATTTTTCCACAAAAATTATATCATAATGAATTTTCTGATGAGCAAAATTCTCCTCCTCCTTCAAGCCTTGCATTGTTCTTGTAACATGAGATTTAATTGCATCCCAACAATCCTCCCTTCAAACAAAGGACCACTATACTTTCTCTCTCCCTAGCGGAAGACTTTTGACAGAGGGAATCATCACAAGATAGGTCCACCTGACTTTCATGGATTCATCTCTCACCAAGTCGAACCACCAACTCGGAATAAAATACAGAAGCAAAGTCTCCTAAGATCGGGAGCTCTGATACCAAGTTGAAAATTGAAAAACTAATATAATTTACTATTTCATTCATTCATTCTTGTATACAGGATACTATATTTATAGTATTAGAAATCAATGGCTAGATAATGAAAAGATAAGGAAAAAGATAGAATCTTATGTAATAGATAGGAAAAAATAGAATCTTATTTAATCAAATAATCTCTCTCTAACTATATCTGATTATGCGATATTCTCTATATCTTGATTTATCAGATAATATTTATAATCTTAACTAATCAGATATTCTCCTTTTTCAACAACTTGGATTAAATGCTAGTAATTAATGTGCAATTACGACTATTAGATATAATACCCAACATCAGAAAATTATTCCACCTAAGATCAAACTGAATAAAAAAAATAACAGCACAAGGGCATGTGGGATCACATACTTCTAGCGCGCTGAATACAGTGTGATAAGGGTAAATCTGTGTGAAAAACTGATCGTGTTGTAACAAAAAGAAGTTACAGTATTTGCATCTACAGATACATTACCTTATCTTTAGGAGCCTTTCCAATGGCATTTCCTAATATTTTGACGAGCACCCTTAAGATTCTGCTGAAGTATTTCAAACTGGGCTGCTAGAAGCCATATCTTTGCAAACGAGAACTTATTGTGAGGTTCCAAATGGAGGTCACAAAGATATCAGTCGGTTCATTACTCCATATGATAAATCTATTGATGCCAATGGTGTCATAAATTATTTTAAGAAAAGTTGCTTTTGAAGTCATTTAGTAAAGGATAGAAATAAACCCAATATTATCCCAGAACTTAAAGCAAATGTGATAGTATTCTAGAATACTCATTCTTCTTTCATTCATTACATGTGCGGTCAACTGTTTTAAGCACCTACAGTTGACACAATTGTTATTGAGTCTGTTCTAACTTATAACTAACTAATTGCTGATATACAGGGCTAGGTGAAGTATCTACAAGATGGTTGCTTTGAAAGAGATATTCCATTGTCCATACAAGAAATGTTAAAGATTAAGTATCGTAGTGCTTGTATATGATTTGTGCCCAGGTACGCATAGTCAACTATTAGTATTTTTTTAATGTTTTTTTATCACACAATCTCATTCAGTAAGTTGATATTTGTTGTTCACTGCATAGGGATGACCCATGATAGTGAATGCCAAAATTTCAAGCAAGCCCTGTTAAGAACAAAGCAATAAATAAAATAAATAAGGAAATAAAGAAGAGAGAAAAAGACACAAGAATTTAACGTGGTTCAGCAATTTGCCTACGTCCACGACTACACTAGGAACAGTTTATTCTTGGTGTGTGTTTCAAGCTTTACAGGGAGTTCTTTATATAGAGACAAAAGACACTCTCTCTCACTTTTCTAAACGATGTGGGACTAAAGTCTAAATGGATCTTTTTACATGATGTGGGACTAATCAAACTACACATACTCCTAACAATTCTCCCACTTGGAGTTTGATTCACATCACAACCTAGTGTAGTGCCTTCGTCATCAATCACTCTCGAAGGCCCGTTGAGGAAACACAAAACCTCAACTTATCAATTGTAACTGTCTTGGTCAACATATCTGCTGGATTCTCTGACCCTGGGACCTTCAACAAAGATAGCTCTCCATTACTGATCAAGTCTCTGATAAAATGATACTTTATCTCAATATGCTTGCATCTAGAATGAAGGATTGGATTTTTAGCAAGGTATACTGCACTCTGGCTATCACTGAATAATGGAGCATCATCTTGTTCTTTTCCTAGTCCTCTGAGAAGATTCTTGACCATATCATCTCCTTGGTCGCTTCGAAATTGCCACATACTCGGCTTCGAGTGGTGGAAAGAGAAACTCTACCTTGAAGTTTAGACTTCCAACCGATGATAGCATCGCCCAACAAGGATATGTAGCCTGTTGTGCTCTTTCTACCATCTAGATCTCCTCCTAAGTCTGCATCAGAAAAACCCTGTAAAGTGAGATTACTTCTTTTAAAACATAAATGCATCCTTGAAGTACCCTTCAAATATCTCAATATCCACTTCACAGCCTCCCAATGCTCCTTTCCAGGATTTGGATAGAAACCCGCTCACAACTCCCCCGCATGTGCTATGTCTGGTCTGGTACACACCATAGCATACATCAAGCTCCCTACTGCAGAAGCATATGGTATTTTAGACATGTAATCTTTTTCTTCATCAGTCTGAGGAGATTGCCTTTTTGAAAGTTTTAGGTGTGTTCCCAAAGGGGTATTCCTGGTCTTTGCATCTCCAACATTGAACTGTCAAGCAATTTTTTAATATAATTCTCCTGAGACAACTTCAAAGTACCTTCTGATATGTCTCTAGAGATTCTCATGCCAAGAATTTGTTTGGCTGGACCAAGATCCTTCATCTCAAAGTTTCCTGCTAACTGTTTCTTCAACTTGTTAATTTCGTCATACTAGACCACGCAATTAACATGTCATCAACATATAAAGCAAGAATAATATAACGCCAACACATTTCTTAACATAACAACAAAGTAGTCTTCTTCACATTTATGAAACCTGTATTACTGCTCATAAATTCATTAAACTTTTTGTACCTTTGTCTCGGTGCTTGTTTCAGGCCATACAAACTTTTATGGAGCTTGCATACAAGATTCTCCTTGCCTTGTACTTCAAAACCTTCTGGTTGTTTCATAAAGATGTCCTCCTCTAGATCCCCATGCAGAAATGCAGTTTTAACATCTAACTGCTCAAGATGAAGATTTTCTGTAGCCTACAATACTCAAGATAACTCTAATGGTAGTCATCTTTACAACGGGAGAGAAGATCTCGTGAAGTCGATTCCTTGTTTCGCTTTGAAATCCTTTCACTACGAGTCTCGCCTTATATCTTTTACTTCCATCCGGTTCTTCCTTTATCCTATAGACCCACCTGTTCGCGAGCCTTCTTCCCTTCTCGGTAGCTTGGTTAGAGACCAAGTTTTGTTCTTTTGGAGGGATTTCATCTCATCTTCCATTGCTTGCTCCCACTTGTGGAATTATCTCCTGCATAGCTTCAAAGAAATGTTCGCTCACCACATCGATCAACAACGAGATAATGTAATGAAGGGGAATACCTTTGCGGTGCTACTATCGTTCGCTTGACCTTCTTACTGGGTCTCAAAAAGGTTCCACCTCTGTTGTTGGTTCAGTTTGTTATTAGTTGGTTCGGACTCGGACTCGGGATCCCGCTTTCTCGTTGACTACGTCCCTTTCGAGATTTCTTCTAGTGCTACTTTCTCACGGGCCCTGATTTGTTTGTATGCGCTTGCGGATTCTGTAGACTGTCTTTGTAGAACACACTTTCATTAAAAGTAACATTTCTACTTCGATGATTTTCTTGTTTTTGTCATCCCAGAATTTGTAGCCATACATGTCAGATCCATAACCAATGAAATAACATAATTTTGCCTTGGGGTCTAATTTATCTCTACTATTAGAGTCTATCAGAATATATGAGGCACAACCAAAGACTTTCAAATGTGAAAAATTTACCTCCTTCCCAGGACCATACTTCTTGGTGTAATCGATAGTCTAAAGGAACCGATGGACCTCTGTTTATGAGATAGGCGGCTGTGTTTATCGCCTCGCCCAAAACACCTTAGGTAGGCCCGGATGGATTCTCATGCATCTAGCTCTCTCATTCAAGGTTCTCGTTTCATTCTTTCGCCACACCGTTTTGCTCTGGTGTCCCGACCTTGTCTTGATCATTTCGATCCCATTTCTCGAACAAAATTTCTGAATTCTCTGCTATCATACTCTCCACCATTATCGATTTCAGATTTTTTCATCGTTAGACTGTTTGATTTTCAACCTCCCTTTTCCACCTTTTGAAACACGAAAGCACGTCGATTTATTTTTAAGGAAATAGACCCATACCTTTCTTGTAGAGTCATCAATGAAGGTTACATAATATTGTGAGCCTCCAAGAGATTTCTTGGAGCGGGCCCCGGACATCGTATGCACCAATTCTAGCCTTTCAACTTTAGATCTCATTCTCGGCTTAGAAAAACTGACCTTTTCTTGCTTTCCAAAAATACAGTGTTCACAAGGTCCAATATCAATATGCTTTATGTCAGATAACTTACCTCTTGACACCATGAGCTTGATCCCCTTTTCACTGATATGCCCAAGTCTCTGATGCCATAGGCTGGAACTATTGGCAGCCTCTGCGACGGTTACCATATCCTCATCTGCAAGCATATAAAGAGACCCTCGCTTCTTTCCACGAGCAACAACCAAATTGCCTTTCATTACCTTCCAAGTTCCATCCCCAAAAGTAGTGTAGTGCCCCTCATTATCCAACTGTCCGACAGATATTAAGTTTCTCTTTAAGGCGGGAATATGTCTGACATTGTGCAGAGTCCATAGGGCACCAGTAGAGGTTCGGATATCAACATCACCTCTTCCCACAATATCAAGGGATTTTCCATCTGCAAGGTAAACCTTCCCAAACTCCCCTGAAACATAATTATAAAATAGTTCTAAGGAAGGTGTAGTGTGGAATGACGCACCTGAGTCCATTATCCATAAATCAACAGGACTATCTAAACTGCATATTAATGCATCTCCAGTCTCATCTGCTGCAGCATTTGCAGATTCATCATCATCTTTCTTCTTTTTGTTCTTCCACTTAGGAGCCTTACATTGATTAGCAAAATGACCCTTTTTCTGGCAATTCCAACAAGTAATTTTTACCTGTGTTTTCCCTCTGGATTTTGATCTGCCTCGTCCTTGATTCGACCTTTCGACTACTTCTTCCTCTAGTCTCAATACTCAATCTTGAGTTGGAATCGAATTAGAACACTCACTCCGAACCTCTCTGCGAACGTCTTCGCTTAGGATCAAGTCACGTATGTCATCAAGCTTCAACGTGTTATTACTTGCAGAACTACTAACTGCAGTAACAGTTGCACTCCAACTTTCCGGAAGTGATGATAGTAGAATCAATGCTTTCACCTCATCATCAAAGTTGATCTGCACTGAGGCCAACTGGGCAAGGATTGCGTTAAATTCATTAATATGATTAGTTACAGAATTACCTTCACCCATTCTAAGGTTGACTAGCCTCCGTATCAGATACACTTTGTTCGCTGCAGATGGCTTCTCATACATGTTTGATAATGCATTCATCAGGCCTACAGTTGTCTTCTCGTTCATAATATTGAACGCGACGTTTTTGGCTAACGTCAAACGGATCACACCAAGCGTCTGCCGATCTAGCAGCTCCCAGTCTAACTGCTCCATGTCTTCTGGCTTCTCACCCGTTAAGGGCTGATACAACTTCTTCTGATACAGGTAGTCTTCTATCTGCATCTTCCAGAATCCGAAGTCTCTGCCATCAAACTTCTCGATCTTCACCTTTCCTTCTTCCAACGCCATGTTCTTGCCGCTTTCCAAGAAAGCTCCCACTGCTTTTCTACCCTGAGGACAAACCAATCTTTTCTGATGTGGAAGATCAGACAAAGCCGCAACCACAGAGCATACTAAGAAATTGGCTCTGATACCAATTGTTAAGAACAAAGCAATAAATAAAATAAATAAGGAAATAAAGAAGAGAGAAAAAGACACAAGAATTTAACGTGGTTCAGCAATTTGCCTACGTCCACGACTACACTAGGAACAGTTTATTCTTGGTGTGTGTTTCAAGCTTTACAGGGAGTTCTTTATATAGAGACAAAAGACACTCTCTCTCACTTTTCTAAACGATGTGGGACTAAAGTCTAAATGGATCTTTTTACATGATGTGGGACTAATCAAACTACACATACTCCTAACAAGCCCAATACAATTATAAATTCTCATACTTGATGTTCATAAAAGGTTCCATACTTGTATACATCCCTTATTCGCTCCATGTCTCCAGCATGAAGCTCTTCATACAGTTCATAGCTAATCCTAAATTACACACACAATTAACAAACATTAGGTGAAAACATAGAAACCGTGTATATAAAACACTAAGTTTGGTATTAAAAATCAATTAAAAGTTAAAACCAAAGGAATTACACTCCCTAAAACACCAGCTATCAGGTAGATATAATCAAACATGACAACATGGACCCATCCTGTTAACTTATAAAAGGAAATATAAGAAAATGATAACTTATAAAATAAAAATATAAAACACTTTAAAAACCAATTAAATTAAAGTTAAAACCAAAGGAATTACACTCCTTAAAACACCAGTTATGAGATATAATCAAACATGCAGACAATATATAGACTAATTTTGGTAAAAATATTTAAACAATTGCAGTTGGACCAAAATTTGATTCTTTCAGGTAGTGTAACATGGTTCTAATATGGCAGCATTATTTCAAATTCTATTTATGTCCCTTGAATTTTTTTGGTTCAAGATACCTTCGGCAATTAGACTTCTAAGGGCAATGACTATTATATTTTAAAAAATAGGCTATGATTTTTCGTAGTTAGGATTCATCCCAGTCAGAGTTTAAAGATCTTAACAGAATCAATTGAATGAATTACATGAAGTTTTCATCGAATTTTCTTAAATCAAGAACTTACCTGAGCAAGTTAAGCTGCTGCAGAATTGAATGGTGGGCATTTTGATTCTGAAAATAGCAAGCAATCATAGAAGAAAAAATTACACAAAATACAAACCAGACAAGCCAAGCTTCAAAAAAACCAAATATTTATTAGAGATCCACTTTCAGTAACAGTAACAGGGGAATGTGACAAATGTTTGGTACATCATGGATATTCAGAATATTCTCAACCTGTGAAAGACCATATAGAAAATATAGATCAATAACTAATAAAACAAACCTTTCTCAGACAGCAACTTGGCTCGGTTCTCCAACAACTTACTGGCACATGGGCACATGGCAAAACATTGAGGGCTTTTCTTTGGTACTTTATAGAAGAGGCTGCAATAGTCAAGAACAAAGTATTTCAGCTGCTAATAAAACCAAACTAGCATCAAAGGCACAACTGCGAAGAGTCAAAACAGATCAAGTGTATCTACAGGCAGCATGCAAAATAATCTCAAATCCTCAACTGATTAAGGAATTCCATATAAAAAAATAAAAAAAATGGATCAAACTCTCAATTTCTATAATGTCCTTAACTACTCTGCACAGATCATGCATGCTTCGCAATTTAATCTACATCTTCAATCTACCAAATCCTAATTGAAAACAACAAACAGACAGTAAATATCATTCATGATAGTATTTTTGGGTAGATATAGATAGAAGTTGGGATGATTTATAGTGTGATAGTAAGTATGTGATGTTGAAAGAGGATCTTAGATGTAATAGGAAAAGGTAGAATAGTGATTAGCCGTGTAGCTTTGATATTGAGAAGTAGAACTTGATTGGATTTTCTCTACACTTCACAATTGGTGATACAATTGCCTATTTATAGGCTTTCATGGTAGATAGTAGTCCTATCTAGATTTTTCTAGCCTAGGAGTATTCTAGACTTCCTTGGATTTATCTTCCTAGATTTTTCTAGTCTAGGAATATTCTAGGCTTTCCTAGATCTTAATATTCTAGATTTATCTACCTAGGAATAATCTAGACTATCTTCTTTATTTCTAGTTTCTAGATTTCTCTTTTACAAGGCTTAGTTGTTTCTTTTTATTTCTAGAAATTTGTAGCACTTTCAACACTCCTCCTTGATACAAATTTCTCTAACTCCAAGCATTGTGCGCAGTTCTTCAAATCTTGGTCTTGGTAATGTCTTCGTGAATATATCTGCTACTTGTTCTTCTGTCCTGCAATATTCAAGTTTGATCTCCTTAGTTGCCTCTGCTTCTCTAATGAAATGATACTTTATTGCTATATGTTTTGTTCTATTATGATGCACTGGATTCTTTGCTATTGCGATAGCTGATTTGTTGTCACAGTGAATTGTAGTAGGCCCATTTTCATTTTCGCCCATATCATGTAGTATTCTCCGTAGCCATATAGCTTGACTTGTTGCTTCTGCAAGTGCTACATACTCTGCTTCTGCTGTTGATTGTGCAACTGTTACTTGCTTCTTTGATGCCCAACAGAAAAATCCTGAACCAAGTGAAAAAGCATAGCCGGAGGTGCTCTTCATGTCATCCACCGAGCCTGCCCAATCACTATCAGTATAGCCGAGCAACCTTGAGTTGGCTGCGACAGTGTACCATATGCCAAATTCTTTTGTTCCTTGTAGATATCTTAGAATTCTTTTTCCTGCTCCATGATGTATTTGACTTGGGCTCTGCATGAATCTTGATAAGAGACTGGTAGCATACATTATATCTGGTCGTGTAGCTGTTAGATATAACAAGCTTCCAATTAAGCTTCTGTAGCGTGATGCATCGGCTTCTGGTGCTCCATCATCCTTTTGTAGTTTTTCATTTGTTACTAGTGAAGTAGTGACAGGCTTTGCACCGTACATCTTGAACTTCTTGAGTAAGCCTTCTGTGTATTTCTTTTGTGAGATAAATATCCCATCATTTCTTTGATTTACCTCTATGCCGAGAAAGTAACTCATCAAGCCAAGGTCGGTCATCTCGAAAGACTTCATCATGTCTTCTTTGAACTCCACCATCATATTTGTATTGGTTCCCGTATATATAAGATCATCAACATATAGGGAGACTATGAGAGTATCATACTGACCTTGGGTCTTGATGTAAAGTGTAGGCTCACTCTTGCTCCTCCTAAATCCTCGATCAACGAAGTACTGATCAATTCTGCTATACCATGCTCGAGGAGCTTGCTTCAAGCCGTAGAGTGCTTTTCTCAGTCTTAATACTTTGTTTTCTTTGCCTTCGCACATAAACCCTTGTGGTTGTTCCACATATATCTCTTCTTCAAGCACACCATTGAGGAATGCTGATTTAACATCTAGTTGATAGATGCTCCAACCTTTTTGTCTTGCAAGAGCTATTAGAGCTCTTATCGTATCTAGACGAGCAACCGGAGCAAATGTCTCGTTGTAGTCAATCCGGGTTCTTTGTGAGTAACCCTTTGCTACTAGTCTTGCTTTATGTTTTTGTATGGTTCCATCGGGGTTGAGCTTTGTCTTGTAGACCCACTTAACCCCAATAATATCTTTTCCATGTGGAAGATCAACTAACTCCCATGTGTTGTTCTTCTCAATCATTTTTATCTCTTCTTCCATTGCCTTGACCCATACTTCCGCTTTGATGCTACTTCAAAGCTTTCAGGTTCAAGTATGGCTAAATTGCAAGACTCGTATATATCTGCCAATGATCTTTCTCGTCTCGGAGTAGAGTCTGGTGAAGAAGGCTCACTTGGGTCTTCTACTGCTTCTTCTACTTCTCCTTGAGGTAGTTGTATTGATATAGGGATCTTTTGCTCCACCTTTTCTTCTTCCCGGTTCCAAAGCATTCTCATTAACTTCAACATCTCGCCGATTGTCGCTTCTTAGTTTGCGGGTTGTAGACACGGTAGCCTTTAGATCGCATGCTATATCCTAAGAAGATTCCACGAACTGTCTTGTCTTTAGTTTGTGTCTCTTCATTTCTGGAACATGGATGTAGCATATAGATCCAAATACTCTTAGGTGCTTTGCTGATGGTTTCTTCCCGCTCCATGCTTCAATTGGGGTCTTATTTGGGACTGCCTTCGTTGGACATCTATTAAGTATGTAGACAGCAGTGTAGACTGCTTCTGCCCAAAAAGTATTAGGCAACCCTTTCTCTTTAAGCATTGATCTAGCCATTTCCAAGACTGTACGATTCTTTCTTTCGGACACACCATTTTGTTGTGGAGTGTAGGCAACTGTTAGTTGCCGCTCTATGCCTTCATCCTCACAGAATTTGTCAAACTCGTGCGATGTGTACTCCTTGCCACGATCACTTCTAAGTACTTTAATGTGTTTTCCACTTTGCTTTTCAACAAGGGCCTTAAACTTCTTGAATATTTCAAAAACTTCTGATTTTGCTTTCAAGAAATAGACCCATGTCATTCTAGAGAAGTCGTCAATGAAAAGGATAAAATACCTGTTGTTCTCGAATGTTGGTGTCCTCATCGGTCCACAAACATCAGTATGGATTAACTCCAACACGTCTTTTGCTCGCCACGTTTTGTCTGTCGAGAACGAGAACGGTAATCTGCGTTGCTTTCCAAGGAGACATCCTTCACATGCTTCGTTATTCTCCTTTAAGCATGGGAGATCTCTCATCATATTCTTCTGGTATAATATCTTCAGGGCGTGTGTGTTGAAGTGGCCAAATCTTCGATGCCAAAGCCATGAATCATCAACTTGTACCTTCATGGCCATGTTATTTGTATATTTCAAATTTAGCGGGAAGCTTCTATTACTTTTCTCCATCTTCACTTGGGCTATCTCAACCATTTTGTTATGGTTGTCATAGATTTGGCATACATCTCCTTCAAAATGAAGAACATAGCCTCTCTCCATCATTTGGCCAATGCTTAGAAGATTTTCTTTTAGGCTTGGAACTAGCAAAACATCATGGATGAGTCTCGTCCCTTTCTTTGTCTCCACCATGACAGTGCCTTTGCCTTTTGACTCTACCACGGTGCCATTTCCCAATCGAACTTTCACCTTGACAGAGTTGTCAATGCTTTTGAAGATACTCTCATCCTTGGCCATGTGATTGCTGCAGCCACTATCCAAGTACCAACTTCCTCCTCTTTCATCGGTTGAATATTGAGTAGCATAGAAAAGTTGATGTTCGTCATTATGCTCTTCGACAAAGTTTGCTTGATGTCGATTTTTGTTGCGACAATTTTTCTCTACATGCCCAAACTTCTTGCAATAGTTACATTGTGGCTTTTCACGGAACCAACAATCTTTCTCCGCGTGTCCGGACTTTTTGCAAATGTTGCATGGAGGATTTCTATCTTGACGGTTCTTGAAGAAATTTCTAGAAGATTCTCTTGTTCTAGAAGTTTCTCCATGATTTTTCTTTCCTCCATCACCTTTATTTTGAGGTCGAAATTTGAGCTTAGATTGAAAGGCATTTTCAAGTGTATCTTCATCACGCCTATACAATCTTTGCTCAAATGCCTCAAGAGAGCCCATTAATTCTGTCACGGATAGAGTAGACAGATCTTTCGTTTGCTCGATTGTTGTCACGATCGGGTCAAACTTTGGGGTAATAGTAATTAAAATTTTCTCGACAATTCTCTTATCAAGAATAGTTTCCCCAAGGGCTCTCATTTGATTTACGATTTCCTTAATTCTAGAATAATAATCTTTTGACAGTTTCGAGACTCTTTCATTTTCAATAGTTCAAAATCTCGTCTTAGAGTGAAGTTTAACGACACGTACCTTGTCGCTTCCTTGGAACTCCTCCTGTAGTGTAGCCCATGCTTCCTTCGCACTTGTAGCTCCTATTATTCTTGGAAAAATTGCGTCAGACACTGCTTGTTGTAGAGTGAATAACGCCTTGGAATCTTTCTGTTTATTCTCTTTCAACTCTTTTCTTTGGCCTGCATTAAGAGTTGTAGTTTCTGTAGGAGTAGTAAATCCTTCTTCTACAATGTCCCACAAATCTAGGGAGCAAAAATATGTCTTCATTTTTACGCTCCAAAAATCATAGTTTTCGCCATTAAAAATAGGGACAGTGATAGATGAAGGTTGTGAGGTGTTAGCCATAGCTTAGAAATATATAGAAGTGGGTTAAAGAGAACAAGGGAAATGTTTAGAAGTACTTGGGAAATTTTTGGAACAATAGGTGAAAAATATAACTACGCCCAATGTATGATCGAACGTAGCTCTGATGCCACTGATAGTATTTTTGGGTAGATATAGATAGAAGTTGGGATGATTTATAGTGTGATAGTAAGTATGTGATGTTGAAAGAGGATCTTAGATGTAATAGGAAAAGGTAGAATAGTGATTAGCCGTGTAGCTTTGATATTGAGAAGTAGAACTTGATTGGATTTTCTCTACACTTCACAATTGGTGATACAATTGCCTATTTATAGGCTTTCATGGTAGATAGTAGTCCTATCTAGATTTTTCTAGCCTAGGAGTATTCTAGACTTCCTTGGATTTATCTTCCTAGATTTTTCTAGTCTAGGAATATTCTAGGCTTTCCTAGATCTTAATATTCTAGATTTATCTACCTAGGAATAATCTAGACTATCTTCTTTATTTCTAGTTTCTAGATTTCTCTTTTACAAGGCTTAGTTGTTTCTTTTTATTTCTAGAAATTTGTAGCACTTTCAACAATTCATTTAAAAGAAAAATAAGAGAATTGTATACACATCAAAGGCCTTGGTTGATTTGTGGATTTTCAAAATCCACGAGAACCTTAACCTAAGTAATTAGTTGAAAACCTAAAAGATAGCATTGAAACTTGCATAGATTCAATGCACATGGATGAATCAGTTTTAGCGAGCAATAAAGGAATTTAGAAAATGATGAGTGAATTGGTGAAGGAATAGGGATGAATAGCTTGCAGAAACTATTGTTGTAGCAGAGTTCACAGAAAACTTTGGTGTTGTTCGGAATCGAAACCCTATGTGTTAGGGTTTAAGAGCGTTTGCAACACCAACCACTTCAGCACCAGGCACAACCGAGAAGAACTGTAACCACATTATATATAGCAAAGATAAATGGTATAAAAAATTAAAAAGTAAAAATATGTAATGAACCTATTTCTTGGTTTTTCGTTGCAGTGTTCTCTACTTCACATCTATGAACATGGTTCTCATTCTGATATAGGCCTCCTTAGAGAAATCTCCAACAAGACCTTGAGTTCTCAATCTAGCTTCTTCTATACACCTTCATTGAAGCAACTCCAAGTGCAGTTCTCGACCAAGCATCAAAGCAAAACCAAAATGTAAAAGATGGAGGAGATTAGAGATGATAGAAAGGTGTCATGGTTACCCAATAAGTCTAGGAGGAACTAATTCAATGGTGTAGGAAACCATTGATAAGATTCAAGAACTCTTCCTAAGAAAGACAAGAGAATCCTCTCTCAAAAGCTCAAACTTATTTTTATTCAAATGACCAAAAGTTTTTTACAATAGTTTAGATTTGGGTCTTTTATAGTGTTAGGAAACTTGGAGAGAAAGTTTAGCCTAAAACTAGTGCTGGAAAATAAGAAGCAATAAGAGCCGCACGTGATAACTCTTGAATCAGAGTTATCGACACATGGTTTACAAAGAGAATTTGTCCGATAACTAATTCAAAGCCAACCAAAATAGTGTTTAAATGTGTTAAATTATAATATTATATTGTAGAAATCTTAAATGGTTTGTTTAAGTGTTTCAGGACATAAAAGACACAACAAATGGAAGAAAAGGTACAATAAAAACCAGCTATGCCTAAGACTATTTCATTATGAGCTATGTAACAGCCCAATTTTTATTAATAATAATAATAATAGTAATAATAATAATAACAATAATAATTGAATTATGACGTCTCAATTTAATAATATTGAAGAACAGATTTTATGTTATTTCTATATCTTATTCAAAGAATGAATACAATATGATTTATAGACTAGGTACAACTTAATCAAGGAAATAAGAAATAAGTAATTAAGGTGATACAAATCAAATCACCACAAAATCTGTCCTAAATCATCACCAAATCTGCTACAAAACAGAATCTGCACTAATTAAGGAAATAATTATCTTCAACGAATAAAAATAATGAAAATTGATTATGTAACGTTATGATTTTTAATGGGTAATAAATGCTCAGGGGTTGTTGAGCAGCTATAAAAGGGCAGGTATGCTGCACTTTCTAATCACACATTCTTCCTCATTCTTCCTTTCTTTTCTTTCTTTCTCTCACACTCTAGTATTGTCTTTCCCCCTAAAAGGAGATTAAAGTTCCTGATGAGAGGGTGAAAATTGGAACTCTACCAACTTCAATTTTTCTTCACATAGAGTTATCTCGAATTCAGGTTAGGGTACTTCTTAATTTGATGATAATATTGAGTATGAGTGATTAATTATTTCTAAATATTGTTTTTGTAATTTTGATGATTAAATTCAATGGGTGTGATGATTATAGTTCTATTATTGGATTATTTTTATTATGAATTCCTGAGTATTGTTAGTTTGACAATTGTGATTAATTATGTGATTGTTTTATTGAATGAAATTGGATTATTGTGCTCTAAAGGTAGATTTTGTGATGAGATTGATACATTGTGGATGAGTGAGCGAATGAGGGTTAGGAAAATCAGATAGATGAAATTATAAAATATGAGACTTCTAGGGATTGGAAATTGACTTTTTGAATTACAATAATTTTATATGAAGAAACCTTTGTGAGAAGCTTGGTTAATTAGACAATCCAGAGAATAAGTTATGCTTATTTAGAACCCTTTAAGTGAGAATAGTTATAAGAATTCAATGATACTGAGTATGTTGAGAGTGATAATTTCTTTATGGATAATTAAGTGACTGAAGTGATTGTTCAATGTAATTAATTTTCTGATTTCGGTATTAGATTTTCATGATATCTTATTACTCATAGGGTTTGAATAGAGTTGAAAGGAATATAGAACTGTCAATGTGTCCCTACCATTGTGATAAATATGTTTAGTACAAAGGTAAAAGGTATTTACTGGATGACTAGATCTTATTTAGGATAAAAGGATATGGTTAGGTATATATATAAGGATGGCAAAATGAGGAAGACCAACATGAATACATATGCACAGTTGTCACTGACTATATTGATGATCTGATCTAATAGTGTTTTAATTCAAGGTTATTGTAGTGTTTCATTTGGCGAGTGAGACATTGTAATAAGTGCTAAGAGACTGCCTAAATGTATGAGGTTAAATAAATGGTAAGAGAAATTGAGACAATAACTAGGTATTTGGAATTGTGAGGTATGAAGGTTGACTTTGGTAAATTGGGTTTGGTCAAACATTGGTCAATGTGAAAATAAATAAACAAATAAAACTATAGGTTGGATTTTGATTCATTAGAATTCCACAAGTTAGTATTTGGGTTCCTTTAGTGTATTCCTTCTTCTTTGTATTATTGTTGGTGATAAATTACATTTGTGATGATGTGTGAATGACATGTGGACTACATTTATTAATGTTAAGGGAAATGATTGATGTGGATTGAGAGATTAATTTTGTGGGTCATATTGCATTGATGAGTCGTTTAGGTTCATGATAATCAGTTGAAATTATTTGAAAGTGAAAGGGATGGATGCCTACTCCTATGGACGAGGAGTGAGGTTGCCCCTGGTGAATATGCTTGTAAAGCATTGTGTTTTAAAAATGAGATAGATTATCATGAATGCTAAATGAACGAAAAATGTTTTCGAAAGGTGGGGATGAATGGAACTAGTACGGTTGGTCCCTGACGGGTCGTTGTAATGGCCTAGGACTTTGAGGGTATTCGCGGTGGGGAAAGGTTCCACTATGGCCGATCACCATGAGTGGAAAGTGACTCCTATTGCAACATCAAGTTGTTGCCCCGATCAGAATCGACTAGTGTTTTTAGTGAGAGTGTCAGAGGTGACATGTACTCCTAGCATCACCCAATTGTTTTGATGGTACCACATGGCATGAGATTGAACTGTTAGTGACATGCATCATATTGGGTTGCATAATTAATTGTGATGAGTTGTAAATTGAGTTTTCCATGTCTTATTTATATTTGTTGTGTGTATTGTTCAAGTAATCTTATTATTATCATTAAATTATGAGCTAACCCTATGTTGTGTCTGTGGTTGACACTTGTGATGACCCCGCGAACG
Organism: Hylodesmum podocarpum; assembly: GCA_026586105.1. Lineage (NCBI taxonomy): Eukaryota > Viridiplantae > Streptophyta > Magnoliopsida > Fabales > Fabaceae > Hylodesmum > Hylodesmum podocarpum. The sequence goes on from JALJEV010000469.1 coordinate 1,727,105, forward strand.
GGCGAGCAGATGAGCAGTTTCTTGAAGATACAAAGGGCATAGGCTAAAAGAGAACGCGATTTTCTGAAGACGTTATAATGCTATTACTTCTGTGTTTGAGAAATTTCTATTATATAGGAATGTAGTAGTGTAGAACATTTTGTTTTAGGAGAAATTTATATTTGCAGTTGAAGAAACCTTACTTGAGAAATTACTCTATGAAATAAGTTTTGGTTTGTTATCGATGATGTATTTAATTACCATAGAGAAATTAGAATATTTAGGTGGAGAAGTTGAGGGTGTTACAAGCTAGAGCTCCAAGGAGCCCAAAACCTCTCTACCAATACAACTCGTATAGTTTAAGGCACAGCTCGTGTAACACCCTCAAAAAATTAATTTATGTAAATAACTACGTATATTAAAAACATAGTTGAAATGTTTACTAAAATTTCCATAAAAATGTGCATCTTAACTGGTTACTGTTATAATTTAACGTAATTCAAACCAGTTTGTTATCTTATAACAATACTGTTAAGAAATTTGAGAAAATCACGATTTCGTTTCTAAATAAAAACGTAGCAGAAAAATAATTTTACAGTTTAACATTTTATTACTATTTAACATTTTGAACGTTATTGAATATTTCTGATTTACTATAAATTCACTATTTTAATTATATTATCATCTGTGGACAATTTTGTTCTGTATTTCGTATGAGAAATCTATTAAGAATTAATATATAAAAATTATATATTGTTACACATGAGAATTTACTTATTCTAAAAATATACAGTTTTTGGAAAAATTTAATTATTTTCTGAACTGCGATTGTACACGCAGTACAAGTTGAAAAATTAAAACAACAAGGAAATCAAAGGGAATATTACCCATAATATGTAGAATTAGGAGTAGGATAAATAAATATACAGGTTGGAATGAAACACGGTATAACAAATTTTCTGTAAATAAAATACAGAAAACATCTAGAAAATTTATATAAAACAATCTGTGAACCATAAAATTATGGTTAAATAATTTTTGAAATCCTTGTAATTTTGTCTTAATTATGACATAATCATACATGGTATTGGAAGATTGGAATTAGAATCATAATATTTAAAAGAGAAATTAGGGTTTTAAGTCATTTTAAAACCTTAAAATTTAGTAACTTTTAACTTGTTATTGTGTGAATTTGTGCACAATTTGTCATGTTTGATTATAAAATAATTAAAGAAGCATGAAAAGGATAAAATAAATATGCAAAGAAAGCTTAGGAAGAAAGCCATTGAAGTTGAAGAATTTTTGCAACCAAAATATCAAAATTGGAAAATTAGTAATTTTTAGCCACCTTTGTCATTTTGTTAAATTTTTGCGCATTGGATTTGTGCAAGCAATCAAACCACATGGTTATGAATGAGAATTCAAGGAAGAAAAGTCTAAATTGGCAACTAGAAAAGTCCAAATTGGCAACTACATAAGGAAGGAAGACTAAGTCCAACTTTTTACAATTGTTTTTAATGACTAAATGACAAAATTGGACCATTTTGCTTTGTTTTATCTAACCTTCACGTGAGAATTGTTGTGGCAGCCATCAAGCATCTAGAAACAAAGACCAAGTCCAGGATAAGATGCATTGAATTCAAATTCAAAGAAAGGTCAAAACTTGTCTTGTTATTTAATGATTTAGTTACTTTTAAAGTAACTAAATACTTAAGGAAACCAAATTTGATCTAACCAACTAGTTACATGCTTATTTTATTAATTTTTTTCAACTATATACAGCAAGGTGTGGGCAGTTTTTCACATCCAAAAACATGGCACACTTGCCCAAAATCACCCAAAATCTCTTGGTTTTAATCTTGCAAAACCGTAAGCTCTTTTGGCACCATTTCAAGAATTTTTCCTAAAATTTCTTCACCTTTTACTCTAGCCTTTTTCACATGACTTTGAGAGGTGAGTGATACCAAGCCCTTTAAACCTTCAAAAGCTTTCTCAAAGTTTTCCAAAGAGTGGCCAAAAGAAATCAAGGTAAGGGAAGTGATGGAGGACCATCTGTGACAGGAAGAGTTACAAGAGCCATGCATAGAAGGATTCAAGAAGAAGTCGAGAAGCAACTCGAAAGCCAAGATTCAACTCAAGACTTCTCTTTAAATCGTAATAGGACCTGTATCCTTCTTTTAAATCTGAAGTGAGTTTTTCGTGCGAGCGCGGGGAACGTTGTTCCGTCGAGGCTTGCTCTTCCTTCGTCCGACCGATTAGATTGCGTCGAATCGAGAGGAAGAGATGTTCGTCCGGAGCTTGCTTCATCGAGGGGAACTTGATTCGTCGATGATAGACCTTCGGAGCTTGCTTCGTCGAGTGAGAATTGTTTCATCTCGAGATAGTTTTATCTGAAACTTTCGTCTGAAGACTCAACAGACGATACTCCCTCGGACAGACGATACACCATGACAGACGCTTCACCGACAGACGAATGAATAAGGGCTTTTGTATGAAACTTTCGTCTGAAGACCCAACAGACGATACTCCCTCGGACAGACGATACACCGTGACAGACGCTTCACTGACAGACGGATGACTAAGGGCTGCTTGCATTTTGTTGTTCCGCTGTTAGCTATGTCATAATTAGTTACAATGATGTATTTTGAATAGAAACTTGGCGAGCGAGCTAATTCCTACTGACACTAGTATAAATACTGCACACATTGTATTGTAAAGCACTTTTGAATGAATTGAAATTTGAATAAAGCTAAGAGCTTATTCTGTGAGAGTTTTCTCTCTTGAGTTCTTGTGAAGAACTTCGAATCTTATCAATGGTTTCTTGATCCATTGTGGCGATTCTACCTTGAGCTTATTGGCATTTGCCATGGCGCTTCCATTCATATTCTAATTCCGCTTGAATCTTTATTTTCTGTTTACGTTCCAATTTCCCCAAATTTTAAAGATAGAAACTCTGTTGAAGCATGAAGGTCCGAAAATCCGAACAATTCTCGTGAGGATTGTATCAGGAAGTTTTCAAATTCTTTAGGTTTTCAAAGTTTCTAAAGGTTCTAAATTACTAAACTTTGTGAAATTTTGTGTTTTAAAGCTTCTAAACTCTTTGCTATTTTAATCTTTACATGAAAACTTATTTTTGAATAAAGTTATAAGATTCTAACTAGGAGGCTCTGCCACCTTACTTGAAACTTATAATTTTGTTACAAGCTTTCCCTAAAACTCTAATGTTATGAAGATTTTTAACGGTTTTAAAGAATAATTTGAAAACTTATTTCTAAAGAATGTTTAACCTGGTTTTCAGTTGTTTTGAACCTTAAAATCTTTTGACCAAGGGGTATCAATTACTAAAATAGAATGGGCAGCAACTAAAAGTAATTAAAAAGTCACCTAATAATTAAAAACGTTAAAATTCTAAATTTATAACGGTTAATTTTCTTATGCTTTGAACTATGATGTTTTGTGTTGTGGAATTTGATTATGATTTGGATAGTGTTTGAATATATTTTTTTGACTTGGATGATCTATTCTATGGTTTTGAATGATGTTTGAGATAGTGATTAATTGTTATATTATGCACGTTGATGACTTGTGGTGTGAATTTTGACGGTTTGGACTATAAAATATTAATAAGTTACGTGAGATATAACTATGGATTGGTCTTGTAATAACCATTAGTTGGTACCTTTTTGTTTGATATTTTGAAAAAGGAGGATAAGATTTCATTCATTCATGCATGCCTCAAAAGAGGTGACCTCGGTTAGAGGTGCAGATAATAAACTTAATCCGTGCGTCTAGGCGTGATGCTAGACTTGGGGGATTTTTATGGTGAGAATTCATTTAACTCATGATGATCACATGTTTGTTTATGAGATTCTCGTGCACCTTGTGGAATCCCAACTGGTCGGTAAGTTTTACGATGATGATGTCGTATTATCTGAGATGGTACCACATTGCATATTTTTGGAGTTGAGGTTGGAGCATGCATCATATAGAAATTTTATTTAGTCATAATTCATTATTTAATTATGTGAGTATGATATGTATTATTATTGATATTTTATATGCTATTTATTGTTATTTATATTTTGGAACTTACCCTTGCGTGTTTGTGTCTGTGGTTTGACACCTGTGATGATCCTAAATTTTATTTGGGGGAGCAGATTAACAGGATAATTCTATTTGGAGATGTGAAGGAAGGATAGCTAACATGAGGATTTTTGTGAATAATGTGTATATTATAGTTATCACAATATTACGTACTCTTGTAACGTTTTGTGAATAATATTTGATGTATGTTTATGTTAAGACTTATGTGATGTGCTCTTAATGATGGTGACGCTTTCTTTGGAAATATAAAGTGTTTTAAAATTTTCATTCAAAGAAATCTAAAGGAAGGAAACCTTTTCAAAATAAATAAATAAATAAAAGAATACAATGAAAAGTATTTTATTGACGACAAAATGGGGTGTCCCAGCTCGCGCGAGCTGAACCCTCAAGCATGGCCTGTTCCTCTTTATAGCCTCAACTCGCGCAACTTGAGCCTTTAGTGTTGCCAAGGTTGCCCCTTGTATGTCTAGCTTGCACGAATTGCATTCCAGCTAGTGTGAGTTGAGTTCGCAAGCCCAAGTCCAACACATTCATTATAAAAGGAGAACTTATTCACAAAGTTAATCATCAGGAGATAGTGATTGAAACTCATAAAACGACATAAGACATAGGATTGAGAGAGAAGCATAAGACGAAAGATAAGGATTACTCATCCCTTCGTGGAGGTTGATCGACTATATATTTTTTTCTTCTTGATTATTCTTGTACTATGACTCTGGCTATCATGAACTAAATCACTCTTTGATTGGGAGAACGATGTAACCCAATCCATTCTAATATAATTCTCGATGTTATTCAGTTATATAATTATGCTTCTAAACTTAATGTTTTTCATTAATTGACCACCAATGAATTGAACGTAAGTCTAGGAAAATTTTGAGAAAAGAAACTTAGATGGTACTTTGAGAAAAGAAAAGAAATAACCATCACTGAGCTAGATCTCAGAAATTTTATGGTACTTTACTTCACAAGTACATATACTACGATTTTTTTGTTTATGAACAATTGTGTACATAAATTTGAGTTTATTTCTTTTACAAATTCAATTCTCTCTATTAAATAGTGTATTAAGTGGCAATTAATCCCTAGGGAAGTATCGTGCTATCCCCACCTGAGATTTACCTGATTAATTAATCTTTTAAGCTAAACGAAGTTAATTAGGGTTTATGTTATATGAATCTTAGATAACAATTAGGTTATGCATTCACACTATTTTCTACTCTTATCTCTAAGATTTAGCTAAGAGATGGTTATTTCTCCAGTTCCACCTAAGTTTCTTCTCTCAAGGTCCCCTTACATTTAGATTTAATTCATTAATGGGCAATTAATTAAAAACATTAAGATTTGGAGAAATGACTCACAATAATATATATCGGATAACATTGAGGATTTTATTAGAAAAAGATACGGTAACATCGTCCTCCTAATCAATTGAGGATTTAGTTCATGATAGACAAAGAAATTACAAAGTGAAGATTAAAATAGAGGAAAGAATACACAAGAGAGAGATATTCCCTGAATGATATTCCCTTATGAGATCTCTATTCTCTTTCTTTTTCTCAAGACGTCTACAAATCCTCTACTTATCATTAGTGTACTGAATATTGTTCACCAATGGGGTTTTTTTCTTTTTATATATTTCAACTTATATTATCTTTGGCCCAACACAACATAAGTGTTTTTGCTTTCTCCAAGTTTATCAAAATTTTGACCCTAAAATACTCAATAAACACATTATGATACCTTGGATAAATAATTTCATGACCTATTCCCAAACCATTTGATTTATTTTTATTTTGCACATACTCAAGTGAAATTATCATATAAAAGCATGTCCAAATAACATGATAATCATATTTAGCAAACATTTTCATTCACTTAAGATTCATGATAACCCTCATCCCTTTCCGAAAACTCATGCTTCACAAGCATGTCTATCGGAGGTAACATCACTGCTCATAGCAGCAGACATTCATTCCTCTTATTAGAACACAATTTTCAACTGATTATCATGAACCTACTTATCAAAGCAATATGCCCCCACCAAGCTAACTCTCAATCCACATTCATTATTCCACCATAATGGAAACCACAACATTAACCCATTTACAATCCATAGGTAATATGCATAAAGAATGTAATTGGAGTAACAAAAAAGAATGAAATGGAAGAGAGCTAAAGCAACACAATAATCAAAATAGTTACACATTACACACCTAGGCAATTTATCAAAACCAGAGTTATAAAGTAAAAGATTAAAGTATTAAAGTATCCAAGCAGGATGATGTAGAAGGTGGAGTGTGGTTCAAGTCTGGTTCCTGTTTGCGGATAATCAAGAGGAAGGGGTTGATGGACGTGAGCGACAGTGGAAAGAGAAACTGATTGTAATGAGTGGGAGAGGAAAACGCACACTCAGGATTGAATATGGGACTCAATAGCGCGTAAGGCAGTTTCATGAGTTTAAAAATTTATGAGGGCAAAAGAGGGAAAGATAAAAGAGAAATCAAGTTGTTAATTTTTTTTTCCACCCCGACAGTCGGGGTGTTACAAGTACCGTGTGTTGTAGCAAAGTATTGGACAGTGTAACTGATTGGAGAGCGTGAAACATTACTTCCAGTTAAAAAATGTGTGATCTGACCAGACCGAATTTGCCAACTAATCCCGGCTTATTGCTGAGTTAATGACAGGGCACTGTGCATTTCTAATATGATAAACCAACTGAGCCAGTGTTATGACAGGTTTGAATAATACTAAAAAGAATATCACAAATATGTTACAAGCAATTAACTATATAAGGTTTCACAAACATTAAATATCGTCAAGATTATCAAAAAATTACCAAACACTCATAAGGTTGTTGGAAATAATAAAATAAGAAATTAAAAAGATGAGGGAAATTTCACCATATTATTATTTGTTGTAACTTCAGAATTTAAATACAAAAAGAAAATAACCAACTCGGGAAGTTGGACAAAAACAGAATGAAAAAATATCTACCACTAACAGCCACTAGCAGCACTAACTCCAGACTATTAAGCAACTCAGACTTTGACTACATGTTTTTCATTATTTCAATGAGGTAAATTTCGAGGACGAAATTTCTTTTTAGGAGGGGAGAGTTAAACAATTATTAGTTTTCAAGTTTACCATTTTGGTTGTAAAAATTCCCTAAGTGATGTGGCTTTCTTCTAAGTCTTTCTTTGCATCTTTATTTCATCCTTTTTATGCTTAGTTAATTGTTTTATAATCAAGGATAGCAAATTGTACATAAATCTACACAATAGTAATTTAAAAGTTACTAAAAATTATGGATTCTTAATGATTTTAAACACTAATTTCTCTTCTACATTTTATGATTCTAATTCCATCCTTCAAATATCTTATATGATTATTCCATAATTAAGATTATATTATAAGGAGTCTAAAAATTATTTTTCCCTATTTTTCTGGTTCACATATTTCTCTCGATAAATTTTCAAGACATTTTCTGTATTTAATTTACAGAAAATTTGTTATAAAACGTTTTATTCCAACCTGTATATTTATTTATCTTACTCCTAATTTTACATTTTATGGAATATATTCCCTTTGATTTCCTTCTTGTTTTAATTTTTCAACTTGCACTGCGTAGATAAACACTGTTCAGAAAATAATTTCATTTTTCCAAAAACTGTATATTTTTAGAATCAGTAAATTTTTCTGTATCAATTCTTTAAAGGTTTCTCATTCTAAATACAGAACAAAATTTTCTTCGGATAAAAATATAATTAAAACAATGAATTTACAGTACGTCAGAAATATCAAATAACGTTCGAAACATCACATAGCAGTAAAAATGTCAAATAACGAAGTTATTTTTCTACTACGTTTTTATTTAGAAACGTAATCGTAATTTTCTCATATTACGTAATAATATTGCTACCCAACGAAAAATTATTTTTGAATTACGTTTTCTGTCTAATCATATTATAATAGTAGATAGTTAATATGCACGTTTTTACAAAATTTTTAGTAAAAGTTTTAACTACGTTTTTAATATACGTAATTATTTATGAAAATTAATTTTGAGGGTGTTACACTAACAGCCACTAGCAGCACTAACTCCAGGCAATTAAGCAACTCAGACTTTGACTACATGTTTTTCATTAAAAAAATAATAAAACAAAAACATAAAATGCTAAGCTGGAACTAAAATGCCAATTATCTAACACTCCTCCAATTCTTTGTCTCAAATCTTCAAATCTTTCCTTTGTTACTGACTTAGTAATTGATTGTCTGCGTGAATAAATTGAAGATTCATAAGAGGTTTTAGGAAAATCTTCCATTAAATTATCTCAGTGAAGCTTCTATTATTGAAATGGACAAGCCTTTTGTGCCATAAATTTGAGACTGTCTGTGCAGAACTTGTATAAACCTGCTCAGTTGCTTTCTCCCAATCAGCTGTGAAAATTTTGTTATTCATTTTGACACAAAATAATTCGACACCATAGGAATCAAAAATGGTGCATTTGCAATCTTTGAACAGTAGTGAATAACCCTTCTCAAGCATCTGTCCAACACTTCACAAATTTTGTCTAATATCAGGAATATATAAAACATCAGGAATGACTTTGATACCTGAGGTTGTTGATACAACGACTGAACCTTTACCTTTGACGTCCAAGAACTCACCATTTCCAACTTTTACCCTAGACTTGTATGTAACATCCAGGCTTTTGAACATGTTAGCATCTTTGCACAAGTGGCGTGTGCAACCACTATCAACAAGCCAAGCATCAGAGGAGTTATTTCTTGAAAAGCAAGAGACTGCAAAGAGTTGCTCCTCCTGTGTAAAAAGTTGCTCCTCCTGTGCATCGGCAGCTTCAGTCAGCTTCAGCCAACTGTGCTTCCTTGGAGGCTTTGTTTTTAGATTTGCAAACTTTAGATATATGTCCCAGCTGTTTACAATTGTCACACACAGCATCAGGCCTCCACCAGCAATACTTCTCCATGTGTGTTATCTTTTTGCAATGCTTGCAAGGTGGAAATGGCTTCTTGTCACCATCACTCTTAGCCTTGTTGTTCTGGCTAGATTGTTGTTTTCCTTTATCAGAATTTTGTCTTTGCACATAAAAGGCTCCTTCAAGTAACTTTTTCTGTCTCATAGATCTTCTTTGCTCTTGTGCTTGGAGAGCACTCATCAGTTCTCCCAAAGAGATAATGTTTAAATCTTTGGATTCTTCAAGAGAGGAGATTTTGGACTCAAACCTCTCAGGAAGAGTAACTAGAACTTTCTCCACAATCCTTTTATCTGAAAAATCATCACCAAGCAATCTGAAGTTGTTAACAATTGAGGAGATCCAATCAGCATACTTACCAATTGTTTCATCCTCCTGCATATGTAGAGATTCAAATTCTCTTTTCAGGTTTAGCACCTGCATTTGGCGTGTTCTATCACTACCTTCATACTCTTCTTTCAATCTGTCCCATGCCTCATTTGCTGTTTTACAGGCCATGATTCTGTAGAACACACAATCTGGCCTTGGATTTCTTTGCCTTTTCTTCACTGTTGGATTTGATCTGAGCCATGGTAGGATTTGTTGGTAGAGGGGGTATTGGTTTGTCTTCAATCATATTTTCCTAGAGATCATAGGCTTCAAAAAAACCTTGCATCTTTACTGACCAAATGGGATAATTTTCACCAGAGAAGGTGAAAGGAGGATTCAAAGGAAGGTTGCTAGATGCCATGAGTTTTGTGGTTTAATAAAAATGAAGATCTAAGATCAACTAAGGTTTAAAAAATGAAGATCTCGTAAGATTAACTAAGGTTTAAAAAATGAAGATCTCGTAAGATCAACTAAGGTTTTATAAAGAGAAGATCTCGTAAGATCAACTAAGGCTCTTGATACCACTGTTGGAAATAATAAAATAAGAGATTAAAAAGATGAGGGAAATTCCACCATATTATTATTTGTTGTAACTTCAGAATTTAAATATAAAAAAAAAAATAACCAACTCTGGAAGTGGAAAAAAACAGAATGAAAAAATATCTACCACTAACAGCACTAACTCTCCAGACAATTAAGTAACTAAGACTTTGACTACATGTTTTTCATTAAAAAAAATAATAAAACAAAAACATAAAATGCTAAGCTGGTACTGAAATGTCAATTATCTAACAAGGGTGAATTCCTTGTTTTGCAAGCTATGTAGGATATGAAATACAATAACTCATAAGTATTTTATGTTATTTTTGTAACTATGGTATTGGTATGAGTATAACATGTGTATCACCAACAGCAATAACTAACTTCTTTGAGGACCTTGAGCACACACAATGTAGCAGACTAATATATATATACTTCATACGCAAGCTGGTTAGGATTCAATCTTTGCACCACTTGATTTAGGCGCATATAAGTCACTACCAGTTATGCCAACATCTGATGGTATTAAAAGATGGATAATGTAATTACAAGGGAAATAGCAATAGAATGGAGTGTAGAGTTCTTACAAAATAATTCAATAAATATTTGAATTAACCCATTGGGAAAGTATTTGTGTTGCCTGTCAAATGTATACTGCAACAGTACTTTCAATATTAGCTAGGAAGCTTGCTGATAAAAATGCATAGTTTTTGCCGGCAATAAAGAAGACTTTTACCAGCGCTTGCTATAATCTCTGGCTTATTGGCTGGAATTATAGGAAATACGGTACAAGCCACTGCCGTACCTACTGGTAACAATCTGATAATATGGTCTAAAAGATTCACAGACACGTGTAAGCATCTCTTTGGTGGAGGTGAATGATTTTTATCATGTTCTGTGTGTTGCTTTCTTTTCCCTTGCAGACTTTTGTTTTTAGACTCTCACTATCAAGTAATTACTAGATCCAGATACCACCAGAGACAGGCCTGTTTGATCACTTCTGAAATTTTATACAGTGTGTTGGGATGATGGCTACACTTGATGACAACCTCTAGTTACCTGATCCAAAGTTTATCAAAATCTGAATCGGGATATTTAAAATTCTAGTTCATGCTACCATCGTCAATCTGGATGCATTCAGTGTTTATTAAACAAGATTGTAGTATAGGGATTAGTGGTTGGTCCAACATTCAAAGTTTTCCAAAGGACAGAGTTATCAGAATTCTCAGATGAGATGAATTGACGAAAAACATAAGTTACACCACAGTAAGAGGGCCACACACCAAAGAGATCAAAATAGAGCAGAGAAATACCATAAAAATAATGTTGAGTTGTGTCTCTAAGTCATTGTGATTTTTACCAAAAGCATTAGATTTGAAATAAGTAACTGTATCTTATAGAGTAGGTACCTGATCCAAAGCTGGACGCACATTTAAACTTCTAGTTCATGTCATTACCACATCATCAATTTTGATGCATTCATTGTCAACAATCTTTGCCTTAACTCTTCTGACAACATTGATTGAGCTACACACTATTGTTCCAATTGTGGACAGAATTTTATCTTGTAATACAAGAGATGGACCAGGTTGCATGTATGCGTTGGACAATGATTTGAAAAATTATCCAAATTTTCATTACGACAACACTCTAACCTGAGTGCAGATAATCCACCTAGGGGGAACAGGGAGATTTTAGTAAACAAAGTGATCAAAATAGATTGTTAAGATTTGGCAAGAAACAAAGTGGCAAGTTCTTAAACAAGGGAACAAAAGCCAAATGTTAATTTCATTAACCGTGTAAGTGCTTCTTCAACTTAAGATCTTCATTGCAGTTTCTTCCTGAATTTCCTTCAGAAAACAGTGTTTCAAAATTCAGTAAACATTTGAAAACAGAAAGCTAGACAAAAGATTCCTAACAAAAACAATGAAATAGTAGCTTGAGAATATTAAGCAAGAAAAGTTGTGAACAGACAGGGAAAGAACCCACATGGTAGTAAGCTATGCAATTAACAAGAAAGAAGTAGGTATTATGAGAAAAAGAATTGCATAAAACAATGTTATGTGTGAAACAACAAGAAAGAATGAAGAATGTGAATAAGAAAACAAATTTACCCAACTAGTTAAAAACAAATGAACCCACCATAACCCTCAATGACAGAGTATGCTTTGTGGAATAGACAACAGAACTTTTGTACTTCACCCCCCATCACCGTTTTCCTAGTGTCTTAAATAAAAGCAAAGTATTTGATTGGAATTAAACTTCAGTGGTGGGTATTAATAATAGAAATTTTTGCGTGTAAAATAGAATATTGAAAAAAAAGTGATACATGAAAGAAGTGGCAGATTCATCCCTGTTTAGCAAATAGGATTCAATTTAGATGCAACTTGTGTTGCTGTAGTTTGGTAAATGACAATTAAAGAAAAAGATATTTCCCATAAACAAGATTGTATTCCAAAAACTGCAAAGATATGGAAGAAAATTGGCACCTGATCAAAAGGTAGACATATAAGAATTGCTGCATGTGTAATTTGAAACTTGAGCTTCATCTTATTTGGTTTACCAGACTCTTATGTTTTTAATGTGAGCAATCTTTCCCCAGTCTTTACCTTCTGGTTTCTGACAATGCTCTTTGACCAATGGACAGCCAAAAATTTCAAGAGTTGAAATTGATTTGGGAAGACCCTCCTCTGGTAAGCATTGAAGGCTGCCACAGTAATAAAGAAGCAATATCTCAAGAGAAGAGAGATGGCAGAGACCCTTGTAGTCCAATTTTTTAAGATCTGGACAGTTATAGATCCACAGAGAAGTCAGAGAGGGTGGCAGCAAACCTTCATCAGGAAAAGACTCCACATCCACCTTTCGAATGGACAATGTTTCCAGAGATGTGTTGTCTCCCAAAGCACCTTCCAGCGAAGCAATAAGTTTGGAGCAATTTGAGAGATCCATCTTTTTTAGATTTGATGGCAAACCTCCATCAGAGAATGACTCTACTTGTGGACAATCAAGTATTGATAAGCTGGTAAGAGATGGAAGCAAGACATGCATGCGTTCAGGGAGTGATTTCAAGTTCTCCAATCCTTCAATACTAAATCTCTCCAGCCAAGGCGCAGATAATCCTTCAGTAGGAAATGATTCAAATTGAGGGCAACCACTAATTTTCAGATCCTTGAGATGATTATGAGTGTTCCCTTGAGAAATTTTTTGTAGATTACGGCATCTAAGATCAAGTGAACCAAGTTTTGGAAAGAAGTCAAGCTGAAAAGTCTTTAAAAAGTCACAACCACCATTGATCTTCAAGGTTACAAGGAAATCATAGCAATGACTCGTGGGAATATTCATATTCGGGCAATAATAAATGGACAAGAATTCAAGAGAAGTATCAGATATGATGTGTCCAATCTTTTTGAGGGATGATGCTTCCATGTTGTGTCCTGTAATTGTGAGCCATTTCAAATTAGTCGGGTGGTAGTCAAACTGCAGGTTTCCACAGTCCCGAAGTTCTAATTCACGAATTTCCAAAGCCTTAGGAGCAGAAGCCACAAGTTTTTTGCACTCACATATGACTAGATTCTTCAAATGAGGAAGTTGCTCTGGTAGTTGCCCTTTCAACTTAGGACATTGCTCAATAGAAAGATGTTGAAGACGTGGAAAAGAACCTGTCACAGCATTACATTCCCATTCTTCCCATTCCTCCATATCAGAGAAGTGCAATGTTTCCAAGGATGTAAATGATGAAGAGATATTCCCATAAAAGTCACCATTAATACCCACTATCCCATCAAGACCTGCAATTGTAAGATGTTTGAGAAATGGCAGCAGTCCGAGGGGAGGCAAACATGAGCAATATTTACAGCAGTCCAACTTCAAGGATACCACATTCAATGATGAATTATCAAATAACCAACCTGGAAATTGTGTACCACCATAGTTCCTGATTGATAATTTCTTCAAGTCTATGGAAGGTTTTAGATTCTCAAGTACATCCCTCTCTTTCCTTGAATCATCAGGGTTCCAGTCCCAATTCCATTCTAACTCCAGCTCCACAAGATGTGTTTTATTTTTCAAATTCGCTGCTAATGCATCCAAGGGATTCACAATATTCTGCAACTCCCCAATTGATAAACTTCCATGAAGATTGAGTTCTCCTAGCAACCGAATGCCGAGGTCACTACTTTTGCCGACATCAAACCAACTCATCCATACATGAAGATTCCCCAGTTTTCCTAAATGTATTGGCACCTTTCTCACTCTAGTACCAATGAATTCAAGGTGACGCAAATTGGTGAGTTTATGCAGATTAGAGGGAAGCTCCTCCAAATTGCGGCAAAAGCCCAACTTTAGTATTTGCAGGTTATAGAGAAGACATATTGAATCAGGCAATTTTTTTATGCCAGTACCAGAAAGGTCCAACGAACGAAGATGTTTAAGCTCTACAAAATCAGGCACCTCTGTAAGGCCAGAACAATAAGACAAAGATAAGACGCGTAAGAACTTAAACTTGGGGAACAACTCATGTATTGACATTTTGCAATGCCAACCATAAAGAAAATTCATTCCCCCACTCGTTGGCATAAATGTATGCAACCTTTTAGTATCATATGAGGTGCCAAACCCATCAAAATGTTGAACATGATTGATTGCAACTGAAAAATGACGTGTAGTTTTTGACATATTTTTTTCTTTATCAATTCCCAACCTAAAATAGAAGTCCCCACAAACATATTTTGCCAAATCATTAAGAAGGTCATGCATGACAAAACAAGTTTTGAATCTGCTTGATTGTTGAAAGAAGGACCTCGATAATAGATCATCAAAGTAGTCTTCACCAACTTTTTCTGGACTCTTACTCTCTTGGAGGCATTGAAGAAAATTTTCTGCCATCCACAATAGAATCAAATGCTCCTTGTCAAACTCATAATCTTTGGGGAATAAGGAACAATAAGCAAAGCATCTCTTGAGGTGAGAAGGAAGGTGGTGATAGCTCAGCAATAAAGCAGGAATAATTTCACTAACTTCTTTCGGTAAGTCCCATATCTTGCTTGTTAATACAGTTTCCCATTCCGGAAGAGATGACTTTGTGTGTAAAAGACTTCCAATTGTTTTCAAAGCTAAAGGCAATCTCTTACACTTTTCAACTATCTTTATAGCAATGTCCTTCCACTCAGCATTTAACACAGGATTATCATCTTGGAATGCATGTTTAGCAAAAACTTGCCAGCAATGATCTTCTTGTAATTGGTTTAGGTGATGTACCATAGTCGACCGCATGGTAGAAGCAACTTTCTTACTACGTGTCGTGACAAGAATTCTGCTTCCCTGAGCCCCATAATTCAGAGGAGTTTGCACAGCTTCCCATTTCTCTCTATTTTCGTTCCAAATATCATCCAAAACGAGTAGAAATCTCTTTCCTGTCAACTTTTCTTTCAACCTTCCCTGAACCATTTCTAGGTCTCTACTGTCATCAGTTGATTTAATGATTGCCTCAAGAATTGTTCTTGTTAACTTGAAAACATCAAATTCATCTGAAACACATACCCAAGCTCGTATACCAAATTTACCTTCTATCTTTGTGTCATTGTATACATGTTGGGCAAGTGTGGTCTTACCCAACCCGCCCATTCCCACAATAGAAAATATTGATAGTTGGTTTCCACTCTCATTATCAGATAACAACCAATTGATGATCATTTCTCTGTCATCATCTCTACCGTAGATAATACTTTCACTCAGTAAAGATGTTGATGGCAATCTTTGTGCCATTTTCCTACCTGATCCTACAACACCACTACCTTCTTTCAATCCTAAATCACCCTTTTGAACTGAGAAATATTCTAACTTGTCAAGGACTTGTCTCATCCTTGATTCAATTTTACATTTAAATAAATTGAAACAAGGATTAAAGAAGTTAGGTACCTTGCAAGTACAGGTTTGAGATTCTGATTCAGCTTCAAGTTCGCATTTGGAGAGTTCATAGTCTATTTCATCCAAGATGTCCTCTGCGTCAAGCACAACATCTTTGACCGCAATAAGCCATGCTCTCACACGTAGATCATTGAACTGCTTCTGTTCTGCATCATCTGCCAGAGCATCAATGGACAGTAGCTTAATTTTCAACTTGTTCAGCAGGTTCTCATCAAGTTTTCTTCGACGAGAGAATTCCAGAACTTGAGGAGAAGCTAGCCTGTCAAATGCAACCTGAAGGAAAGCAGAAAGAAGAGCACCACCAACCAATTCTAGTGCCATGATCAGAAAAGAAGAACTGAAGTATATGAATGGAAGTGAGTAATTTTGAAGTGTAGTTATGTCAATAACTCAGAGCTGTGCAGGGTTAAAATTCTGATAAGATGAGACGAGTACTAGCTAGTTTACTTTGATGGCAGACCAACTAATAATTGTTGAGTCTTCCATAGAACATTTCAATATTCTATGAAACTTGACAAATATGCAAAAATGAAATCAAAATATGAAACAGAGAAAGAAAGAATTTGCTGTAAAATAACATTGGAAAATGCAAAAGTCAGAAACAATAGTAAATCTGTAAAACATCATAACATAAAATAAAACCACTGATAATATATTTTTAAAAACTAGAAATAATAATAAAAATAATGTGTGAATGAGAAATGATAAATGATAAATAAGATTATTAAATGTCATTAATAAAATTATTACTATAATTGGAACAAAAATATTAAACATATTTACAATTAAAATAGAAAAATTAATATTTTATTATAGTTACTGTAAAATAGTTTTTTTTTTGTTTTATTATTTTATTAATAACCACTCTATTATTACTTTTTTTTATATGTTACTCGTTAATATAGTTTGACAATAGCGTTGTTTAAATAATTTTTCTTTAACTAATATAGACATTTACAAAAAGTGTAGAAATACAGAATATTTTTTATTTTTTTACAATAACATGTTTACTATTTTTTACAATAAAATAAAACATTTTATATTATATTTTCAATATACATGCAAAGTTAAGTACTATTTTCATGGATGGATTTACTTTAGGTTTGATTTATGGCCAACCAATTGCTGTTGACTCTTCTCAACCAGACAAACATGGGTGCAGATAATGTTTGGAGAATATAAAATATAAGGTATGCATCATCCTTTCTTTACTTTAATGTGTTTAGTCAACAGTTAAGGATTAATATTTGTCAAGAAGTTTTCAACTTTACTCAAAATATAATTCATTTTATAACTAGCCATTTACAAAAGGTGTAGAAATACTTTTTTTTTATTATTTTTAAACTAATATAAACTATTTTTTTAAGACTCGCACAAGTTAATCATACTTAATTTACTATGGTTTGATTTAATTACAGCCAAATAATTGTTGTTGACTCTTCTCAACCGGACAAATAATGGTTCAGATAATTAAGGGAGAATATCAAATATAAGGTATACACCATCTATTCTTTATTTGGTGTGTTTAGTCAATTTCGGTGGCTAATTTATCAA
This sequence comes from Hylodesmum podocarpum, assembly GCA_026586105.1. Lineage (NCBI taxonomy): Eukaryota > Viridiplantae > Streptophyta > Magnoliopsida > Fabales > Fabaceae > Hylodesmum > Hylodesmum podocarpum. Next base: position 1,744,573 of record JALJEV010000469.1, read on the forward strand.
TAAATAAATCAAAAGAACCTAACATTTCACAAACATATATGTAAACCATGACAAAGATTCATTTTTGCTTTACACAACTATATTTCTATCGCATCTTTTTCATGTTTCTTGATTTTCTAATTTTTTTTTTCAGGAGTGCATTCCTTATTTATTTATATTTGGTCAGGCCTGGCTTTGTTTACTTTCTCCAGCTTGAAACAAAAGAATAAAAAAGACAAGGTTCATTTATGATGAAATTAATAGTAAACTATAAATGTCATGAATGATGGCTTTATTAACATCAGTGACATGCACACCTTAAAAACTATTATAAAGATCCATGTTACATTTGTAATTACCTAACCGAGACTAGATATACACTATACATTATTAGATATGCATTTCGTCTAATGCCCTTAACCTTCGTGTCTAATTGATGATAAATATCATCTAATACCATCATACGATTACTTCTCAAATGATATATTGAGTCACACTTCAATAATCTCTACCTTAACTTTATATATCTACCTCCAAGACTACAACAATTTTTCTGATGCTCATCTCTTTTCACTAATCAACTCTTTACAATTCCCTCAAATGAAGTTAATCAAGTTTAAAGACCTCTTAAACTTGCATCTTCAAAGAGACTTGTTTAGCATATTAGCAAGATTGTTTTCAGATGCAATCTTCACAATCCTCACTACCCCTATTTTAACTACCTTTTTTATAAAGTGAAGTTTCACATCAAATTGCTTGTCCTTTCATGATACATCTGATGATTGGCCAAGTGAATAGCACTTTGACTATCACAATGAATCTAAAATACACTCTTGATTAATTCTAAATTCATTCAGCATACCCTTCAGCCACAACGCTTCCTTCACTCCTTCCACCAACACATTATACTCGGCTTCCATTGTGTACATTGCCACCACCAATTGAAGATTCACCTTTAAACTTACTACAATTCCAAATAGAGTAAACATATACCCAGATAAAGACTTTTGTGTGTCCACACAACCTGCATAGTTTGCATCTATGAACCCTTCGATCATAGCTCGACCTTGGTGTCTCTTCTGATATAGTAATCTTGAATCTAGAGTCTCATTCAGGTACCTTAGCATCCACTTCGGTCTCTCATAATGTGTTTATCCCAAATTCACCGTAAACCAATTGACAACACTCACGTAATGGACTAAGTCTTTTCTCTATAGACCATCCCATACATGATGCTCCCAACTCTACTTGCATAGGGAATCATTTCCATCATTCTCCTTTTTTCTTCTAAGATAGGAGTTTAGACCTTAAAGAGCTTTGTGTGGTGTCTCAAAGGTATACCCACAGGTTTAGATTCATGCATTTTAAACCTTCTCACAACTTTCTTCACATAGGCTTATTGAGTCGCACGAAGCACCCACTTTGTCTGGTCTCGTACTATATCTACACCAAGTATGTGTTCAGCCACCCCAAGATCTAAAATTTTGACCTTAAATTTGTATTAAGCTTGTTGATCATTTGCTTGTCTCGACTAGCTACCAAGATATCATCTACATATAATAATAGGTACAAACCATCCCTCCCTTCACTCAAAACATAGACATGATTGTCATAACTGCTTCTCCTAAAGTCCATTTTCATCATAATATCATCAAACTTCTTATACCACTACCTTGAACTTTGTTTCAAACCATATAGTAATTTTTGAATAATACATACCCTCTAATCTACTATAAACCCCTCTAGTTGCAACATGTAGATGGTCTCATATAGGTCTCCATGCAAAAAAATGTCTTGACATTCAATTGTTCCAGGTGCAAATCAAGTTGGTACACAATTTACCACTGGTTGTTCTTTTTCAGCAATTCAACCTACGTACAGCCTTTAAAACAAGCCTAACCTTGAATCTCACCTTTTCAACCTAAGGATCCCATCCTTCTTAATAAAGACTCACTTGCATTTAACTACTCTTTGTGCCTTGGCCAAGTCCACAAGTCTCTAAATGTTGTTCTTTTTCAGCTATTCAAGTTCTTCTTCCATGGCATACTATCATTATTGTCTTTCCTTACTCTTTTGTCCTCCCTGAAGTTTCTTGGTTCATTTGAGCCTTCTACCCCTTCAGTCACACTTAGAACATAGCAAATAAGGTCAACATGACAATGGTTGCATCTTTTATTTTATTGATCATTGAGAATGATGACGTACTGCTATGGTTGTTTGTTTACGAATAAAATTGCTGAAAATATTTGAATGTTGGTATCTCTATAATGAATTTTCAGTATTTTGTTCATACCATGTTGAATGATTATAGAATGTTGTGCCATAGTGTTTTGGGTTGTGGGTGAGTGAAAGTGTGAGTGTTAATATGAAAAACTAGAGAGTGAAATTAGAAAAATTGAGTGAAGGGTTTGACTTTTGGAATTAAGGGGAGTTGAACCCAATCAGCTTTTTGGACATGTTAGTGTGACCATTTTTAGACTAGTGAGAATCTTTGGTTTAGTCAGAAAATCCTTAGAACAATTTCTCTCTCTTTAGAACCCTCTAAGTGAGTAGTGATTTTTGAGGTTTAGAGAGCCAAGATTGGAGTTACATAATTTGAATCATAATTGAACCTTGAGTATGATGATGAGACATACTTTTGATACAAATTCCTTTATTATTATTAATCTATAAACTAACCCCGATCGTTGTGTCTGTGTTTTGACACCTATGATGATCCCACGAATGGGCGAGCAGATGAACACCAGATGAAGGTGGAAAGGTCTTAGAGTAGAGAGTGATTGAACTAGAACTTCATTTATTTAAGATTTTTATTGTTGTGCTTTTATTTCTTATTTTATTATTTTGTTGTCCCACTGACCATGAATTTTAGAATTAGGGATTTTATGCTAGTTTTGGTTCTAGCTGAGATATTATTACTAGTTTTGGTTAGAGTACGAACAGTTGTAGACATACTCTAAAATTTACCTTATAAATAAAATTCGGTAATCAGCATTTCATAGCATATTTAATTATCGTGAGCTATAGAAGATTAGGACATTCTAACTATCGACGTTGAAGAGTGTTACAATTTTTATACTAGTTCGTCTCGTACAGATTAATGAAAATTCATCAAACGTTATACATTGTATGTTCACTTAATAGACTAAGCTGCATCTATAGATCGAACTTAGCCTTTTAAGCTTACCAGTCTCAAATTTTCTTTAATGAAATTAAATATTTCTTCAGCTAAAGCCTTAGTGAAGATATCCGCCCATTAGATATCTGTTTTTACAAATTTTACATCAAAAACTCCTTTTTGAATATAATCTCAAATAAAGTGATATCATATCTCAGTATGCTTAGCTTTACAATGTTGAATTTTTAATACGCTAGTATTATCACATAATATAGGAATATTCAACTCAAATATAGAGTAATCTTCTAACTGATATTTTACTCATAGGAGTTGTGAGAAACAGCTTGGTGAAAAGATGTATTCTACTTCTGCTATTGAAAAAGCAATGAAGTTTTTTCTCTTGCTAGGGCAAGAGATGAGAAACGATTCGAGAAAGCGGCAACCTCGATTTGTGTTATTCCTTTCTACTCTATCTCAAGCATAGTCGGCACCACACTATCCAATTAACTTGGAATCTTCATTTTTCTTAAAAAACAGAGACAGGTTAGCAACTTCAAATTCTTCAAAGCGTGCTCAATATTCCTTTAAATTAAATGTAGTCTCGCCAGCTACCAATATCAGAGTTGCAAAGTTCCTCATAATGAGGATTAGGTACTGTAAACATTTTCTCTTTTGTGTATCAGATCTTTGTGTCAAAAATATCCTCTTTTATTCTAATTTATCTCATCTTTTTATGGAAGATAAGTTAACTTCCTCAAACTTGAACATAAACTTTTTTGATAATACTATACAAAAAACATGTTGTTGTTGTTTATAGTCTATTTGAGTAGAAAAAGTAAATAGAACTAGTACTCATTTTTGAATTTCAAGTTTCATTTGTCACTTCATTAATATGATCTTTGTCTAGATACATCATTCATCTTATGACTTGTGATTTTTTTGTTAAAACTTTATTCGTCTGCTAGCTCCTTTAGTCTAATAGTTTCATTTATCTTATAAATAAAGACTTTTATCTTAACAAATAATTATCAAAATTAAGGATATAATTTACTTTTAAGCAAATTTGACTTAACATATTACATTTGGATACGTAAATAAACTAACGATACACACAAATCACTTACAATTATATTTACTAGTTGTAAGAATAACTTATGAATATTTGGGTGATTCTTAAATGCCTTATAACAATGAATTTTAATTCACTCACAAATTAACAAACACTTAATTAACATCCATTCTTCTATGGGTAACTGAAAAAATATTTCATACACTTACTTGTAAAATTGACATGACTAACACATACTATTACCCATTATTCATAATATTGTAATTGGTAATCTATTTGGCCACGTACAAGTCTCATTATTTGCTTTCATTCACACCGAATCAATACAATAAAAAGCTTTTCATACTAAAATGACTAAATCAATTACTTTCTTTATTAGTTTGAAGAAAGGAAAAAACTTTTCAAAAGACACTACAAGAATTCCAAGAATTCACATAATGAATCGATGCATTCAAAAGCAATATCATTGTCACTTCCAGTTTTATCATTGTCCGTGACAAGACTTTGTCCATAGCAACCACGTGCAAGTGAGAGAACAATGACATGCAATTGGAATCCATAAGATCAAAACATATCATTAGCGAAAATAAAATCCCTAAATTTCATAAGTGGGGTTTATATATAATTTGGGGAAAACAAATCATTCATGGAGAATCATAAATTTCACAACTAGAGACTCTAAATACTACATGTAAAAATTTTATTGATTCTTCTGATTAACAAAAATTAAAAACTATGGGATCTTGAGATCTATGATTCTCACACAATCATTAAATAGGAAAATATATCTTTGTCCATAACAAAACTTTGTTAGATCTTTGGTGGATCTTGATATGCTTAAGAGATAAAATTTCACTCTCTTGACTTTTCTACCTTCTTAATGGTTAAGGTTTTGGGAGAATATTGTTATGTCCAGAATAGGACCTTTTTCATATTAGTGAGAATTAACCTCCTTTTAATTAATCTCATCAAATAATAATTATCTTTAGAAACTACTTCAATCAACTCAATTACCATTTAGTCTTTAGTTATTAATTATTTATTTATTAATCCCTAGATAAGTCATATTTCTTTCACATAAGACATTAATTCTTACACACATTTCTTACACTTCTTATAAGTTATTTTATTTAGAAAGCCTTTTTGTAAAACAATTTTACACTATTTAACAATTGACTTTCTAATTTAAAATTTGTCAAATTTTGAAAATTGTTTCTAAAAGAAGTGTCTTGTAGCTAAAACAGAAACAGGTAGGAGATGTTTCTCATCTTCATATTATGTGCATCTTTGAACAGTAATACTGAACTCATACTTTCTGCAGAGTTCTGTTTCTGTTTGTGAACAGCAACGAGAGAAACTGATGTAGCCAGTCAGCAGGAGTTGGCTCCCCTTTTGACGCTATTAAACTCCATGGCTATAGATAAGAACAAAGGCAAAAGAAGAAGATAGTAGCAGAATTTCTTCTCAGAGAAAAAAAGCAATCATCTTTTATTACTGTAAAAGGGAAAAATGATAGAAAAGCTAAAACAAAACAAAAGATAGTAGCAGAATTTCTTCTCAGAGAAAAAAAAAGCAATCATCTTTTATTACTGTAAAAGGGAAAAATGATAGAAAAGCTAAAACAAAACAAAAAATGATTTATTTATACACCTGAACATCCTGTAACTAACTACCAACTTGTAACTAAATCTCTCTAACTGAAAAGTGCTGGTTAAAAGCCCCCCTCAAGCTGGAATGTTTATATTTAACATTCCAAGCTCGGAATAGAGATGTCTGAAAGGTCCAGATGCCAATGGTTTTATGAACAGATCTGCAATTTTCTGTTGTGAGATGGTATTGGTAGTAAGTGGAGGGCCTCTTGAATTCTATCTCTCACTAAGTAGCAGTCTGTTTATATATGTTTTGTTCTTTCATGAAAAACAGAATTGAGAGCAATATGTCTGGCAGCTTGATTATCACAGTTAATGACAGCTGGAATAGTGCTCTTTCAACTTGAGAAATTCAGTATCTATAGATAGATCTCCAAGATGTGAAAACTTTTACACTCCCATTCCTCTATAACCATGAAGATCAATGTTTTCAAGTTTTCAAATGAAATAGTCAAAGGAGCTAATGATTCTTAGTAAATAATCAACCTTCTCCAATGTCCAGCCCAATTTGGAAATCTTGTATCAGTGTAGCTTCTGATTGACAGGTCTTTCAATCTGAGCACATGAAACCATACAGTTCAATAAATATATGAGAACAATGGACATACTGGAAGATTTTAGGAATATATACTGAAGAGAAAAAAAATATAATATTCTGGTTCACTTACCTTTAAGAAAACGAGTAAACCTCATATGCCAGTGTTAAACCTATCACACGTACGGCAAAGTCTATCCTGGCCTATTTCTGCACCAAATCATGGTTTCGTGATCCTGCTAAAAACCAGAAAAGAAAAACTTGAAATTCCAATAATTTGAAGTTATATATCACTTTCTTCACGTATCCTCTAGTCAATTAGACTGGTTGAAAGTATCAACCAAAATTAAATTCAAGGAATCTTAAGTCACTGTAAAATATACTATTTTAAGAACTTAGATGTCACAAGAGTGAAGTCTGAGGATCTCACAATATGTTAATGACAGAAACAGAGTTACGTGAAACAGTAGCTTAAGACCAATAAGCAAGAAAAGTTGACAAAAGACAAGGAAAGAAACCCAACTCACATTATATAAAGTTGTGTAAAGATCAAGACTAAGTTCACAATGATTCGTATGATTTCTCGAAGCTTTTTTGGTCTAAAATCGAATTCAATCGACTCCAACATAAACTGAAACGTCATAGCCAGTACAAAAAAAAAAAAATCCAAGAAAACTAGAAGGTATTATGAGAAAATAAAAATCAATAAGATAATATAACCAGGAAGTAAGAAGAAAGAAGGAAGAGTGCAGGCAAGAAAACAAATTTTCCCAACAAGTTTAAGGAAGATGAAACCATCATAACACCCAATGACAGAGTACTCATTATTGCCTTCACCCTTTTCTTAGTGTCCTAAATATAAGAAACTCATTTATTTAGAATTCAACTTCAATACTGGATAGAGGCATCTTACTTCAAATATTCAATTCAATTACGTATAACTTTTGTTGCTGTTGTTTAGTAAATTGTAACTATAGAGTGATAAATTTCCAATAAACAAGATTGTATTTCAAAAGCTGCAAAAATATTTGTGGAGAATTGGCACCTGATCAAAAGGATTGTGTGATTTTAAGCAAGTGGTTAATCACCAAGCAGTACGTTTTTAATGTCAGCAACTTTTCCCCAGTCTTGACCTCCTGGTTTCTGACAACGCTGTCGAAGCAACGGACAGCCCCAAATTTGGAAAGTTGAAATGGATCTGGGCAGACCCTCCTTTGGCAGGCATTGGAGTCTTGGGCAGTAAATAATAATCAATTCTTCAAGAGAGGAGAGGTGACAAAGGCCCTTGTAATCCAGTTTTCTAAGATCAGGGCAACTATGAATACTTAAAGAAGTTAGAGAGAGTGGCATCAAACCTTCATCAGGAAAAGATTCCACATCCACTTCTCCAATAGACAAGGTTTGTAGAGAGGTGTTAGCTCCTAAAGCCCCTTTCATTGAGCCAATAAGTTTGGAGCAATTTGAAAGATTCATCACTTTCATATTTGGTGGCAAACCTCCATCAGGTAACAACTCCAGTTGAGGACAATCTTTTATGTGTAAATCCTCAAGAGATGGAAGGAGGATATGCATAAGTTCGGGTAATGATTTCAAATTCTCCAAACCTTTAATACGAAAGCTCTGTAGTGAGGGTGTATGTAATCCTTCACTGGGAAATGATTCAAATTGATGGCACTCACTAATGCTAAGATCCTTGAGATAATTATGAGCTTGCTGCTGTGAAATTGTTTGTAGATTACAACACCTAAGATCAAGCACGCGGAGTTTTGGGAAGAAATCTAGTGGAAAGGTTGCTAAAGAGTCACAGCTACCATCTAACTCCAATGTTTCAAGGAAATTGTAGCAACAACTCACAGGAATATTCATCTTTGGGCAAAGATATGTGCGTAAATGATGAATTTCCAGAGTCTTGGGAGCAGAGGCCACAAGCAGTTCACAGTTAGAAATATCTAGTGTCTTCAAATGAAGAAGTTTTTCTGGCAGACATCCTTTTAGCTTGGGGCAATGCACTATTGAAAGATGTTGAAGATATGGGAAAGCACCTGTACCTGTAACACTTTTACATTCCCATTCTTCCCATTCCTTCATATTAGCAAACATCAATGATTCCAAGGATGTAAATGAAGAAGAGCTACTCCCATAAAAATCAGCATCAATACTCACTATCCCATCAAGCCCTGTAATTGTCAGATGCTTGAGAGATGGCAAAAGTCCAAGGGGTGGCAAACATTGACAATATTTACAATCTTCCAAACTTAAGGACACCACACTTGATAATGAATTATCCATTAACCATCTTGGAAATTGTGTGCCACCATATTTCTTGATTGACAAATTCTTCAAGTATTTGGAAGGTTGTAGATTCTCAAATACATCCCTTTCTTTCTTTGAATCATTAGGATTCCAGTTCAAGTTCCAATTCCAATTCCATTCAAACTCTAGCTCAACAAGGTGTGTTTTATTTTTCAAATCCACTGCTAATGCGTCTGAGGGATTCCCAATATTCTGCAGCCCCACAATTGATAGCCTTCCATGTAGATTGAGTCCTCCTAACTGTTGAATACCTAACTCACTACTTTTTCCAACATAAAATGAACTCATCGATACTTGAAGATTCTTCAGTTTTCCCAACTGCATTGGCAGCGTTCTCACTCCAGTATCCGTAAGTTCAAGGTGACACAAATTGGTGAGGTTATGCAAATTCAAGGGCAGCTCCTCCAAATATCTACATTGGCTCAACTTCAGTATCTGCAATTTGTGGAGTGAACATGTTGAATCAGGTAGTTTTTTTATGTCTGTACGGGAAAGGTCTAGAGAACGGAGATGTTTAAGATTGCCAACAGAGTCAGGCACATGTGTAAATTCAGAACAGCCACACAAAGACAAGACACGTAAGAACTTAAACATGGAGAACAACTCATCTATCAGCATCTTGCAATGCCAAGGATAAAGAAGATCCATTCCAGCACTTGCCGGCATAAATGTACGCAACCTATTAGCATCATATGAACTGTCAAACCTATCAAAATAGTGAAGGTGATTGATTACAAATGAAAAATGACGAGTCATTTTTGGTATACTCTTTGCTTTATCAACTCCCAACCTGAAACAGATGTCCCCACAAACATATTTTGCCAAGTCATTGAGAAGGTCATGCATGACAAAATGCGTTTGGTATCCTCTTGATTGTTGAAAGAAGGACCTTGATAATAGGTCATTGAAGTATTGTTCACCAACTTCTTTTAGATTCTTGCTTTGTTGAGGGCATTGTATAAAATTTTCTGCCATCCACAACAGAATTAAATCCACCTTATCAAACACATAATCTTTGGGGAATAAGGCACAATAAGCAAAGCACCTCTTAAGATGAGAAGGTAGGTGGTGATAGCTCAATAATAAAGCAGGGATTATTTCACTATCTTCCAAGTCCCATATCTCACTTTTTAATACACTTTCCCAATCTGAAACAAATGATTTCGTGTATAAGAGACTTCCAATTGTTTTCAAAGCTAAAGGCAATCCTTTGCACTTTTCAACTATCTTTAGACCAATCTCTTTCAGCTCACCATTCTCATGAGGACTGTCATCTTGGAATGCTTGTTTAGCAAAAACTTTCCAGCAATGATGATCTTGTAATTGCTCCAGGTGAAGTTCTTTATTTGACCTCATGGTAGAAGCAACTTTGGTGATGCGTGTCGTGACAAGAATTCTACTTCCCTGGGCACCATAATTAAGAGGAGTTTGCACAGCGACCCACTTTTCTCGTTTTTCATTCCAAACGTCATCCAAAATGAGAAGAAATCTCCTCCCTTTCAATCTTTCTTTCAATCTTCTATGAACCATTTCTAGGCTTCTACTGTTGTCAGTTGAATCAGTGATTGCCTCAAGAATTGCTTTTGTTACCGAAAAAACATCAAAATCATCTGAAACACATACCCAAGCTTTGGTATCAAATCTACCCTCTATCCTTGGGTCATTGTATACATGTTGAGCAAGTGTGGTCTTACCCACCCCACCCATGCCCACAATAGAAAGTATTGATAGCTGATTATGATTCTCAGTCTCAGATGTGAGCCAATTAAAAATCATTTCTTTGTCATCATCTCTTCCATAAATAACACTTTCAGCCACCAAAGATGTTGATGGCAATTTCTGTGACACTATACTACCCAACCTTGATCCAACACCAACACCACTAGCCTCTTTCAAACCTAGATAACCCTTTTGACTTGCATAAAATTCTAGGTCATCAAGGACTTGTTTCATCCTTGATTCAATTTCCATGTCAAAATTGCATACCTTCATAGCACTGGTTAGAGATTCAACTTCCACATGGCATTTGGAAAGTTCACAGTCTATTTCATCCAAGAGATCCTCTGCTTCAAACACAGCATCTTTGACAGCAACAAGCCATGCTCTAACACGCGGATCTCTGACCTGCTTTTGTTCTGCATCATCAGCAAGAGCATCTATGGACAGCAGCATGATGTTCAGTTTTCTAAGCAGCTGTTCATCTAGTTTTCTTTCACGAAAGTAGTCCAAAACTTGCCTAGAAGCTAGCCTGTCAAATGAAACCTGAAGGATTGAAGAAAGAAGAGCACCACCTATAGTTTCAACCACTGGCATGGTTGGAAAGGAAGTGGTGAAGATGAATGGATTGAGTAATTTGATGTGAAGCTTATGCCTATGATTCAGTGCAGTTTTGCATTCATACACTGATGAAATGTGAATACTAAGCTAGTTGATGAATGATACTTTAATTTCATTTCTTTGAAGGGGTCATTCAACCAATAACTGCCAAAGTCTTCCTACCAACAACACATACACTGACAGCTGTATTCCAAGTCAAATTTTTATTTTGTTAGTCACCTTATGCATGACTTTGTTTTCATATTTGGGAAACAACATAAAAAGAAAAGGTATTTCTTAAATACTTGACATGAATTGGCATATTTTGCCAAATTTCCAATATAACAAAACTAGAACTAAATTTATTTGTGGGCATCCTAATCTCTTACTGCTTAGATATTATCTTACTAACCTTATCATCTGCTATTCATAAATCAAATATTGCTTAGATATTCTATATTACAACATACAAAAAGCAGAAATCATAACAAAATGATATTTTCATAGTGTAAAATCAAATAACCTAATTATTCTTTTTAAACGGGTTAAACATATTTTTGATCTCACATAAATGTCCGTTTTCAGGATCTCTCCTTTTAATCCATTTTAAAAAATGTGCAGGCATAAATATCTGTCAGACAGTCACTAACACTGCTAGATTCATTTAAAGGTTATGTAATTTAAATATGACAGTTTAAAAGAAACTATTGAATTAATTTCACCATGGTGTAATAACAAAATAGTCATTAACTGCAGAATAATAATTGAACATATTTTAAGAAAAAATAGAATACATATACAACAATATTTTGTTATCTCAATATAAATAATATTTTTATTATTTTAATAACAACCACTCTTATATTTTTAGTACCGCTGATTATCATAGCTAGGGAATACATTTTTTAATGACTGGTTTTTCTTGACTCTCAAAAAATGGATTAAAATAAGTAACTGTTTCTCAAAAATGAATTGAACTAAACATATACTAACATTCCAATTGTTTAGATTAATAAACTTTTCTTTCTAGTGAGAAGCAATCAGACTTTATTAATATTAATAACTCCCAAGGTTGAAGCACCGGGTTTGCCCTCCCCCAGAGCCAGCCAAAACTGGAGTTTCTTGAACTCAGGAGCATACAACTAAGAGAGCCATACAAGTCCCAAAAGAAATAACCCAAAATGAATGTGGCTCTTTATATGCCTATGGGATAACAGCATGATAATGCCCCTCAACCAAATGCTTAAAACTTTCTAAATTCATGTGTGAATAAAGGTTATAAATAAACAATCTGACAGGACTCAATGGAGTTGTTTGTAAAGCAAGCGAGTAGTCTTTGCCAAAATATTGCTACCATTTGTTCCAGCATAGCATATATGGAGCCTATAAAGAGAACATTAGTCCACCCCATAAAGATAGTCTGCAGAGCTTATAGGATTGGATTCCAGCCAGGATTATGAAGCTTGCTAGTCAGAGACATATTATTGTAAACTTTAACATCAGTATCTATCTGATATGAGAATTGAGCTCGTATAATCAGCCTAAATACAACACGATTCCACATCAATGTATAAACTTAATTATCCACAGAAATTTATGTGACCAATGATAAATGATAATCAACAAGCTGCAGCACCAATAGTACCCACAACAATCGAATAAAGAATGACAAATATTGTGTATTGTGGACATTCCATCACTGCACACAACCAGACAAGTTGCATCAACCCCCTGATTCCTTTCTTGCCAACCATGGCAATACCGCCCTAATCAAGCATTCTGAAAATGCACCTCTACAAAGAGGCCACACCAGTACAATGTTACATTCAACTCCCATCGGCTTAATAGAAAAACCATAACATTTTTTTTCAAAAGGGGAATTATATTATTGATAAAGATTACCAGAGATACTCAGTCCAAAAACAGTTTTACAGGCCAACCAAGGAAACTAGCAGGCACACAAAATGAAATAGCCATGCAGTAGGGAAAAAAATAGAAATAAACACTTGAAAAAAACACTCTATTTAAAACTGGATGCAATGGTTTAAACACCAATCAGGAAATAAGCAAATGAAACCCTTTGCTTTAGCCTAAAACCATAGCATTGACAGCTCCAGCACAACTTTAATACTAGCAACACGGATTTGGAGTCTAGAGAGGCTGGCATCCAAATTTCATTAGGACAGGAATCCACATCCACGTACTATTTCAACACTCAAGGTTTCTAAAACCCTTTTCAGTGAGGCAAAACTCGGTCAGGGACCAGCAGGACAATCTTTTATCACCAGTGATTCAAGAAATGGAAGCATGATATGTGTGCCTTCATATAATGATTCAAATTGAGGGCATTTGCTTGATTGTCAGATACTTTCTAGTTCTAGTTCATGAATTTCTGGAGCCATGGGAGCAGAAACCGCAAGTTGTCTTGTGTGTGTGCATTCACAAATACACATTGTCTTTGAATGAAGAAGTTTCTCTGGCAAGTGCCCTTTCAGATTGGGACATTGTACAATAAAAAGATGTTCAAGATGTGGAAAAGAACCAGTCACAGCTTCACATTCCAATTTTTTTTCCATTCTTTCATAGATGAGAACTTCAATGTTTCCAAGAATGTAAATGAACGAGCTACTCCCATAAAAATCAGCATCAGTTGCCATGATATTACCAAGTCCTACAATCCCGAGGCCCTTGAGATATGGCAAACGTCCGAGAAAAGATAACATTTGCAATATCAACAGTAGTACAACCTGAAAGACACTACATGTGATCATGAATTATCTTCAAACCAACTTGGAAATATTGTGCCACCATGTTACTGATTGACAACTTCTACAAGCGTTTGGAAGGTTGTAGATTCTTAAGTACTTCCCTTTCTTTCATTTCATCAGGGTTCATTCGGGATCCAATTCCAATCTAACTCTAGCTACACAAGGTGTGTTTTATTTTTCAAATCTGCTGCTAATGTATCTGAAGGATTCTCAATATTCTGTGGAACCCCAATTGAACTTCTTACTTTTGCTGAAATCAAAAGAACTTAGCAATACTAAAAGATTCTTCAGTTCTCCTAAATGCATTGGCACCTTTCTCACTTCAGTATTTATAAATTGAAGAAGATGCAAATTCACAAGTTTATGCAAATTTGAGGATAGCTCGTCCAAATATCTACAACAGTTCAGCTTCAGTTTTTGCAAGTTGGAGTGAAAATGTAAAATCTGGTAGAATGGGAAAGGTCTAATGAACAGAGACATTTAAGATTGCCCACAGAGTTAGGCACTGCTGAAAGGTCAGAACAGCAAGACAAAGATAAAGATATGATCCGTAGGAACTTAAACTTAGAACAAGTCATGTATCAACCAACATCTTGCAATGCCAACCCTGAACAAGATATTTCATTCTATACATGTTGGTTTAGATTAGAGATGTCACATCAACACTTTGACACATGTTAAGTTTATATAAATAAAAGGTAATTTTCATTCATGTCAACCGTTGACACATGTTAAGTGTAAATAAAAAGTAATTCTCATTCCATAAATTATTTTTGTATGATTGATTAAGATCTCTAATCTACATTTTTAAAATGTATTATAGTATGATTGATTAAGATCTCTAATTTACATTTTTAAAGTGTATTATAGTATGATTGATTAAGATCTCTTATCTACATTTTTAAAGTGTATTATAGTCCAACCATGGTAGATTGTTTTGATGTTGTTGGACTTTGTTTAATTTTCATGTTAGAAATGTTGATGTATGTTTAATGTTGGAGATGTTATTAAATCTTAAATAGTAAAATTTTTTCTTAAAAAAATCTTATAATTTATTATATTTCTACCTAATTTTTTGAAAAAGTTTTAGTCCCTAAACTTTTAAAATTTTAATATATAATTTCTGATGATATTTTTAACAATTTTATCCCTTATTAATTTTTTATGGTATTTACTCTCTCACGGTGACTCTTAATGTTAAGTAATACTAAAAATATTGTCATTTCTTAATGACAGCTATAGAATGCAAATATTTGTTTGCATGAAAAATTGTCACAATTATTTTCCATGAGTTATTTATTAAAGGCAACATAACTTTTTAAACAATCAATTAAATTTTTAATTCCTTAACTTTTTACATATTTTAATTTTTAGTCTCTCATAATTTTTTTAACTTTTTATCCCTTAATAATTCTCTATTAAGGTAATTAACCCCGCACATTAACTCTCACGGTTAAATAAAACTAAAATCATCATAATTTTTTTACTAAACAACTCAAATATTTGCTTGGAAAATTCTCATAGTTATTTTATTACAAAATATACACCCCCCTTATTATTTGTATACCTCTATTTTTTCTTCTTTTCAATTTTGTATCCCAAACTATGACATGTTCTCTTCCCAGTTAAGAAAAAAAAAAAAAAAAAAAAAAAAAAAAAAAAAAAAAAAACTCTTTGAGTGTTGTTATGTTTGGCTTATGGTAAACATCTCATGTGAGGGATTAAGAAATTATGACGTAGACTTGTCTCTAATATATATATAAAATTGTATATAGTTAAAATTTGAAATAACTACTTGAAATTTAAGAACTATTCATAAATGACATATATTGAATTTTAAAGAATGAATTCAAACAATGATTGAATTTAAATTAGAATTCCAAAACAAATTGAAGTTAGAATTAATAGAAAAAGTATTTAAGGTTGAAATTTAAAATTACAAATTTTTATACAACTATTGATTAGATCTAAATTATAAAATAATTAACACAAGATAATAAAAACATAACAAAAATGCAGAAAAAAAAAACTAAGGGGGTGAATTGGTTTGATTCAATGGGATTTTTAAAAGACTTTTTTAAGGTAAAAAAGTTTGTTGATGTTCAATTAGATATTCCACTGGTATTCAATTTAGATTTTTAAGATCTTGTAGGGAATCTATTAAAATTCATTGATATTCATTTAAGATTTTTTATAGCTTAAAAACAATTCACTAATGTTAAAAAGGATTTTAAAAAATTATTGTTTTAGAAAAAAATTTAAACGACTTTTCAGTGATTTCTATAAATATTAAATTTATAAAATAATCACGTTTAAATCCATCAGATTTTTGAATGGGTTTTTCATTTTTTAGATTTTTATCTTCTCTATTTTTTCCTCCCGCTCATGCGTAAGTAATATTATATTTCTATTGTTGTTGGATTTTTAGAGATGGTTTAAAGTGTCTTTTCAAATATTTCAAAATTTTATAAGTGTTATTAGGAAAACATTATACTACAGAGAATTATTAATTTTATTTATCAAGATATTATTGTCTTTTATTATTTTTGTATTTGACTCATTTTATAAATTCAAATGTATGAAAACAAACCACCAAATCTATAAAAATCTTAATAAATAGAATGTATTATAAAATGTTGAAGAATCTTGAAAAATTTTAAAAGTCATCAAAATTCTTTTAAAATTCACCGGAATTCTTTCAAATAAAAAATTGTTTAAAATTCTAATTCAATAAACCCCTGAATTCTGATTTTATATGTAATCTGTTAGGTTTAACGCATAAAAAAAAGTTATAAAATGACACAGTAACCATGACCATTAAATTAAATCAGTACATCATTTGAATTTGCAATCCAAATTAACAAATCCATTATATTTATGAATATTATAATTGGTGGCCTTTAAGTTTTCTTCAGTCAGCTCTATCTAAATAAGCTACCTAATACATACTTAGCTAGGTCAAGAAAATTTTATTAGTTTAATTAATTGAAGTCTCTTGCTTTTTGTTTTGGGATTATTTGTTGTTGAAGTCTTTTGGTCTTTATTCTAATGATTAATCTACTAAGCTTTTGAGATGTGTTTTTAAATTATCCTTCTTTTCTTTCTAAAGAAATCATGTGACCTTCTATCAATCATTTTTATTTTTCTTTTGTTAATAGTTAACATTGAATGAAAACTTATTGTGATCTTAACTTCCCAAAAATCAAAATTGAATAAAAGAATCAGTTTCAGTATTTACAATTTCATCTTCTTCATGTTCAAACTAGACCCATAAATAATTAATGTTTTATTAAATTTATGGTTACATTGTTCCTGTGCTTGTTTAATTTAGACTGTGCAAGGATTGTAGAAGTTTGCATGTATTATATTCTTGACAAGAAATCATTGGTCATACATATAAATTTATTCTTCCATATCAATATTAGGTGAGAGGTTTTAAATTATTTGATGAATTTATATATTGAAGTTACTAAGAAATATTCATAAAAATGTATAGATTAGTCCATTATTATCATCAAGTCCTTGAGATTATTGTTGTAAATGTAGACAAAATTAAAGGTAACATGCAAAAAACCACAAATCTTTAAACAACTTGGCATGAGCAAGACAACATATATAAGATGTGCCTAGAATAGAGAGAAAGTTATAAGATACTGAGTTCAGATCAAATCTTTTTAATGTACAAGAATTTTATATAATTAAATTTGAACTTAAAATTAATCAATTGAATTTTTTGAGATTATTTGTATTTGTACAAATGAATACATGTACTATGGACTCTGAATACATATATTGTGTTAAATCAAGATTTGAAGTGAAACATTACTTGAATTCAAATTTTCAAATTGATAAAAAAAAAAATTGAAATCAGAAATAAATTGAATTAAATTTGACATGGTAAGGTATTTAAGTTTCAGAATCAAGTTTGTACTTTTCAAATAAGCAGTAATCAGATTTGGATCTTAAAACAAATAATGCAAAATTAAAAAAAAAAAAAGAAGAAGAAACAATATGCTTGTGAAAATTTTGAAAACTTTTGAAATACTATAAATCTCACATAAATTTCATGATTTTTTAGTATATATATATATATATATATATATATATATATATATATATATATATATATATTCAATCTGTTACTTTGACTTTGTTTGATGTTCTAGTGTGGGAGGATTTAAACTATAAATAAGTCTATTCTATTGTGAAATTTTCCAAAATTAGTTAATGAATCATTTATGAATATTAACTCTGTAGAATCTTATCTAAGAAACAAGTTTGTTTTCTGCTCCATGACTTCCTTTAGAAACAATTTAAGCACTTGTAGAAACAGAACAATTACAGCTATATTTATGATTTTCGGTAAAATGTTATTAAAAATAGAAATATTATGTATTAAATTTAATAATATTTTAATAAATATTATACTTGAATTATGTCATAAGATATTATTGATAATATTCTTTATATTTTTAGTAATTCTTTATTAAATAAAAAATATTAAAAGAAAATATAATAATATTTTATCAAATATTAATAAATAAATATCAATAATAGAATAATAATAGCAAACTTCAAGACATTATTACACTGACTTGTCAATGAATTAATATTAATGGGTTGGCTTGATTAAGGGTAAATTTTGAATTTTATAAATTTTAATTGATTTAAATTTAATTAAAAGAATTTATAATTTGATATTGGATTGGATCACTGGGTATGTAAATAAATAATTAAAATTATAAATAAAAAAAATCAATCTAATCAATTTTTGTAAGTAAAATTTATAAATTAAATCAGTACTTTACTATAATTAATAATTAATACAATTCAACAATATGAAAAATTGCAACGACTTATAAAAAATGTGCAATAATGTACATGGAAGATAGATACTATACATACACATGACGTGATGACATGTTAATTGTAAAAGATACTAAATTGCTAGAGAAAATTGGTAAGTTAACTTAACTTTTAAATATTAAGATGAATCTGAATTATGATAAAAAGAAAATTTTGAAACATTTAAAGAGAAGTAAATCTTTTCAAATATATTAAAAACTCCTAAAATTAATATATATATATATATATATATATATATAATTAAATAATTCTACATATAATATTTATTAAATCAATTATTATTATTTTTCACTCTTTCAAAATTCATTAATTAAATTTAAATTTCCTAATTTATTAGATTTGTTTCAATACAAAAACTGATAACTCATTTTTTCTTCTATTTTTTTTTTAATTAATTCTTTTATCTCTTATTACATGTTCCTTCCTCTTTCTACAGGCTAAATATCAGAAGACAAAAAATATCAGAGAGAGAGAGAAAGAGTCAAAGAGAGAAAATGAAGAATCTACTCTACACCAAATTTACCAAACTACCCATTCCCCCTTATGCGACAACATTTTGGCGGGAAAAAACCTGTAGGGCACAATAAGTGGCGCCAAAACCGACAACTTTTCCATTTTTTTAACAAAAAAAAATATTTAAGTATCAATTTATTAATTATTTTCCTTAAAAAAAAACCACACACAAAGGAAATGAAACAGAACAAAAAAAAACACACACACAACACATAACATTTTTCCAAAGGCAACAAAAAAAAAAAAACACTTTCACTTTCCCTCTCTCTCACTCTCTCTCAATCTCTCTCTTTCCGATTTTTTATTTCATTCTTCCTCTGCTATGAATTAGGGTTTCTCGATTTCAGCTCCTCTTTAGTTTCTTTGCAATTTACGGAACCTTGGAACCTTAGTGGGGGACGTCGTTCCTCTTTGCGTGATCTGAATCAACTAGGGTTTCCGCATGAGTCCTCCAGCAGAATTGAACATGGAAGACATTAAGCCTGAGAATACTTTAGACCAAGTTGAGGCTCGTTTCGTCGAGTTCTGCAAGGTTCTGGATTTTCCCTCTCTTTGTTTTGTTTCGTATTCATTTTTTCTTCTTCTTAGGTTTAGGTTTGGTGAATTTAATTTCTGGTTAGGTGGAATTATTTTTTCTTATGTTTCTTAGTGTTGCCTGTTATAATTGTGTGTGGGGTTTCAGTTGGGTGTGGTTTGCACGTAGAAAGTTAAGATCTTTTATGTTTTTGTAGGTAGTGGGTATGAATGAAAGTTTGACATGTTATTTTATATTTTATTTTATTTATTTATTGTGAAGTACTTATTTTTAGCTAAGCTTCCTTTCTTGAGTGAAGAATAGGAAAATGCAGCTGCAAATGTTTCTCTGATCTATGAAAAAAAATATCTGTTAACTGTGATATAAGATTTCTATTTTTTAAAATTTATTTTTTGTTTTTATTGATTGAGGCTAGAGAAGAAGAAGGATTTTTTTTGTTGGAGATGCCTGATATGAAACCTGAGAGTAATGAATTTAGTAACCCTACTGAGTTTGTTATGGTAAAGGAAGGTGTGTGTTGATGAAGTCAAATATTTAACAGAATTTTATTACTAAATGATCTGTTGAGTTTGTTATGATCGTTATGACATGATGTTCAGCATGTTTAACGGTCTTTTGCTGTGTTTGATAAAGTTGAGTTGACTTGGAAAAAAATTTTTGTGTAACACCCACGTGTTTGGAAAATTTATTGCGTAACGCCCACGTGTTTGTAATGTTTGTTGCTTATTGGTGATTGATTGGTACGGAAAATGTGTGTGCTTGTGTTGTACCCATGCTAAATGTTGTACCTGTGTGTAGCACGTGTATGTGAAATAGTCAATATCGACAAATAGTGCCGTTATAGCTCTATAAGTAGAGTATTGCAGCCACTGGTCATTCCAAGAAATTTGTAGCATTGCATGAACAATTAAGATAGAAGCTGAAATCACAACTGAGTGGCAACTGAATTGTGGACAATAGCCATGTGGCTTTTACCTGGTCACATCCCGAGGCTTCATTTTCTTGCTAAATCCTAGTGGACCACATAGTCCAGCTGAAATCTACTTATTGCATTTTTTGATGTTTCTATTCTTTTATTTCTTCTAAATTTTGATGTCTTTCTATCTTTATAATATTGTTGACTTGCTCTATCTTGTAAAAAAAGACCTTATGCAGCCTGATTTGTTTTGTCTTTCTATCTTTTTTAGTAGTTTTCCGTTTATTGTTCAATCTTAAATACTTCTATATGTGTGTGTAATGCTTATGACATCTTAAATTCATATCTGCTTGAGATTTGGGTTAATAACTGAGCCTCAAAATAGAAAAAATGTCAACATATAGTTTTATTTGCATTTAGGTAGAGTTAGCAAGGTTTAAATTGAGATCCTTTACCAATTAAATTCCACATTGATGTTTTTTTTATGACAGAATGGGTTAGCACTGGAAGAGAAAAGCTGTAAAGAAGCAATGAATCTGTTTGGGGAAACAAAGCATATTCTACTGACAAATTTTTCATCAATGGGGAATGGAACGGTACAGAGGATCATAATTCTTTGGTATAATGCATAATTTGTGAAATTGTTTTTGTTTGAATCTCATTGTTGTGTAATTTTTTTTCAGTCTGAAGAAACAGAGCGGTATTGGTTTGCTTTCATTTTGTATTCTGTCAAGAAATTGATCCAGAAAAATGACGAGGGTGGGAAGGAAGAGACTGAAAACACTGGGCTTACCTTGTGTCGTATATTGAGAGCAGCTAAGCTTAAGTATTTTACTGACTTTTTTGCAAGCACATTAGTTTGTATGCTGTAAGTTGTTCTATTATTTACTGTTATATTTATCTTCTATTCAACAGCATTGCGGAATTTTTTAAAGAAATTCCACAGTTTGTTGTTAAGGCTGGTCCAATTTTGAGTAATCAATATGGCATGGATTGGGAAAACAGACTTGAGGTATTGACTAAGCAGAGAATCACAATTGCTTTTTGCCAAGTTATTTAATTTAATCCTTAAAATCGCTTCCTGTTAACCCATTCTTTCATGTTATTATGTCTATTCAGGCAAAGGAGATGCATGCCAATGCTATTTACTTGAATATTCTTAGCAAGTGAGTACACCCCTTTTGCATACATTTCTTCGATTGACCTCTCCAAGTGCACAATATTATTCCTTATATTATGGTATTCTTGAAATTTCTATTTCACCATGGAGTGTTTCGTTCTGTGCAATAATTAAGCAAACCTGGTATGTGCTAATTCCAGGAAGTATTGTTTTCCATGGATAGTTATTAGTCTCTGATTCCTGCATCTAGAGGAGTCATTACTTAAATCTCACAGTCCTTTCTTAATGTAGTTGTTGCAAATTATTGTTAGGGAAGTTCACAATCCCTTATGTGTTGTGTTATTTGTCTTTATTGTATTAACATCATGATAATTTCATAAATGAAATGTGGTTATAATAGAAGTAGTCTACTTAAGGTGCTACATGCATTATGAAGTGGTGCTAGTATTTATTGAAATGTAAAATTCAGGACAACTAAGAATTTGCAGCTAACCTATCAATGACCAAATGTTTTATCTGGAATTACAACATCTAATGTTTCATACTACTGTTATTTTTTTAGTATTCAAAAAATTAGATGCTTGTTTGTATCATTTAGTGATTTAGTCATCTCTTAGACTTTCAGATGCTATATGAGCATTTCTATTTCAGCTGTATGCAGTTATTTGCCTTTTTTATCATGTCAGTGCAGCATGCCTACTTGAGATGACATCACATGACATCTTGTATGTTTGATGGTGCTAGGTACTATAAACGCGTATTTGGAGAGTTCTTCGTGGCAACTGACACTAATGTTGAAAAGAACTCATCTGTTACTGTTAATGCATCTGAATACCATCGATTTGGATGGTTGCTTTTCTTGGCACTTCGTGTGCATGCTTTCAGCCGTTTCAAAGACTTAGTGACTTGCACCAATGGTTTAATTTCAATCTTGGTAAGTTACTTTCTATTAGCTCTCTTTTTTGTTGAAAACATTCCTGTGAAGATTTTTTCTTTTTCCTTTTTAAACATAGTGCAAAGAGATTTATTAAAACTTTGAGCACATGAATTTCTTATAAAATATTTGTTCAACTATTCTGTGGTTATGCTTGGTATACATAAATTCAATTATTTCACTTCTTTTAAGTTGCAATATTTTACTTTTTGTTTGAGGTGAATGAAAAAAATAGTTTCTTATTTACTGTTTGTGTCTATTACAGGCCATCCTAATCATTCATGTTCCTGCTCGTTTTCGTAATTTCAACATTCATGACTCCTCACGCTTCGGTAATCATCTTGGTTCTTCCCTCTTTCCTGCTACTTGTTTAAATTATTCTTGTTATCTTTCACCTTGGGCTGCACTTTGACATGCATGCTGCAATACTGCATGTGTGCTCTTTTTTTCGTAATAATGACAATTGTGATGTTTTAGTAATAAGTAATGACAACCTAAAAGACAGATTTGTCTAGATACAATTGTAATGTTTAATTAAATAACAATTACAGCAGTATAAATGACATTAACACTAATATCATCAAAATTTCATTCAGTTAAGAAAAGTAACAAAGGCGTGGATCTCCTTGCATCCCTTTGCAACATATATAATACATCTGAAGAGGAGTTGAGGAAATTTATGGAGAAAGCCAATAATGTAATAGCAGATATATTGAAGAAGCAGCCCTGCTTGGCATCTGAATGTGAAACTGAAAACCTGGAGAATTTCGATAAAGGTTCTTTTTCCTTACACCATTATTGTCTATGCATCAGAAATACTTGATGTCGTTAACTGATGTTATTATCCCTTTGCAGATGGTTTGACTTATTTTAAAGACCTAATGGAAGAATCATCACTACCTTCTAGCTTAAGTATGTTAGAAAAAGATTATGATTACATGATTCGCAACAAGAGTGAACTGGATGAGAGGTTATTCCTTAATGAGGATGACAGTCTATTAGCTTCAGGAAGCTTGTCTGGAAGTTCTGTTTCAGCAGGTGGTGTAAAGGTATGTTCAATGGAGAATTTGTTTTGAAATTTTTATCTATATTCTGTAAGATAATTCCTAAAATTATCTATTATTTTATTCTGTAGAGGAAATTTGATTCAATGGCATCACCTGCTAAGACCATTACAAGTCCACTCTCACCTCACCGCTCCCCTGCATCGCATGCTAATGGCATTCCAGGTAGCACAAACTCAAAGATGGCAGCCACTCCTGTGAGCACAGCTATGACTACTGCAAAGTGGCTTCGAACTGTCATTTCACCACTTGCATCGAAGCCCTCTCCGGAGCTGGAACGATTTTTGACATCATGTGATAAGGATGTTACAAGTGATGTGGTGCGCAGAGCACAGATTATATTGCAGGCTATATTTCCTAGTAGTCCTCTTGGAGAACGATGTCTGACTGGAAGCCTGCAAAGTGCAAGCCTCATGGACAATATATGGGCAGAACAACGAAGATTGGAAGCACTGAAGTTATACTACAGGGTCTTGGAAGCAATTTGCAGAGCAGAAGCCCAAGTACTTCATGCAATTAATTTAACCTCTCTTCTTACCAATGAGAGGTTCCATCGGTGTATGCTTGCATGTTCTGCAGAATTGGTCCTGGCAACTCACAAGACTGTAACAATGTTGTTCCCGGCAGTACTGGAGAGGACTGGAATTACTGCCTTTGATCTTAGCAAGGTGATTGAAAGTTTCATTAGACATGAAGAATCTCTCCCAAGAGAATTGAGGCGACATCTGAATTCTTTGGAAGAACGACTTTTGGAGAGCATGGTATGGGAAAAGGGTTCTTCAATGTATAATTCTTTGGCAGTTGCTAGACCTGCCCTTTCTGCAGAGATAAATCGTCTTGGACTGTTAGCTGAACCCATGCCATCATTGGATGAAATTGCAACGCATATTAACTTCTCTTGTGGAGGGCTGCCACCTGTGCCTACCTTGCCTAAGCTTGAAAGTTCACCGAGTAATGGTTCTTTCTCTTTAGTTTGAATTTAAAAGACTTCAAGTCATGTTTTATTACTTTTCATTATAATTCTTTGTGCTTCATTCCATATAGAGTTATTGTGATGGTTATCTATATGATGCTTAAAACTGTGCCTCCTCTGTCCTCACGTACCTTCCTCAAACAGCCCATGATGAAAATGCATACTTTCAATTTGAGTAACATCTATCCATTTATCAATTTCAGCTCAAAATGGGGATATCAGATCACCAAAGCGAAATGTGTTAATGGAAAGAAATTCTTTCACTTCACCAGTGAAAGATCGGCTTCTTCCTTTCAGCAACCTTAAGTCAAAACTACCCCCACCGCCTTTGCAGTCAGCATTTGCCAGGTATAACAAGGATGGTCTGACAGTAACTATATGTGACTCTTCAATATTTTATTTTTTAACCTCTTTACTGTTGTTTCAATATTTTATTTTTTAACCTCTTTACTGTTGTTTTCTTTTGGTGCTTTGTGTTAAATGTTTATGTTTATTCAATGCAGCCCAACAAAGCCAAATCCAGGAGGGGGAGGGGAAACATGTGCAGAAACTGAAATCAACATCTTTTTTGGGAAGGTATTGGGCCATCATTACACTGTCATGCCATGTTAATTAGGGTTCTTTTGATAATTATCTTTACCTTGTATTTCAATGGATTCAAAGCAAACTATTATTTGTGTGCATATGTGCTGTTGTAGACTCTTTATTCATGTGGCAAGACATCTATTTGTTACTTCAAAGCTCCAACTTTGTGACCCTTGTGTTTTCGGGAACAGCTGGATCTAGATGTTTGTCCTTGATATTGAGAATTTACTTTTCCTTTTAGAAATTAATTGCTACACCACTTCCATTTTAGTTACTTCATGGTGATGAGGCAGCTGTTCTGGTCCATCTGTTTATTCATGATATGGTTTCTTAATACTTCACTGAATCATATTTAAGCATTTCGGCTTTGTACACTTCCTTTGTTTACTAGATCATTAAGTTGGGAGCAGTCAGAATAAGTGGCATGGTTGAAAGGCTACAATTATCTCAGCAGATAAGGGAGAATGTGTACTGTCTTTTCCAGAAGATTCTGAATCAATGGACAACTCTCTTTTTCAATCATCATATTGACCAAGTTATCTTGTGTTGTTTATATGGAGTTGCAAAGGTTTCTCTCTATACTTAGAAACTTTAGACTGTAATGTGTTTTGCTATTGTCACACCTTTTGTCATTTTTAAATTTTTTTTTTTGCAGATTTCACAACTGAACCTAACTTTTAGGGAGATCATATTCAACTACAGAAAGCAACCACAATGCAAGCCACAAGTTTTTCGTAGTGTATTTGTTGATTGGTCATTGTCACGCCGAAATGGGGTATGTAACCAAAGGTTAAAACTCAAAATTCAATTCTTATGTTAAAATTTTCTGAGAATTATGATCTCATAACTATTCTGAAAAACAGAGAACGGGACAGGAGCATGTTGACATCATTACCTTTTACAATGAAATATTCATTCCCTCTGTAAAGCCACTGCTGGTTGAACTTGGCCCTGCTGGTGTAACTACTAAAAGTGACCGAATACCTGAAGTTAATAATAAAATTGATGGTACTTTTTTCTTAGCGAAGTTACTTTCAATTGCTTAACTGACTTCTTAGGTTACTATACCAAATCTTGTGATCCATTGACTTGAGTGGTCTTCTTTTTACAGGCCATTTAGCTCAATGTCCAGGGTCTCCTAAAATATCATCTTTCCCTACCCTTCCGGACATGTCTCCAAAAAAAGTGTCTGCTACACACAACGTATATGTCTCTCCTTTACGGTCATCCAAGGTATGAAATTGTTTGGATTTCTTCTCCAGACTGTTTTATTTCCAATTTTCCATTATTACTTAGTGCATAACAATCAACTGACATTATGCTGGAAAAGGAGGAAGCATGTGTGTACTGTGGTGTTCAATTTGTTCTTTTTCACAGATAACCATATTTTGTGATTTGCAAGCTCATCATTACTTATAGATATTATAAATTCATATCTAGAAAACCTTTAAGAGAAAATGTTTTCTTTTATGGAATGCAAGTATATTCATTGGTTATGTGCACAGATGGATGCTCTAATATCACATAGCTCAAAAAGCTATTATGCATGTGTTGGGGAGAGCACTCATGCATATCAGAGCCCTTCGAAAGACCTGACTGCCATCAATAACCGTTTAAATGGGTATGCTTTTCTTCTTGCCTTGACTTTTGAAACAAGTACTCCTTCTAGACTCAAATATTAGCCAATCTTAATTAATTCTACCCTATTCAATAATAACATCTTCAAAATATCTTTCATTTAATTGAGATTCTATTCCCATGATTTTATTTTATTCTTGAATATCAAGTTCCAATGAAGAGCGGTTTAGGAAAGCTCATTTTCAATTGAAATTAGTAAAATTAAATGATATTAACTTTCTTAAGTTGTGCAGAATGTTAATTTTACTTGTAGTTGAGTGTGGATGAAGTATTATTATTAGATTTTAATTGCTATCCACTGTCTTTTGTGCACAAGGTAGTTAATTCACGATTAGTATGACTTTTCCATAAATGGTAGTTTATGATTGGAATGCATATCAATTGAATTATTATTATTGTCATTGTTGTTGTTGTTGTTGAAACTGCCAATCTTGTTGGGATCTCATCAAGCTATGGTGCTGCATTTACATCTCAGCCTTTCATTTTTAAAAAAACTATTAGTGAAAGTATGATGAAATTTATTTGTGTGATTTCTTTTTTTTAGCAACCGGAAGGTGAGAGGTCCCCTGAATTTTGATGATGTTGATGTGGGCTTGGTTACTGATTCTATGGTTGCAAACAGCCTATATCTGCAGAATGGAAGTTGTGCATCATCATCAGGTGCACCATTGAAATCAGAGCAACCTGACTCTTGAAAAAAAAAATTAATTCAATGTTGTGTATATTCTGCTTATCTATCTCCTTTCTTGAGTCCATATACTAGAAATGCTGCTTCTTAATGAGAAGGGGGTATTGTATGAGCGGTGAGATTTGTAGTAGAATGCCGCCACTGCCTCCTTGTACTTCTGTCCATGTCTAGGGTATGTAATGCAGAATGTAGGATCTCTGATTAGCTAATTAATAAGAGTTTCCTTTCTTAGTTCTTTATTTTGTTTTACAATGTTTTTCCTTGCTAACCAATTAGTCTATTCCCTTGTTTGGTAGGAAGGAAATAAGAAAGAAATAAGTGCAGAGTTTTATCTTTCTATATTCTAATATAAATATTTCTTCTCGGTTCCATTCTATTTTATTTTGTTCAATTTAACTCATTTCTATCTTAAATTTATAATGAGACAGACTTGAGTAAACTAGCATTTCAAGTTGATTTTCAAAAATGTTGGTCCAAGCTTTAGTATGGCTTAATTGTATATTTTGTTTTTTCAATTTTCACGATTTTGCGAATTCTGTCAGACAAAAATCTCATACCGGTGTTCTGTGGCAGTAGCATGATGAGTTTGGCAGGAAATGGAGTGACTTGCATGGTATCAGTGGCAGATGAGGGTGGCCATGACAGTGATTCTGTGAGCTGCTAGGAAATGTTTTTAAAGCTCTAAATACAAAACTTTGGGATGTTTATGCCCCCTAAAATCCCACCCAAAAATGTTTATTTTATATTTATTGAAGTTACTATTTTTAATTTTTTTTTTTAAAGTTTTGTTTCCAACTTTTGTTTTTCAATTTCATTATTTTTGTTTTTAATAACATTTTCTTAGTTACACTTTTATAATTATTTTTTAAAGTATGGAAGCACTTGTCTTTTTCATTTTACTTTCTAATTTCTAATTGTTTTTAGTTATTCTCAATTATTTTTCAAGCTTCAAAATCATTTTAGTTGTTTTCAGAAATTATTTTCATTTTTATTATATTTTCCCATTCTAGTTTTAATTATATTTTTTATTTTGATTATTATTTTAATTGTTTTTTCAGTTCTATTACTTTTTGTTTTTAATTGTTTTTCTAACTGTATATAATAAATTATTAGTTATTTTGAATGAGAATTTTTTTAAGGAAAATTTCTCATTGAGAATATTTCTAGGAAATTTTTTTATAACATTTTGTTTGATCAAAGTAATAGAATACTGTGTCATGTGAGAAATACCTTGAAACACCATTTCTGCAAATTGTAACAATCAGACGTAAATATCAGTAGTGACCCATCAAAATTTGTTCTTGAATTTTTCAAACAAGATAGACCTATTTAAGAAATCTTTTGACTGAATCGATTACAATCTCCAACCATGCTAGTGTCATGATGTATGTAATACTTTATGTTTTTCATAAAAAGTATTTTATTTAAAAAAAAATTGATACATTTTGGCTTGTTCGAATATTGATTATAGTGATACTAAGAAGCTATAGCCTATAACAACACTTGTATTTGGTTGGTGTTGATGTTTACACCATGCTTCTTCCCATATTTAGTCTGGTGGTATTTTCAGAAATCCATTTTTTTTTTTGAGAATAAACATCAATTATCATCAAGATCATAGATCAATTGGTACAGGATTATCTATTTAACTCAAACAAAATTATTTAACTCATTGGCTTGAATATGATTTTTTTTTTCTGGTATAGAATACATATGGTATGCGCAAGAGAAGAAATAAAATATATAAAGGTTTAATTATTTTTCTGGTAACTAAACTTTAGTGTTTTAGTAAATTATGTCATCAAATTTTTATATTTATAAAATTTGATATTCAACTATCATAAAATTATATATTTTAACAGGAATTCATCATCCTGTTAAATGTATATTAAATAATTATTAATTTCTAACATATCGTGTAATTATGATGAGACAGTTAACTAATGAGGTGTAATTTTATTATTTTATTTTATTTCCTAGTTGAATAAACTATAAAACAAAAATTATTATTTTTTCATCTAACTTCATTTTTCTTTTACACTAGGGTTTTAAACAATAATAAGGCAGGTATAAAATTAGATTTGGTGAAACTTAGATTTTTTTTTTTTCCTGTTGTGTTTACGATGTAAAATTTGCATCAAACTGGTGACAACATCGTTAAATAATTAAATGAACAAATAACTAAATGGTAAAAGTTATAATTTTATTATAATTGATGAAAAATTTTATAAATATAAAAATTTAATAACATAAAACATTAATGTTAAATAGAAAAAAAATGCAATTAAGCAATAAATGAATAAATAATATTTGTCAATGCCCAGTAGGTCATGACCAGGTGGAAGGATTCACCATTTTAGAGGTTTTTACTATTTGTTTTGCACCAATTTATAAGCGATTTATCATTATATACAACTTTTCCAGTTTCTATTTCTTTTAACAGTACTTTTGTTCGTTAAATTAACTTGTAAGTTTCCTATGTATTGACATGTATTTTTAAAGAGTGATGTTCTTTGGTACCAAAAAAAATAATAATAATAACAATACGAATGTATACAAGTTTTAATATGACCAATTAAAGTCTAGCATACAAATTCAGGTAAGAGAGAGACTGAAAAACTCAAATAAATTCTTTCTATTTAATATTCGTTTGGATACGGATAGATAGTTCTGCTACTACTGACTATAATTTCCAATAATTAAATATGTATAAAATAAATTAAAGAGAAAGAGGTTTTAAAATTGAAGGAAAAAATATGAAAATAAACTATAAAAATCAGACATGATTATCTTCTTAGGTAGTGAGTTCAAATTTAATGTTTTAAAAGTTAAATTTCAAATAAGATTGATCAAGTGTTTTAGACGTACTTTGTAAAATTAATATTAAATTAACTTAATTTTGTAAAATAGATTTTTAACTAAATACTTAATTTTGTAAAATAGATTTTTAACTAAATGTTAAGTGATTTTCATTTGCGTGACATATTCAAAAAATTGATTTTCATGAAGAATGTTCAAAAACTTATAAACAAAATAATGGCGCAAATGTCAAAATGAGTTTTTCCATTTTCTTAAAATTTTACTTTTAAAAGTTTTTTTATGATACTTTACAAACTAATTATATAATTTTATTACTTTAAATACTATTTAAAAATATAATACCAAGTAAAAAGATGATAATAGTTTAACCAGTGAGATGATAGTTAACTCTTTTTGACATAGAAGACCACCCTAACCGTAAAATTTTCAGACATGACATGATCCAAACCTTATAGTTTGCATTTTTATCATTAATATAACAGATAGTGTTGAAAAATTTTAAAAAAATAATGCGAAAATATTAAATACAAACTATGCTAAAAGAAAAAGTAATTACTAATCTCACTTTCTCAGTCAGTTTCCTTTTAGGGGCTAAAATTTTTTTAAGGATCTTACTAGGCAAAACTTCCCCCCATACTAGTCTTTCCCTAATCGTAATTTAGTATAATGCATGTGTGGATTACAATCCATGATTAGCGTTTTATCAAATTTTCACGTCATGATGCACCAAAAGCAACTAATAGTTACTTGTCATCCACATTTTTTTCCCTAAGAATCCCCTTCTAGACCCAACTCTGATTGGTTTCTATGATCCACATTTGAGTTGGGTTGATGAGAATCAAAACATAGGATAAGTAGAGTAAACAATCATGACTTAGAGCAAAAGGGGGCACAGGAAAACTATAGCGATTCCCATATAGAGCAAGGAAACAACGAGTCCTATTTCATGGATTATTTAAAAGATAACTTATCATGCCTTGACATGTAAAAGCATCAATCCTAACTACCCATTTCCCACACTCCCCAATGGATCTCCACAGTCAACAACAAGTCACTTTACAGGTTGAAGCTCCCTCTCTCTTAATCCAAGACAAGATAAGACTACTTTGATGATGTTTAGCAGCAACAGTAATAGCAATTGAGGCAACTAATTTTTTCTCTACACTTCATGAAGAAGCAGAAAACCTCACCATATGCAGCAGCCATGAAGGAATACATGCTTCCCGCTAAAGACAAACACCACTACTACTTTCATAAACAAATCCCTCTCTTTCTTTTTCTTTCTTTTTTTTCTACTTTTTTCATTCTTTTTTTTTTTTACATAAAACTTATAAGAAAACTTAGGATTTGATCACAGTAGATCAAAAGGTGCATCACATTCAGTTAGGTTGAAGACCATTCAAAGTAATGGCAGCGCGCACCTCGAGTTGCGGTCCAATTTCCACATCCAAAGAAAAGGCTTCCTTGCTTCGGACCTGGCTTCCTGACCATGCCCCGGCTGCTTTTCACCCCACAGTAGCAGAAAGGGTGATACTGAGCCATAGGGTTAGTGATGTCCTTTGCTTTGTAGGGGCAATGGGGGAAGATGATTGGTTGTTCCGGCGACTGCTTCCACATCAGTGGCCGATCAGCTGTCTGCCACATTATGGAATTGGTGATTGAAAATTTAAAGCCACGATGCATGAGCAGCGCCAACAGCCGAGCAGTGTTTTTGGCATCATCAAGGCCACAATGTGCACGTCCCTGCCAGGCAAGGCCGGCAATCTCAACAGCTTCCTTTAGATTGCACCTCACAGAACCGAATACCTCACGGAAAGGAATCCTTAAGTTGATCCAGCTAAACATAAGTTAAGAAGCAGATAAACAAAAGTCAGATGAAATGAAATCCTGTTAAATATAGGTCATGTAATCATTTCTATGTGCAGAATTTACCGGTTGAAATAAGGAGGCTTCCGAATTTTCTTGAATCGGCACTCAGATTCAAGCATCACCCGACAATCCCAGTTGGACCATGTAACCACAGCAAAGTTGGAATTCTTTATGCCCTTCTTCTCAAGCCATTTGTCATGCCTAAGTAGAGCCTCACTCAATGTAACACCTCTGTCCACCTTAACCACAAATTAACAAATCAAATAAACAATCACTTGAAACAAGAATGAATAGGTGAATGCATAAGTTAAGGAGCAACAGATAGATTAGAGTAAAAAAGTGTTTACACTTTAGAAAGAATTGAATTATTTGTACCAGTAGCATTCAAGGTCAGTTTAGGACACAACTCATCTAAAAATGTGATTTGATGATATAAAATTTTATTGAGCGCCCCCACCCCCCCCCCCCCCCCCCCCCCTCCCCTCCTAAATAGAGCTTCTTCATTTACTAGTATGAATTTACTGGGTCTAACAGTTGATAGATTGATGATCTACTGGTAATTGGTTACTGATCGCCTTATCTATTGGTAAAACAATTGTTGGTTGCTAACGATTCTATACAGTCAAGATAGGAAAAGTTGACCGCTTGAATTCTCATCTAGTGCTGAAAGGATATACATAGATACTCAGGCTTAATTATAGGGATACCCATTCTCCTAGACCAAAACTGCTTTCCTCGACTTCTTACCATGGATGCTATTCAATATTCATTAATGGCCACTTCACAAAATTGAGCAAGGATGCCTTGTCCCATTGTAAATTATACAAAGATTTATATGCAATAAGCAAAGTTTTTTACTGTGCACAAAGCACCTGACTTTAGCATGCCAACTACACTGCACCTTCTATAGCACTAAAACAATCTCCCAAAGCTTACCCAGTAAGGTTCAACTCCATCATGGGCAATTTGGCATAATTCAACATTAGGCTGATCTTTCTATATTTTTTCAACAAGCATTCATCTAGTAATTGCATTTACTTAGTTTCTTATATAGAGGTCCTTGTCTATCATAGGCAATGATCAAGAGGGAATCTAGAAATCTTAAAACAGCATTTCGTATCAATTTTACCCCAAAAAAATGCCTCTCAGGTGGTGCCATAATTAAGAAGAAAATGTGGTTTTTTAGACATCCTTGAGGGAATAAATATGTTGGACTATAGATCTCATGATACTCACAGGTATCCCATTGTCAAAATCCTAGCAAGGATGGGGGAGCAACTCCATACCCTACTAGATAAAAGGCATCAGTAAGCTCAACTACCATACCTTACATTAACTACAGGGCGTTGCTTTTCCTTTGAGTGGGGTAAGGTGAGCCAATTTTGTATGCTCCTTGTCATAATCATTGGAAGATGTGTTTTGCATTCTTAGACACACGAAGAGACAACCAGATAAAGGGTTGCTTTATTAAAATTAAGGCAATGTTCAAATTATTGGCAAGTTTTTATGCTGGTTAGGCAGGTTTATCATCTAATAGAAGATAAACTTCATGGTATTGTGTTTTCACTGAAGGTAACTTAATCTCATTGAGAAGATATAAACATAGAAATCAAGGGAGTTACCATCTACAAATACTATAGAAATCAAAATATTTGATATGCACACAGCAACGAATTATTAGTTCAGTAATAAGGACAAAAAAAGTTAAAAAAATAACAGAAAAAATGTATATAACGATTAGCTCTGCTATTTTTGTATCAACTCATGTTAGATACTCAAAAGTGAAAGATTTTGAATTAACACACCTGAATTTGCTGGATACCAGTCAGATCCTTGCAGAAATCACTCAGAAGCTGATTGCAGGTGGGCCTCACATATGTTTGAAAACAGGCCTCCAGCTGGCCAGTGATGCTACTCACTATCACAGATGGAAACTCAATTATTTCTTGAGGGTGGGGATTTTTATCCTTGTCACAGGTAGCCTCAAAGTCGATAACCACAAAATACTGAAATTCCTGATATTGCTCACGGGGGTAACCCTGAGCAACCATATTAATTGGAACATACTGAAGCTGGTTCTCAACAGGATAAGGATAAAAATGGTTCTCAAAAGCATTCATTTGGAATTGCTGCACCTTGGGAGAGTTCAAAGGGCAGGGTCCCCAGGTGCTGAAATTTTGGTGATAAGTAGGTTTGTTGTGAAATTCGTTGGAAGGCTCCAGAAACTCACTACCTAAATGGCAGTTAGGTTCAGCAACATCTGCAGCCGGATGAGTGCCAGTATCATTCTTGAGCTCTGTAAAGCCTTCCATTGAACTCCCATTACACTGAAAATTGCAAGGGAAACCCTTGCCCTGGAGGCATTTCAGAGATGCCTCACAGTTTATTTGCATATTTTCTGCATAAAAGAAACAAAAATGATCACCATGGGCACAAGCATGAATCTGGAAAATCTATAATAAAAAAAACCACACACCTACAAGGTTTGAGACTAAAAAACTATTTGCGCAAAGAGGATACTGAGATATTCAGTTTTCACTAAAGGAGTGGACAACAAATAAAATTGAAACTATGTAACTGTTTCTTACAAGAGATGACAATTGACAAACCAATTTGATTACAAATAGTTAAAATGCACATTCAAGAATCAATAGATCTCCCAACATGAAAGAAGTCTTGCTCATACTCTGCTATTGGAGGGTAACACAAACTAATGCAAATTAACCAATACAGGACTGCAACTGATAACACAAAAATTATAATCCAAGCACAGATACTACCTGAATCAAACAAGATATACTATTTTACTTAATGAACTAAGTCCCAAAATTCTACCCTTCAAGCCAGTATCTGCCCATATTTATCAAACACACATGCCTTTAATGCTTAAATCTTGAGTGCCGAGATCTCTCCGCTATTCACTGCGGCACACACACCTTTAATGCTAAAGTCTAAAATGCTGATATCTCTCCGTTATTCACTCCGGAAAAAACACCTTTAGCACTAAAGTCTTAAATGTCGGTATCTTTCCGTAATTCACTCCGGTGCACACGCCTTTAACACTAAAGTCTTAAATGCCAAGATCTCTCCAGCATTCACTCCGGTGCACACGCCTTTAACACTAAAGTCTTAAATGCCGAGATCTCTCCAGCATTCACTCTGCACACGCCTTTAACACTAAAGTCTTAAATGCCGAGATCTCTCCAGCATTCACTCCGGTGCACACGCCTTTAACACTAAAGTCTTAAATGCCGAAATCTCTCCAGCATTCACTCCGGAACACAAGCCTTTAACTCTAAAGTGCCAGCATTCACTCCAGAACACAAGACTTTAACTCTAAATTGCGAGATCTCTCCGGTATTCACTCGAGAACATACGTCTTTAACACTAAAGTCTAAACTCTTCACACATCAGGTCCACCACAACCATCAAACACAAACCCACAAACGCACTCTCATTCACACGCCACCTACTTCCCATCCTCACTCTAATGCTCCCACCATTCCAAATTTCAACCCCCTAGTCACATAAACACAAAATCCACCCTCCCTCACAGTTCAACAGTAAATACAGACCCAAAACAAGTAAAAACCGCATATTTCAAACCCAATTCTCACACACATTACTCCCAACCACACCAAACCACCGATGAAAGCATAGTTGAACCACACCACAAAGCAAACAGACAATGACACAGTACTCTCCACAACAAAAATTTCCATAATCAAACACTAAACACACACACACACACCATAAAGAACAAAACCCAAAATTAATTAAACCAAAAGTCAAAAATTGCCATCAACCCAAAATAAAAACCAAATTTTTAACTTGAAATTTTGCAAAAACTGATAAAAAAAAATGGGGGATTGGAAAAAATGAGAAACGAACCTGAATTTTCAAGGGCCATCATGATCATGAATATAGTTGAGATCCACGAGCGAGTACATCAGATCCTCCTATAAACAAAATCACCGCTGCATCAAATAAAAAAAAATAAAAAAAAAAACGATCAGAATCGAAAACATAATCACAGAAAGTTCAGAGAGAAACGCAGAGAAAGGGTGGGAAAACGAAAAAGAAAAGGCGAGAAAATAAAGAAAAGAAATAAAATCAGAAAAAAAAAAAAAAAAAAGTAGAGAGAGAAGAAGAAGAAGAAAACCTGATTGTAGAGAGAGAGAGGAGTTAGAGTGAAATTAGCTATGAGATTTTATATACACAAAAACTCTCTTCTTTCTCTTCTCTTTCGTGGGTCACTGAGTTAAGCATTCAGGGAGAAGAGTGGGACCCACGAAACTGTTAAAAATTATATATTATTCTTCAATTTTTTTTTAAATTTAAATATTTAATATCTAAAGATTATATATTAGAATAATTATGTGAAAGATATTTTCTAGAATAATTCTTTAATTAAAAGTTTTTTTTTAAAAAAAATTTTTAGCCTCTTATCTTTTTTATCGGTTTAAATCCTTGCCTTTAATGGTATTATATTTTTATTTGTTGATAGAAAAAATATATATTTACATTTTTTTATTATTAGTTTAAAAGTTACTAAAAATTATAAGTAAAATTATATCACAATTTACTTAATTTAATTTCTAGTTAAATAATTATGATATAATTTATATATTAAAAATATTTAATATTATAAACTGTTAATAAAAAAATATGGTAATGAAACGAGGATAAAAGATATTTTTACAAGAATATATCTATTTCATTGTCTTGTTTTCCTCTTATATTTGCTCTGTTGTGTATATTTACTTGAAATAAAATTGATTTTGACTATCTTCTATCACGTTTTCTTATCTTTAAAATTATTATATTTCAGATATTTTATCTTTTCTTAATTTTTATTAATCTCACGTGTTTAAGGTTTTGTTGATTTGCTTAAAAGTTATAATATTGAATAAGATAAAAAATAAATAATAAAATTAAGAGAAATTTTTTATCATATTTTATATTTAATAAAAAAATAATAAAACAAATAAAATAATATAAATTTAATAAAAGAGAAAAATTAGATAGAGTAAAATAAAAACAGGTGGTTAGATAATTATAATTTTAAAATTATTCAACCATAAATTATCATATCTTTTTTTCTCAAATTAAATTACTAATTCTCATTATATTATATTAGTGCATGTGTATTTGTATATCTACGATTAAATTTGGTTTAAAGACATAGTATATGTAGAGAAATAAGGAAAATGATAATTAAGAAAATAAACAGTGAAAAGAAAATAAATAGAAATAATGGGTTTGATAGTTTCAGTTTTTTAAATAAAGTAAAAAAAATTACAACAAACCAGTTGCGAGAAAGAAAATATTCTATAAAATAGGTATGAAAGTGGAATAATTTTAAAATTTTATTAAAATCCAAAATAAAAAACAATGATTAAAACATAGAAATATAACAAATAACTTTACAAGTTTAAAAGGATAAAAGTATTTAATAAAAATAAAGACTAAAAGAAAGAAATAAATTCCTTCTATTAACAACCAGCAAAAACACAAACAATTGCAATTGTATGTTGGCTATGTGGCTAAACTGAATAAAAATAATAACTCAACAAATTAAACTATGAAAAATAAAATATTTCACAAAAATAGAAATGGAATCGAATCAATTCTTAATTTTTTTTCCTAAAACCAACCTAAAGACAAAAAAAAAACACTTATTTAAATATAAAAACATAACAAATATCTTGATAAGATTAAAAGAGTCAAATTGAATAGAAATATATTGTATTATGTTACCGTATTTGTATATTCTATGCCTATTTATTTTACTTGTGAAATTTTAAAGTTCTATATTTTTCTTTATTCATTACACATCAACGTCTTATTCTTACTCTCTTTATTTGAAATTTCTATGAGTATATAAATTCGTGTATTGAGATTTCAAGTTATTCTTTGAACAAGGTCATTAAATTATTTTTAAAATAAATTTATTATTTATTTAAAAAATAAATTTGATATATTGCAATTAATTGACAAAAAAATAAAAAAAAATTACAATTTATAGAATTAATAGTGATTTCACATAAGTTTTGTATTTGAAGAAAACTAGAGAAGAAATTAAAATTCAGAAATAATAAAAAATGATAAAGATAAATAAAGAGTCATGATTATTCTAATTAATAAAATAAATTCTCACCAACTCAACCAAGATACCAATAATTTTAATTTATCTTAGAATAAGATTAAATGTTATTAAGAATTATTTTTATTGATTTGTTTAATTTCTTAGTTAAAATAATTTCAAAACTGTAATAATTTTTTGAGATAAAATAATAAATTTTTAATTTGAGACTATGTGACATATCACATGTTACACCATCTCATAGTCAGATCTGACTCTTCTGACATTATCAGTTGAGTTTATAATTTTTTTCTGGTCCAAACTTAACCTTTGAGGAGTATCTCTTTGGTACCATTTATTTCATTTTTCTATCCTTATTGATACAAGAAACATTACAAGACGTTACAAGTTACTTAAAGAATGGGTGGTAGTAATGATGTATATCCATCCTTAAGCTAATGAATTCTCTCATTTTATCATCCTTTATTTGACCTTATATTTATATTTCCTTCTATTTTGATTTCATATAATTTTTAACACAGATAGAGTTTTCATTAGGATCCATACAAGTTGAGGGAAACTCATCTGACCTAACTCTTCTGTCATTACCAGTTAAGTTTATAACTTTTTTGTGGTCCTCACTTAACCTTTGAGGAGTATCTCTCTAGTACCACTTACTTCATATTTCTACCCTTCTTGGTACAGGTGAGGAATTGGTAGTAATGATGTATATTCATCCTTAAGCTAATGAATTCTCTCATTTTAGCATGTCTTTATTTAACCTTATATTTATATTTCTTCTATTTTGATTTCATATAATTTTTAACACAAATAGAGTCTTCATTAGGATCCATACAAGTTGAGGGAAATTCATCTTACCTAACTCTCCTATCATTACTAGTTGAGTTTATAATTTTTTTGTGGTCCTCACTTAACCTTTGAGGAGTATCTCTCTGATACCACTTACTTCATATTTCTACCCTTCTTGGTGAGAAATCGGTAGTAATGATGTATATCCATCCTTAAGCTAATAAATTCTCTCATTTTAGCATGTCTTTATTTAACCTTATATTTATATTTCTTTTATTTTGATTTCATATAATTTTTAACACAAATATAGTCTTCATTAGGATCCATACAAGTTGAGGAAAATTCATCTTATCTAACTCTTTTGTCATTACTAGTTGAGTTTATAATTTTTTTGTGGTCCTCACTTAACCTTTGAGGAGTATCTCTCTAGTACCACTTACTTCATATTTCTATCCTTCTTGATACAGGTGATGAACGAGTAGTAATGATGTATATCCATCCTTAAGCTAATGAATTCTCTCATTTTAGCATGTCTTTATTTAACCTTATATTTATATTTCCTTCTATTTTGATTTCATATAAGTTTTAACATAGATAGAGTCTTCATTAAGATCCATACAAGTTGAGGGAAACTCATCTGACCTAACTCTTCTGTCATTACCAATTAAGTTTATAATTTTTTGTGGTCCTCACTTATTTTCTGTGGAGTATCTATCTGGTACCACTTATTTCATATTTCTACCCTTCTTGATATAGGTAAGGAATGGGTAGTAATGATGTATATCCATCCTTAAGTTAATGAATTCTCTCATTTTAGAATGTCTTTATTTAACTTTCTATTTATATTTCCTTCTATTTTGATTTCATATAATTTTTAACACGGATAGAGTCTTCATTAAGATCCATACAAGTTAATGGAAACTCATCTGACCTAACTCTTCTGTCATTACCAGTAGAGTTTATAATTTTTTTGTGGTCCTCACTTAACCTTTGAGAAGTGTCTCTCTAGTACCACTTACTTCTTCATATTTCTACCTTTCTTAATACAGGTAAGGAATGGGTAATAACGATGTATATTCATCCTTAAGCTAATGAATTCTCTCATTTTAGCATGCCTTTATTTAATCTTATATTTATATTTCCTTCTATTTTGATTTCATATAATTTTTAACACAGATAGGGTCTTCATTAGGATCCACACAAGTTGAGGGAAACTAATCTGACCTAACTCTTCTATCATGACCAGTTGACATTATAATTCTTTTGTGGTCCTCACTTAACCTTTGAGGAGTATCTCTTTGGTACCACTTACTTCTTCGTATTTCTACCTTTCTTAACACAGGTTAGGAATAGGTAGTAATGATGTATATTCATCCTTAAGCTAATGAATTTTCTCATTTTAGCATGTCTTTATTTAATCTTATATTTATATTTCCTTCTATTTTGATTTCATATAATTTTAAACATAGTTAGAGTCTTCATTAGGATCCATACATGTTGAGGGAAACTCATCTGACCTAACTCTTTTGTCATTACCAGTTCAGTTTATAATTTTTTTGTGGTACTCACTTAACCTTTGAGGAGTATCTCACTGGTATCACTTACTTCGTATTTCTACCCTTCTTGATACAGGTGAGGAATGGGTAGTACTGATGTATATCCATCCTTAAGCTAATGAATTCTCTCATTTTAGCAAGCCTTTATTTAACCTTGTTTTTATATTTCTTCTATTTGAATTTCATATAATTTTTTAACATAGATAGAGTCTTCATTATTATTCATACAAGTTTAGGTAAATTCATCTGACCTAACTCTTATGTCATTACTAGTTGAGTTTACAATTTTTTTGTGGCCCTCACTTAACCTTTGAGGAGTATCTCTCTGGTACCACTTACTTCATATTTCTACCCTTCTTGGTACAAGAGACGTTACAATTTACTCAAGGAATGGGTAGTAATGGTATATATCCATCCTTAAGTTAATGAGTTTTCTCATTTTAACATGTCTTTATTTAACCTATATTTGTATTTCCTTCTATTTTGATTTCTTATTAAATAAGATAAAGGAAATAGTACAAATAAATTATAAAATTAAGAGATAATTTTTTTATCATATTTAATATTTGATAAAAAATAAATAACTAAGTTTTTTTTTATGATTTTTTTATGAATAAATAACTAAAGTTTTGTGATGTGTTATTTATTTAACTTGTGTTGTTGTATAATCCTTTTCCAAATCAAATGCTAACATAATTTTACACGCACACGTATGGAAGGGAGTGCACAAGTGTCTGAATATGAAGGCTGTAAATTTAAAGTTCATTTTATTTGTTTCATTAATTCGCACACCCAAGTATTATATCTTTCACATAAATATTTTAATTTTTTCACTTTTTCTATATTTAATCTCATTTCATTATATAAAATTTTAAAATCATATTTTTCTAATAATATTTTAATTTAATGTTTATCTCTTTTATTTTTATTTATAAACTTATTATTTTTAACGAAGTGGAGAGAATGTATAGTTTTTCACTTCTAATTTTGGCTTTCTTTATTACAGTGACACATTAACACCTTCTTACCCTTAATCTCTTTATTTTGAAATTTTGCTGACTATATAACTCATCACATTACAGTTGAGATACTAAGTTATTTTTAAGAACGAGGTTATTAAATTATTTTTAGAATAAATTTATCATTTATTTTAAAAAAAATTATTATGCAATTAATTAGGAAAAAATAAAAAATTAATTACAATTTATAAGATTAATAGTAGTTTTATGGAATTTTTCGTGTTTGAAGAAACAAGTGGAGAAGAAATTAAAATTTATCGAAACAAATAAAAAGTCATGATTATTCTATTTTAACTAACAAAATAAATTCTCACAAATTCAACCAAGATAAATATAATTCTTTTAATATTAAAATGAGATTGAATGTTATCAAGAATTACTTTTATTGATCTGTTCAATATTTTAGGTAAAATAATTAAAAAAAATTAATGATTTTTTAGATAAAATAATAACTTTGTAATATGAGACATGTGACATATCACGTGTTATATCATTTCATAGGCAGACTTGATTCATCTAACCTGACTCCTCTGTCATTACCTTTTGGGTTAATAATTTTTATTTTTGTCCTTATTTAACTTTTGAAAAACATTTCTTAGATACCACCTACGTCGTATCTCTAACCTTCTTAGTGTTGGAGACATTCTAACTTACTTAAGGAATGAATATTAATGATATATGTTCATCCTTAAGGTAATGAACTCTTTCTTTTTAATAAGTCTTTATTCAACATTATATTTATATTTCTCTTTTTTCAGTAAGCCTTTATTCAACCGTATATTTATATTTCCCTCTTTTGATTTCATACAATTTTTTTCTTTGTTTTAACAAAATATGTTCTAAAATTCAAAGAATGAAAAATTTCATAAATAAAAGAGTAAAATAAATGTTTATTTAGAATGTGAACAAAAATATAACAAAAATATTGTGAAAAGTTAAAATATTTGTTTAAAATTTATAATTTTATCTGTCAAACAACATTTTTTTGTTGGAAAATTATCGCACTAAATGAACAAATGTCAGTGTTGACCCATTAGGGAATAATAGGAACCTTATTAGGTTAACACAACATAAGTAGGTTCCAATACACTGGATTGACAAAAACAACAATCCTTTCTTCTCCCTAATGAAGAATAACTAAAGTCCCTATTGAACTCAAGATATTCAATTGAAAAAACACCATAAAGTCATCAGTTATGTTGTTCGTCATTATTCATGATACTCTAGAATAAATTTATCATTTATTTAAAAATTAAATATGCTACTCTGCAGTTAATTGGTAAAAAAAATTAAAAGTAAATTACAACTTATAGAATTAATAATGGTTTTACGGAAGTTTCGTATTTGAAGAAACAAGTGGAGAATAAATTGAAATTCATCAAGAGGCAAACAAAGAGTCATGATTATTCTATTCTAATTAACAAAATAAATTTCCACAAATTCAACCAAGATAGCTACAATTTTTTTAATACTAAACTGAGATCGAATGTTATCAAGAATTACTTTTAGTGATTTGTTCAATATTTTAGGTAAAATAATTTAAAAAATTTAATAATTTTTTGAGGTAAAATAATATTTTTTTAATTTGAGACCATGTCACATGTTACACCCTTTCATAGCCTGAC
Organism: Hylodesmum podocarpum; assembly: GCA_026586105.1. Lineage (NCBI taxonomy): Eukaryota > Viridiplantae > Streptophyta > Magnoliopsida > Fabales > Fabaceae > Hylodesmum > Hylodesmum podocarpum. The sequence continues at coordinate 1,787,936 of JALJEV010000469.1, forward strand.
CTGACTCTGACTCCTCTGCCATTACTAGTTGAGTTAATAATTTTTTGTTATCCTTATCATTCAGGTGGATTGAGTGTATTGACTACACATGGACTCCTAAATGTTATCTAAGCAAGGATCATTTCGTGGGACTCGTATAGACAACTCTATACTTCCATGGTCCTTGGTGATTCACTATGCAGTTTCTAACGATCGAGTGGGTGGCATAGCCTCAACCATCCTATTTTGCTACTACATCACCATTAGAGATCATCGAGATTTCTCCTTATATTTTGAACGTTGAGGGTTCACCGTCTTATATCCGGTGACACTGATCACTCCTCCTAAGTGCATATGTTAAAGTTGATTATGTTAGATACATCGAGTGATCAGGTTTAGGAATCAAGTTAGAATAACTTACTAATAAAAAATTAATTAATTAAAATTTGTTGTATTAAAATATTTTAAAATAATATGAAAAATATATAGTTTATTTATTAATTTCTAATAATAAAAAAGAAGAAATAATTATCAAATAATTGACTATAAATTATATTTTTCTAAAAATAATATATATATATATATATATATATATATAATACAAGGTTTGGAGAGATATAATGATAAAATATATATAATTGTTTAGTTAGTGAAGATAAAGTATTTAATTTTTGATAAGTGAGGATTTGACATGGTTCAACGGTAACACATGATAAGGAAGCTGAAATGTGGGATAAGTTATCGGAAAGGAAAAAGTTCGTCCAATATATAATACGTACCCTCTATGATACTTATTTTGGCAATAGAAAGTTTTTTTATCTCATTGTCATTGAAAAAAAATAAATTGCAAGATAAATAAATAAAATATTAAAGTCCAGTGATTTGATCCCAACAACAGTATTTTCACTTTTTTTTTTCTTTTCTTCTAATTTTCCTAATGTCAAGGATTGTGTGGTTTGTAGGGGTGGGTAAACGGGCGAAAGTCCATGGGCCAGCCTGCGGACCCCGTGACCCGCGCAGGTTTGGACCACCTTTTTCAGAAAAATTTAGTGGTATAGTCCTTAAAAGCCCGCCCCGCACAACCCGCGGGTTTTGCGGGCCAAACCCGCAGGGTCCGCGGGGCGACCCGCAAATCTGCACTATTTAAAAGGTTTAAAATTGAAACCTTAATTTCACTTCCCGCCTTTCAATCTTTTCACACGTCTTACCCTCCCAATCTCCTTGCTGACTCATGCTCCCCTCGATCTTCACGCACTCTCTCGGTCTCTTCGTTTGCATCAATTCCACTTCTGCTTCCACTGCCCCATTTTAATGTTCTCGTAAAATTAATGTAAGAATTTATACAATTTGAAGATAAAGATGTCTCACAAGTGGATAAATTTCAATTGGATACATATTTGGAATAGGCAAATCTTCCAAATATATATCATCCCAATCTTAATGTTTTGCAATATTGGAAGGACAACCAGGCTAGGTTTCCGGATCTTTCACGGTTGGCTTCCGATATTTTAAGCATACAAATTACAACTGTGGCTTCCGAATCGACATTTAGTATTGGTTCACGGGTACTTAACAAATATCGTACTAGGCTTCTTCCTGATAATGTGCAAGCCTTGATATGTACTAAAAATTGGTTGTTAGGATTTGATGTGCAAGGTATATCAATAAATTATGTCATTAAATTTTGTTTTAATTACTTAACTACTTGACTTGATTCTAATATTTGTTGTTGTTTTTAGGAAAGGAAGACGAAGATGTGGTGATGAAAAATGATCAAGCTTCAGAATCATTTGTTGTTGGAGATAATTAAAAGTTTATGTTGTTGACTTATTTAGAATTTAAATTTGTTATTGGAGATAATAGAAGATTTATGTTGTTGACTTATTTTATTAAGAATTTAAGGGTAAAATATAGCAATTTTTTAGCATTTTTTTTAAATTCCAAATTTAGCATTTTTTTTAATTTTTTAACTAGGTCCGCGGGTTGACCCATTTAGCCTGCGGGTTGGGGACAGACCACCAAGTTCGATCGTTTACCATTGCGGGGCGGGGCGGGTTAGACCAAGCTCTTCGCGGGCTTACGCGGGCGGGCCTTATGCCGGGCGGGTTGGCCCGCTTACCCATCCCTAGTGGTTTGCTAGTTTAGACTTGGGATCTAACTTATGCGGAGAAGCACCTATTTATTACATCAGGATTAATTCATTTAATAATTTCAATTTAATTTAATTAGTTAATTGGACTAAACTAACAATTTATATGAGATTTTTTAAAACCACAGTATGAAAATAAATTAAAATAACATTGGGAGTAGATAACTTATCATTTCTATGTTACATGAAACATACATCCGAGGAAAAATTTTCTAACTACCCAAACAATTTTCAAATTAACAAAATAGATTCTCACAAATCAATCTGGCTATAATTCTTTTAATGTTAAAATGACATTGAATGTTATCAAGAATTATTTTATTCATCTGTTCAATTTTTTTAAAACCTTTAATAATTTTTTAAAAAATAATAATAGTTTTTTAATTTGAGACCATGTGACATATCACATGTTATTTTCTTTCATGGTCAAACCTTACTTATTTGATCTGACTTGACTCTGACTTATCTATCATTACGAGTTGAGTTAATAATTTTTTTTATCCTCTCTTAGACCTTTGAGGAGCATCTCTTTGGTACCACTTACTTCGTATTAGTATTGTAGACATTCCAACTTACTTAAGGAATGGGTAATAATGATATATATACATTCTTAAGTCAATGAATTCTCTCTTTTTAGCAAGCCTTTATTTAACCTTATATTTATATTTTCCTCTGTTTTGATTTCATATAATTTTTAGTACAAATATCGTCTTCATTAGGACACACACAAGTTGAGGAAAACACACAAGTATAATCAAAATTCCAATTTGTTGTGGAACAAAGCTAGTTGAAACTTTATAGATAATCCGACTATACACTTTATTTTGTAATTTCCACCTTCTTTATAGTCTTTTGCCAATTTGTATCACAAGGGCATTGATTAAAGAACATTTAGTACTTTTCATCAAATCTTTTTAGTTACAAGTACTAAATGAATTGTGTTCTTAAATTCTTAGTCAGACCTGATTATCTGTCATTATCAATTGAGTTAATAATTTTTTTTGTTACCCTCACTTAACCTTTAAGGAGTATCTATCTAGTACCACTTACTTCGTATTTCTACCCTTCTTGGTATTGGAGACATTCCAACTTACTTAAGGAATGGGTAATAATGATATATGTCTATCCTTAAGCCAAGAATCTGACTCAACTAGCCTCGACATACTCTAAAGCATTATCAAGTCGGTGAGAGCACATGTTTTGCTACAATGTGTATACTCTCAATCCTCATCATGATCTTGAAATTGTGCAAGTCCACTAAGTATTAGAAACTTGAGGTGGCAGCTAGCCAGTAGGATGAATAGACTAACTTGAGTGCGAAAAATAATGACATGTTCGATCATTAGTAGTCTCACGTGGGGACATTTAGGTATTGGTTATTTAACCCTTACGCTTTGGTTTAAGATCATATTGGAGATGGACCCGATGTTGTTACCATTCAGGTGGATTGAGTGTCTTGATGACACATGGACTCCCAAATGTTATCTAGGCAAGGATCATTTCGTGGGACTCATATAGACAACTCTATACTTCCATGGTCTTTGTTGACTCACGATGTAGTTTCTACCATCCTATCTTGCTACTGCATCACCATTAGAGATCATCGAGATCTCTCCTGATGTTGCGAATGCGGAAGGTTCACCGTCTTATCATTCGACGACACTGACTCCTCCTGGAGGCGTGGTTCCAGACTGTCTGATAAAGGTCGTGCATCTGTCAAAGTTGATTGTGTTAGATCAATGGAGAGATCATGTTTGAAAATCAAGTTAGAATAAATTACTAATAAAAAATCAACTAATTAAAATATATTATATTAAAATATTTTAAAATAATAATATGAAAAATATGTAGTTTATTTATTAATTTCTTATAATAAAAAAGAAGAAATAGTTATCAAATAATTGGCTGTAAATTAGATTTTAAAAAAAATAATATATATATTACAAGGTTTTGAGAGATATAATGGCAAAAAAATATATATCTATTTAGTCAGTGAAGATAGGATAGTCAACTTTTGATAGCTGAGAATTTGACATGGTTCAACCACGAGGAGAGGGTAACACAAGATAAGGAACCTGAAATGTGGCAAAAAATGTTGGAAAGGAAAAAACATGTCGAAGTGTGAAGATGAGTCTAATAGTTTTGTCAATATGAATGGATAGATTAGGAAACGCAATCCCAACATTGGCTCGTAGTGGAGACAGGTGGTTGGCAGCGGCAGTAAGTCGCTGGAAAACACACCAGAGAAGAGGTACAACAGTGATAATACTTAACTTCTATATACCATATTTTGATGATAGAAACTGAAAAATCTCATCGGAAAAAAATTAAATTACAAGATAAAATATATATATAAATATAATTAATCTAAAGATGATTAAAGTCAAGTGGTTTGATCCCAACAAAAGCATTTTCACTTTTTTTTTCTTTTTTTTTTTTGCGAGTTTAAATTTAAATTTGGGATCTGACTTTTCTGAGGAAGCTGTGGGCACCTATTTATTACATTCGGCTCTTGGATTAATTCATTTAATAATGTTAATTTAATTAATTAATTAATTAATTGGACTAAACTAACAATTTACATGAGATATTTTAAAAACACAATATGAAAATAAACTAAAATAACATTCAGAAATAACTGTTACAATCATTTCTTTATCACGTGAAACATAAATCTGAGGAAAATTTCCCTAATTGCCCAAACAATTTTCAAATCTTGAAATTTTAACCGGTGCTATTTTGGTGAAAATTTCAAATCTTGAAATTTTAATAAGTAAAAATTTAGAAAACAAGCACTCATCCACAACAACCAATGCAACCTCATCAGGCATATTTGTCCACAATTTTTCAATCATAACCTCATCAATCATACTTGTCAATAATTTTTCAACAACACAACAATATCAAGTGATAATTGTGCTCTAAACAATGGTTATTTTTTCAACAAAAAGAAAATTCCATTCATTATGAGATTATGTAAGAGCAGAGGTGAAACTTGAACATAATGGTGTAATTAAATTGATTATTAAAATTCTAATACAAAATTGAATTCTACAAAAGTTCATACAGTCCTTGTATGATTCTAGATGAAGAAAATATAGTTGTTCATGCTATCTTCTATGTATGTACACAAAGATTGAGGCTATCTTCTATATATGTACATAGATTGCGGCAGCTGACAACTAGCAGATTCTAGAAATCTGAATGATATACACAAACTAGACTTGAGTGTGTTATGGGGGTGCGGCAAAGAGGGCACTCTGGCTTTTCGTTGCACCATTCTGTGATACAGTTCCTACATGGATCAAATCAAACAGAAGATGAGAAAGAAAGAAGCAGCAGGTACATGAATTAAAAAGCAGTAAGAATGCACTAAAGACAATACCAGCAGAATACATGGCCACAGGAAGTAGCAGTTGGGTGTTGACGATTACTCAGGCAAAGTGTGCATTTGCTGACTCCACTACTTGCATGATACTGCAACTAGAAAATGGATTCATCAAAACACATTTTATGCTCTTGAGATGACATGATGGAACAAGCTACTTTTATCATGGGAAGTCCACTCTTATCTATAAACAATAGGCTTCCTGTGGAGCTCTTTAGATCTTGGCCTTTGTTAATGAACATAATTAGGTATGTCTTTTATCAACAACATTCAATCAAAGGTAAATCGCACAATTAGATCATAAACAAAGCACAAATACAGTCTTCATTAGGACCCATACAAGTTGAGGGAAACTGTAATCAAAATTCTAATTTGCTGTGGAATAAAGCTAGTTGAAACTTCATAAATATTCTGACTATACAATTTATTTTGTAATTTCCACCTTCTTTACAGGCCTTTGCTAATTTGTATCACAAGAGCATTGATTGAAGAACATTTAGTACTTTCCATCAAATGTTTTTAATTACAAGTACTAAATGAATTGTTTCCTCAAATCTCAACAATAAAAATGTAAATTTTCATTTAATAATTTTCACTACTCTTTTAAAAAAAAAAAAAAATATATATATATATATATATAAAGAATGATCCTCAGATATCAAAATTTATTCTTTACTTCTATGCCTAGAACACCTGGTCAACTTTAATTTAACCTACTCAGAGCAACAAGCATGGACTAAAGTATAGTCTAGTAAAAGAAAGGGTACGGGGAAGGGTGCAGGTTAATTTGGTAAGAGAATTGAACCCCGGAAGAAGACGAATCAGATACCCAACTTCCTTTGTCAATATCTGGAGTTGCTAGTGTACCCTCTTCATTTAAAACAGGCAAACTATGTCCTGCAATACATGATAGGAGAATCAGGTAATGAAGAAAACTACCTGAAAGGCAGAAACAGAAAATGTCCAAAGCAAATTGGTAGATATATATAAATTACGAAAATGAAAAAATAAGAAATAACTGAATAAATAATCATCTATAACCTGCTGAACTATGGTGGGTTGTAAAAGATGCTTGATGAACTGAACTAGCAATTGAAGTAAAGTTTCTTCGACGCAGCACTTCAGCAGCTATTATACAAAGTTGAATCAACAGAAATACTCCAAGTATTTGGTATCTGCAAAGAAGCAAAATTACAGAGAACAGTTGCCGTAAATCTAGAATATAACAAGAAACCTGGTTACTAAAATGATTTATAAGAAATGATAAAGTTAGCTAAGTGGGATTAACCAACAGTAATTTCCAACTATAAAAGGCCGCAATATGCTTCATAAACAAGAAAACTGTGTGAATAACAAGTTAACAACACAAACTGATGTTTGCCTGATAGATATTTTCTGCAAAACAGTTTCAGGGAGTCACTTAACCCAAGGTTTAGTACATGAAAACAAGGAAAAACACAAAATGAAAATAAACTAAAATAACAGTTGGAATATATAACTGTTACGATCATTTCTATGTCACATGAAGCATATATGTGGGGACAATTTCCCTAATAGCCCAAACAATTTTCAAATCTTAAAATTTTAACAGGTGTTACCTGGGTCTTTGATTTGATGCTTTTCCAATGAATACATAACGAATGCCAGCAGCACGTTTGGATATATGATAATAGAGGCCTGCAAATGAAATCATGGTGACATTTAAAAAAAATTTACACATTTAACAACCGCCATTGATTCATCAAATAAAGAATCACCTTCAAAGTAGAATAACATTAGGTTAGCACGAAGAACCATCTGCAATAACTCACGAACAAAAGGGAGCATCTGGTGGTGGAGTATAAAGACTATATTCAGCAGAAAAATTCACGGACAAGACTTGTATTTCATTAAGTCAATAGATGCAGTCAGAATGTTACAAAAACACTACAAACTGGATGAGAGAAAAGTTGTGTCCCATACAAAGTGATCAAATATAACCTTATTGTGAATTCCCTGATAATTTGAAAGAACAAACAACAGTATATGGTTGCAGTAAAAAATGTCAACTATTCCTGAAGGAAAATATATTGACTTCAAGATCCATGCTGAGAGAGCAAAATATCTGCAGGGAATAACTAATATACCGTAGGCCATCTCTGCACCAAATTCAACCAAAATGCACTTAGTTTCTCCTTCAACCTTGACAAAGTAGTAACAGATTGTCCCGACGAGGACGAAAGACGAGCACCAGAAATCTCAGAACCCAGGCTCCAGTGGGCATTTTCACCAAAACCCTCAGCAGACTCTGAGTCCGCAAGGACAATGCCCCGCGAAGCAACTCTAGAACTGCAGAATTAATAAACAATCAAGTATTCAAGTCATCAAAAAATTTGACAGACACACAGCTCAATCACGTTGACATGTAGAAGAACACGAATGTCCATGAAAAAGTAAAAAATAAACAAAACAGGCAATAATCAACCTAATTCGTTCCGCAATATATGGAATAGCTGTCTGATATACAATGAAAAGAGCACGCCTTGCAGGAGTAGGAGGAAGTCCATAAGGTCCTGCAACCTAATAAATCAATCAAACAACATACAGCCGATATCAGAATAATAAGAGAATTGAATTCATCAAATCATGAACGCAAATCCAGCACCACAACAAAACTCAAACCCCCAATTCCCAAATAGAACACTATCATGATTTTTAAAAACAGTCAATGACTGTAATTGAGGCCACAACAGCAAGATGCTTGGAAAATTCACAACCACAACTGTTGTTCACACTTTTTCAAGAATAAAACAGTAGAGGTTTTAAAAAACAGTCCAGAACCGCAATTGAGGCCTCAACATCAACAATTTGGGGAAATCCACAACCACAATTGACAACATCAGTCATATTTGTCCACCATTTTTCAAGAACTCAACACTATAAAGATTATAAAAAACAGTCCACAACCACAATTGAGGCCACAACATAAGGATTTTTGTTGCAACCACAAATGTGATTTGCGACCACATCAATCATATTTGTCCACAATTTATCAAAAATACTGAGAAAACAGTCCTAAACTGACATCAACGTTTCTGAGAAATCCACAACCACAATTGCAACCTCATCAATCATTTTTGTTCAAAATTTTCAGCAAAATCAAACATCATAGTTTCACTACAAATTCAAACGGCATAACATAGCAACCAATTCTTAACCTGAGTGATGTCACAGTATTCCTCGCCAAGAGTTTGCTGTCCGGAGCCAGTAGTGAGAACATAGTAAAGCATTTGCCCTAAAAGTTTCATCTACAATGCAACCAACACGAAATGCGGTTTGTTACTAACTTCATTTCCAAAATCAAAACGCAAATCTCCATCCCCTAAACGACAAAAAAAGTTACCTCATTTTGGTATGCCACCGCTACTCTGGTACCTGCATGAAGAGTTAACAAAAAAACAGAACACAGTTAGCTGAAACTTTACTCATAATCGATTGAATTCACCGACGAAAGAGAGAGAGAGAAAGGAACCGAAGAGATGGCGAAATGTGTCACGACAGGCTTCATAAACGAAGGAGGTGTATTGATCGTCCTTCTCTGCAGCTCGCATCATTTCCGGCTGAGCAGCTGGAGGGAACTGCTGTGGTGCGGTGGCACTTGGACCGGCCTCCGAGGTGTCCCTAGAATCTGAGCCATGCCTTCCGAGGTGACCCCACCCCATGTCGTGTTTTTTCTTTTCTAATGTTTTACTTCTTATCTTTCGCTGCTTGTTCTGTAAAAGAAAAGAAAACTTTTTGGAACATAAAAAGTGAAAAAGCCGTTGCCAGGGATCAAACCTGGCTCACCCAAGTGACAGGCATGAAAACACACCCAACGTTATCAGACTCAACCCAACCAGCAGTTCAGTAGGGTATTTGGTCACTAGGTGGTAGTCACTAATTGACCTGTGTGTAATGACCTGGTCTATATTAATGTTAGAATAGTTATTGGGTTGCTTTTACTGATATTGAGCTTAAATCCCATTTAGATAGCTTATATTTATATTTACTCTACCTTGTAACTAACTTTTTTCAAGAGAATGAGATGAGACCTTTCACTTTCTCCCACTAAAACATGGTATATAGAGCTTGAGTATTGTCGCTGTTGTGCCTCTTCTCCGATGAGTTGTCCAGCCACCTCCAACGGCGCCAGCCACCTGCCCCCGCTGCTAGCCACTGTTGCGATCACGTTCTCCCAATCTATCCACCGGTGTTGACGGCGCTGCCAGACTCATCTTTACACGCCTTCTCTCCGGTTCGCGTGCTTTCTCCTCTCTGACAACTTCTGCCACACGTAGCTACGCATCCAGCCACCTCTTCGGCTTCCTCAACCTATGTTGCCCTCTCTTATTGCCTTAACCATGTCAAGTTCTCAGCCACCAAAAGCTGAGTCTTCTATCTTCACCAACTATGCTATTAATCCTCTCTCTTGTAAGAAATTGGATGGTAGTAACTATGATTCCTAGGCAGCTGACATCAAGCTTTGGCTTTGTGGTCAAGGTTATGAAGGACACCTCACAGAGACTATTGGTTTTGTTCCGTAGGACAACTGTCCTCTATGGAAAAAGGTTGATGCTCAACTTTGTAACATCATCAAATCCACTATTCATCATTCCCAAGAGTAAATTTTCCGGTTCAATGCTACTTGCGTAGCAGTATGGGAGCAAGCTACTGTTTCACTCAACATTTGTATAATGTTGGCTGAGACCTTGTTGACACCATTGCCTCTAAGTGTATTGATGGTTCCATGGCTAACTATTTAGGCAAAGTTTATGGACTTTTACATGCTTCCAATGAATTGTTGTCTCCTATATCTACCCAAGAAATTGAAAACCAGAAATCCTTTTTCATATTATTAGCCTTGAATGGATTACCGACCGAATATTCATTAGTCTGTGGTCAGATTTTGGGTTCCCCCACCATCCCCACCTTGGATTCCACATGGTCTACTTTGCTTTGCATACCAGTAAAGCCCACTGTTGATATGGAGGTTTCTCCAGCAGCTGATTCGTCGACGTTAATTTCTCATAGTGGTGAGTATGGTCGATCCCGCAACCCTAGCAGACCACATCTTAAATGTGATCATTGCCACAAACGTTGTCACACCATTGATAAGTGTTTTGCTCTACATGGTCAACCCCTTAGACTGCCCCCACCTCACACACTACTCATGTTGCTTTAGCTCCCACAGAGTCACCTACTCCAGCCATGACTCCACCAACCTTTCTGACCATCTTCAATGATTTTGCCAAGTGGTATGAGGAGTGCCAGAGCTCTAGCTCCATTGCTTCTATTGCACACACGAGTAATTCTTTTGCTGTTATATCTCACTTTTCCTCCCTTAGTCCCTGGGTCTTAGATTCTGGTGCCACCAATCACATCACTAGTAATGAATCCCACACACGAGTAATTCTTTTGCTGTTATATCTCACTTTTCCTCCCTTAGTCCCTGGGTCTTAGATTTTGGTGCCACCAATCACATCACTAGTAATGAACCCCTTTTATCTTATCTCTCTACCTCTGGTTATCTTCCTACTATTACAATGGCTAATGGCTCTTAAATACAGTCTCAGGGACATGGTACCACCAAACCTCTTCCTTCACTCTCCTTTGACAATGTCATATACCTTCCTAGCTCTCCATTTAATTTATTATCCAATAGTCGTTTAACTCATTCTCTTTATTGTATAGTTTCTTTCACTAAAGAGTCTGTTTTCCTACAAGACCGGAGTTCAAGTCGAACAATTAGCATAGGATGTGAATCACAAGGTCTTTATCAGCTTAAAACATCTACTCTTGCTGGTTCAGTGGTGGACTTATCCCTCCTCATCCATGCTTAGTTAAGTCATCTTGGTCTTGCCAAGCTTTAGCAATTGGTGCCGAGTCTATCTAAGTTGTCTAGTTTGTCTTGTGAATCATCTCAGCTTGTTTAACATATTCGTAGTTCTTTTCTTAGTTGTGTTAATCATTGGGCTGCATTCCCTTTTGCTTTAGTTCACTCAAATGTTTGGGGCCCAAGTTATATTGTGTCTACCTTAGGGTTCACATATTTTGTAACCTTTATTGATAATCATTCACAATGTACATGGTTATTTTTAATGAAAAATTGATCTGAATTGTTTGCCATCTTCAAGTCTTTCTTTCATGAGATTAAAAATCAATTTGGTGTTCCTATTCACACTTTACGTAGTGATAATGCCCACAAATATTTATCCCATGAATTTCAAAGTTTTATGGCTTCTCATGGAATTCTTCGTCAAACATCCTATGTTCACACCCCTCAAACAAAATAGGGTTGAACGTAAGAATAGACACCTTATTGAAACCACTTGGACCCTTGTATTTCATGGGAATGTCCCTCATCGCTTCTGGGATGATGTTGTTCTTACATGTTACCTTATCAATCAAATGTCATCTTATGTGCTTGATAACCAAATCCTTCACACTATTTTAGTCCTTCACCAAATACTCCACCCACTAACTCCACGTGTCTTTGGGTCTACTTGCTTTGTTTATAATCTCACCACAGGT